>SELF01000034.1:0-155712 GCA_009805535.1 Laburnicola sp. JP-R-44 | reverse complement strand
ACAATGCGCTGAGCTAGTTACTCACATGCACCATCGATTCGTCCTTCAGTTCAACATGTTCTTCGGTGAAGAAACCTGAACCCGCAGGGCTTGATGCGCGCGATGGAAAGCCACTGAGGAAGAAGAGTCCACATCATGACTGGTGGACAACGGCTCTTTCTCATGCTCCGAAGCTGCAGTGTTGGGGCTACCCTGCGATGCTGGAAGCAATTTTGCTTTTTGCATGCTTTTCCACTTCTTGCGTAGAGCTGGGACACTTCTGTGTCTTTGCGGATTGGCAGAATTGTACGCCTTTCGTATAACAGGCCACGGAGCGGAGGGTCGTGTTTTGATAATCTCTGCCAATGTATTTTCTTCTTCGGGCGTATATGCAAGTCTGCGTCGGGGAGCCATGGTGGAGCGTAGGGTTGCCGTATTCCACAGCCGCAACACTATAACGTGGCGAAGGCAAAGCTTTTGTTGCCGCCCATTCCGCCCGATTCCGTCGTACCCGGCGGAAACCGCGGAAGTCTCGGAAGTCTCGGAGGCCTCGTAAACAGGTAGGTACGCCGCAGATATGTAAGCTCAACTTTTACACCGGCCTATGGTAACCATCACAAATCGCAGACGAAATCATCCTCTTAAGTGTTCCTACGCCACCTCAAATCAACATGGAGTTCTTCCCAGATTGCGCTTGGGGTTCTGAATCAATGGCGTTCCAAACCGACCTACCGCCGATCCCAGAAACGGAAGGGGACCTTGGCATGGGGTGGGAGTATGCAGAACAAACAAACTCTTTCCTCCCACTCAACCAGGTCGCAAGCGCGTACATCTCTAGCCCCGAAATGCAGCAGCTGTCAGACCTCATATCGCGTGTCGACCAACTCCAATTCAATGTGACAGAAATCAAGGATAGGATGGAAAAGATGCACTCACAATTAATGGAGAGCGTGGGCAGATGGTCAAATGAGATGGATAAGTCTTTGATCGAAGTGACGAAGGATATTGCCAGTTTGCAGCGAAACTATCTAAAACTGTTGCTATGGTGTCATCAGGTCCATCAAACAGTTACGGAGCTATTGCCTGTGGCGGTTCAAGGCGACGCTCCCAATGGTGGGAACGCTGCGGCTACATAGTTAGTTAGAATGTGATTCAGGTGCTACCTACCTGATATGGTAGTCAAGCCTTTCAATAAAGCCCCCATGAAATACCGTCAGCATGAGCGCGTGCGCCTTGCGAAGACACCCAAATCGATCGTTGGTAATCACGCCCTGTTGCGGCAGCTCCGCTAGTTCCTTGGCATACAGTATGGCACCCTGCGCAGGCGCCGCAGCAATCTCCATGGTTTGCCACTACGCGCCAGCGACAAGGCACACCCACTGTGCCGTAACATTTCACTAAATTTATTAACCAAAGGCGTATTGGGCCTGCAAGCCTCGCCGCAACACGAAATGATACATATGTACATGCTGAAGAGGTCGGGTGTAACGTGAATATATCTTCCAAGCATACCTGTCGCGATGCGTTTCTCTTGTATAGGATGTTACTTCGTGCTTTGTGGGTGGTGCAATGCTCGACTAGGTACGTGGTGCACGGATACTGGAAAGCAGGTGTCGCGCTAACTGTTTTCTAGTCCGCCCATGGCTAAACAGAACCACGAATATACATCATCCGGGAGCGACGGCAACAGGGCGGATGTTATTCTACTTCGTCTGTTTCTATTCCAGAAACCTCATTGGGAGTTAATCCCACTATTGCCACATTCCTGCCCACTAAGGAACCGCCCCCACCGACCTCTACACGCTGCCCGAATGCTCCAGCAATCGTTACAGCTACTAGTTCGACTTTATCAGGAGCAAGCCACTGGATTCGTCATGATCACCTCGGTTGCGGGCGCGGTATTTAGGAATTAGGAAGCCTGATATTTTTAATTAAACACTCCCAAGAGCAAATTCGACTTAATTCGGATGAGGATAGAAGTGAAGATGCTCACACGAGACGGCAAAACCACCCAACGCCTGAGGCCTGCGTTCGGAGGAGCAGCGATGGATACGGCGCCAGTGCAACTGTTCACACGACCGATTCTATAGTCGACTGGTTCCAAGGCTGCCAAAGTGTGGCAGGCTCCCAACGCCGAGATGTCGAGTTTGGAACAGTGCAAGATATCAAGATATCCATAGCAACTATGGCGAAGTGGATTGTGGTGATGCTGCTGAGGATGCACCTTTTACCACGTCGCACTCAGATGGCAGGGAGACCTTTGAGGCAGATTCTGAATGGGATAATATAGCGCCTGTGCTACCCGAGATAAGCATTACCGAAAGTTTGTGGGACGATGTTGGAGAGTGGGTTTCACATATGTAAATAGACTTTGTGTGTATGTAATTCTTGTCAAAGAACTATAGCTAAATATTTTTCATTCGTCCGATTGACCGGTCCTTTTGCATCCTAATCCGATCAGCTGAAAATATTGATACTATAATAACGAGGACAGCGGAACAACAGACTGATATAGAGGAAAGCAAGAATAGCGGACCACGAGCGACGGATAAAAAGATGATATCGCAGAGAGACGTCGACTGAGAAGATTGATAAGTACCAACGGAATGGTAAAGCAGATACAAGAAATGCAAGATGCAACGATTTGGAGTCCACGAATGCGATGAGCCTGGGGATCAAGCATCCATATATGCAGAAGAGCGTCAGGCTGGAGATTCTCCAGTGACTAGTCCTAATGTCAAAGCACTATACAGGATACTTGGTTGTATCATTCGGAGGATATAATCGTTCTTTCTTGGGTATAGCGGATCGACATATTTAAGTTGGGTGGGTAGATCGTTACACTGGACTTTACTGTCGTGCGTGAGGCAGTATTCTGACGTTCCTATTGTATATAGATGCCATGACTGGGTTTGTACTACGGTAGGCTAGATGAATGAATATTTAGATAGATGGAGTTGGATAGCCTCGGCTTACTGTCAAGGTAAATATCCCAGACTTATGACTTGCACCGTGACGGTAGGTATAGATTATACTACCTGCAGATGCTGCATATATAATACTTGCAAATAATGCTATTACTACTCTGTATTTCTGCTGCGAGAGCGAGCACATTTAGAACAAGTGGTGCATTTGCAAGTTTGGATTAATGTACGCGCTTATATAATTACTTTTCTACCCTGTCTTAGTCCACTACCCCTTGCCTCTTCTTTTGTCTGAGAAAGGGAAGAGTGCGGCGTTTTCTTTTCCGTAGACAGCTACAGCTACTTTTTTGGCTGCCATGATCTGCCCTACCAAAATCCGCTTGCAATACCTGCTTTTCTGCCAAACTAGAGATACTTTGCGGGAAGCCGCTAATTCTACGTTTCCATAACTGATTTAACTTCATGTATATACTAATGGTCTGGTCATAATAATAGACCGTAAACGAAACCTTTTTACTATATTGACCGCAATTAGGACAGAGATCTTGATTGGGATCTATACGACCGAACCCATCTCCTGTGCTAGTACTAAAACTTGCGGTTGGATATTCGCTCAGTATTCTAGCTACCATGGCGTGGCTGTTCACACTTCTACAGCGGATTGCACCCGTACACTTGAGATTATTTCGTACCAGCACTGGGCTGCCATCCAGCTCGAAGAAGAATGAAGCTGAGAGGAGGGCCTGAACCATCGGGCGGAAATCAAAGCTATCTAGATACATGATGGATCTTGATTTTAGTTCAGGGATCTTCATAAAGTCATCTAGCTCGGGTTCTTCATCTAAAGACATGTTGATGCGAAAATAATTATCGCGACGCTCTTCACTAACCCCATTCAAGTGATCATTCCAGCTGCTCTGTGCATTTAGCATGGCGCTAAAAAGTCGAAACAACCTGATGAGAAACCGGTCCCGAAATCGCAGTCGGTTTAGTGTCACAGGGGACTGTTGGGGAGTATTGGCGTAACCCGTACCGATAGATATGACAAAGTCCGGATCCGTGTTCCAAATGGCTTTCGACTCCCACTCGGCAGGATCAATAGGATTGTTGTGCTTCCCCCGCGCCCCCATCTTGTAGATAGCCAGGCCCAGGAATGAATTTGGCGGGGAAGTAAGAGGGAGCAGCCGACGTAGCTCTTGCACTGCGGGGGAATCAGAAATCTGAGCTCTATAATCATAGGATGGTATCGTACGCATCGCACACTAGGACCTCATGATCCCCACGTAGAGGACGATGGTGTTTGTAACCTTCACACGTTAGATACTTCTGTTAAATTTTTAATTAGGTAAAACACACCGCATCTTTCCATTTGTCCATTGTAGCTTGATAGGATGCATAATCTAGAGGTGGAAACACTCATAGTTGTAACAGCAAATTTGGTGCTTGAAACCCCTGAAGGGTGTCCAAGGCCACTAAAAAACGGGGTTCGGGGTCCGTATGCTTCCTTCATGTAGGATTCTATTTGGCTTGCGCCGTACCTGCTATCAGTTATAAGAGATGAAATAAAGCCGTACACATTGGCCAGGAAATGTTCGTTCCTCTTGGAAAAGACTTGGGTCGCAAAGGTCTCGAATAGTTCGAGGCATTCCAACATCGTCCGGCGAACGAACATCATTAGAGCAATCAGGCCTCCGGAGCTTGTGCCTAGTGCAAGGTCGAAATCATCGTAGATCGGGTATGGAAGCTTTCGAACGGAGTCGAATTCGAACGGAAAGCGGTCGCGGTAATGGCTAGGATACTGAATATGCCTCGAATGCCACCTCCGTCTAGAACTAGTAGCCTAGACCCAGCGGTTGGAGGTTTAAGCTGTACAGTCAGTTTACAGCGTGTTCGACAGATTATGCATGTCGACAACTGATAGCTGTACTCTCTATTTTCCACCTGAGCTCTCCAAATATGCATACGCAAACATCGCAAAGAGCGTGACCGCATTGGAATGCATGCTCTGGCTTCCGCCTCAAACAGACTAGGCATACTCGGTTCGTCTTGAACCCAGCCCAATCCACTTCAAATGAGTCAATTACTTCCTTATGCTGCTGGGCCGCCATAGTGGGTCCCACGGAGCTGTAGATTTTAGCATATTTTGCTTTTAGAAGCTTAGATGCTTCAACCGGCGGAACACTCTGCTGCGCGAAAGCTTTAAATGAGCACGGATAGTAGAGAGTATCAAACACCAAGTCAGGGGGAAATCCTGTTATTTGTCAGTTACGCTACAGCTAGAGAGATTGACCTACGATGCATATCAGGGGGACAGCTATCCATTACCAACGCGGAGGCAATGTATCGAAATGCGAACTGTTGGCTCATTGAATTCTGCGCACACAGTTCAAGGAACGATCGCAAATTTGAACCCAACGTGTGGTCAACCTCATTGTTGATGCGCGTCGCTAAGACAAAATCAAAGTCGTGTGAATGTTTTGCGACATAGGCGCAAGGCAGCTTCAAAGAAAGCTCTCGTGTGATTTGCTACAAACAGCATACTGCACTCTCTTTCGGTGTTTTTGTACTATGGAGACAGTGTTCCGTAGCGCAATGTTTAGTGCTGTGTTCGAACTAAGAGCTCGTAACTGTTTTACATCTTCGAACCCAGACAGCTGGTCCCAACTGGCCATATTAAGCTGGTGGCCACCGACTAAGATGATCCGTGGTCTCCAGGATGTTGCGGATTGCGAAGCAATGTTTGACCAACGAGTGAGAACATCGTGCGCTTCGGTAGAAGATCTGAAGTCATCTAAGAATAGGCATAGTACGTCAGTAAATTTGAGAATAAGACGACCAAATACAGTATCAACCAGTCGAGTAGTTCCTAAGTCTGAAGCTTTACTTAACCACGACACTTGGTGATACTCGCGACTATGACGTTTATTTCGAGGATCGAATCCACTGTATGCCGTGTTCAGATCTACTGTGGCTAAGAGTAGCGGGCTCTTGTCGTTAACCGTCGATTTTACTAAACCGATATCTGCTACGGCTCTAGATGTTTGATTGGTGATATCAGAGGTATATTTTAGAATATTCCGGTTTCCCCGGCCAACAAGCAATACTATGCCAGGGTATTGGGTTGACGGGCTGCTGAGTTGACTGACTACTCTTCCTAGGCCTTTACCCAGCATAAGAAAATTATCTTCGTTATCATAAAAAGCATAAAGTAAACTACTATTATTTGGGGAAGCCATAGCCGATATATTCAATGTTCTATCTCGTCTTATATGGTTACGAACATAGGTGGAGCCTAAATTTAGTGTAGTCAGCCCTTTTTTTGTTTAGGTACACGCGTTCTAGCTTACTTAGATTATATAGGCTCCGCGCAGACTACTTAGAAGCAATGGACCTGGAAGTTAATCAATATTACTTAGGGACCGCGTTGGTGCCGTCGATAAATTTAATCTACGCTGAGCTCGAGGAGTTCCCAGACGACTGTACGGGATGTTGTATGTCGGATTTTGAGCATCATTTGCCTGCATTAATTTCTCCCTCTATATTAGATGAAATTCTAGGGGCCTCTGGATGTGTACCCAAGGATCTTCATCGTGTTGCTTTACTTCCTAAACTCCTACTACTATCATCGTTAGTAGTAATACCTTGTTTGCATGGCAGATTTAGACTGCAGAATGCAAGACAGGAAAGTAGCAACCTCTCCCAATTTTGGCCTGTGGACATGTTTAGTGATAGTAGGTTTGAATCCGGTCTAGAGAGTCCAAGTTGCTCACAGAGTCAACGTGTAGAAATAACCCACGGCGCAGCGCTGTATCTCCGTCAGTTTTACAGAGGTCATTCTGCTCTATGCGATGGCGAAATATATCTCCGAGTACGACGCTATCAACGAGAAGGAATGAACGACCAGGCTGCCGCATGGATGAACAGGCTGAGCAAATCGAAACAAACGCAACGTGAATCAAATTTTACGTACTTCCAAGATTAGATCTATTTTAGACAACCTGGAGCCATTTCGTGCGCTCTGGGTGAACTTCCAATTGGGTTCCTTTCCACCTATACTTAGTTGGAGATGCTATGAGGTATCGAAGCCTTACTATGCTAGCTCAAAAGTACTTTGTTAACAAAAACAGGAAATCGAAACTTACCTATCAACCATACTTCAGACATGGCAAATTCTCACTCACGGAAACGGCCACTGGTGTGATCTTGTTACGCTGCGGAAGGTAGAAGGTCTCGCGCCCAAATGGAGCTTGGAACATTCAAAGAGGGCCAGGTACCTATTTGGTACTAATCAAGTGCTAAAGCAAGCTTCAAGTACAGAGAGAGAAGAGTCGCTTGACAAACTGCTTGCGCTGCCTACTTTTGTACCAAGTTTTGCCACATTCTTCAAGCACACTAAGAGGTTAGGTCCTGCGATGCTTGCGTTACGATGGCTTCTTCCACACCATAAGGCGTCCCCTACCATACAAAGTGCAATTAAAACATACTATACAAAATATTATAGCGAACCGCGCAAATGTATAATCCAATATGGTGATAAGCAAGAGTATAGGGAGACAGATACGGCACAACGAGCAACGGGATGGGCTTACATACAGCTGTTTTTGGCTTCCATGCGTTATAGCAGAGATGGGAACCCCAAAGAGCAATACTCGGATCAGCCAGGTTGGACAATTCGATTGGCGAGCGTAGCGTACGACTTGGGCTTTGAGAATACAACTATCCTTAAGCTACGACAATTCAACCCTGACGCATGTGACATTCGATATCACATGCTGTGCGAGCGTCCTACCAACCAATTTGATGTTTCAGCAGAGTTATTCGACCAAGAAGTTCAAATGAGACGGGCAAGGCAGACTATATTCACGGCCCGGACGGATTTTGTCCCTCCAACCATGACAAGTGCATCTAAAATAAAATCGAAAAAACTTAGATCACTATCACAATCTGTTTCTCGGTTATATATGGGATGCTCTCGCAGCCCAAGAGCAAGGGGATTTCCTAACTCCATTTGGTGATTTGGTCCTAATATTAATGGCTTTCTTTAACGATCTCCTACTAAGAGAAACCTCGATACAGAGTCATCAAACACCATAGAAAGGAACCGGCCTAATTTGATCTCCCCACATGAATTTAATGAGAATGGGAATGAAGGAGATGTCGCAATCGAAGATGCCACATCCAACGGTTTCGCAACGGAGGGACTAGATGTAACGATACAAGAGAGACAGTCCCACAATGCTACCGTGGAGTTTATACCACTACCAGTGGTAGATGGTACCAATAGTTTTACTTGCATAAATACTAAACAAACAGTTAAACAGGCAATCCAAAAATTAACAGCTGGAGGGACGAAAGCCTTCTTAACTACAGAGGTCGCAAGTCATAGTAAGAACAATAGTCGCAATGCCTGTAAGCGGTTAAGATTGGTTAGTCCAGCTGCCGAGAATATTGTAGCTTTTCGAAAGCATCTGAAATCTGTTCAAATATATTATTGTAGTATTAGTTCCGTATCATTGTTTATGGGTAAGCAACCATATAATGCTTTACAAATTTAATCGCGTAAAATAAACCTATATAGCTAAAAGTATCTATAAATCTATTATAAGAGCCTTCTTATAGGGAATGTTTTACGATTGGTACTTTACAGCTAAATATTCTATCTATACTACTTTCCACAATATAATTCTAGCTAGTGTACTAAAATATAATAGAAATAAATATAGAATAGACTGACGTTACTGTAATGCTACCTTGAGTAATAATAATGCTAAGGATAGAACTGTCCTGGCCTACCGCCATCCCATTCGCATCCAGGGTCATAGTGCAAGATAGTGGCAGCGGCTCCTCTTTTTGCAGAGTACTTAATGACAGAGGCACCGACACCACGGTTTCTTCGCCAAGATATCTTCGCTGTTTTGCCTTTGAGAAACAATGCAGTGGGATCCTGTCACAGTAACGTCCTATGACTGGTGATTGACGCATTCCAATCACGATGTATTGGAGATTCCCGCAGTACCCTCTATCATGAAGGAATGCGAACAGACCAGTGGTGAAGCACTGAAGCTCCCACGCAATCTCCTTTTCGCTCCTCGGTTGTGCGTGCTGGCATACATGGTACTGCCGAAGGTGTAGCACGAACAGATCGGGCATACACTGAAGTCCGTTCTACATGAATGTCAGCACTTAAAACCTAGAACCCTCGATACTTACCCAGAAGTTGATATGCTCTGCAACCAAGGGTTTGTTCCAAATCTGGGGAAGAAGATAGTATTCGTCAACTTGCAGACCGAGCTGCTTAAGATTTTGACAATGATGAAACACCTCGCTTAGACCGCCTGGCAGGTAATCGACCTCGTCTTCAGCAGCGTGAAGATGACTTCTGTAATGCAGCGAAAGCGAGCGGATGCTTTTTCCGAGCAGTGGCATTGCTGCAAAGGTCGTCTCTGGTTTGGCCCCAGCGTGGCTCCAAACCAGGTGTAGTGAGTCGAAGTTACAGATTTTGAAGAGTTGTCCCAGACATGCATCAATGTTGCGTTGTTCAACGTGGCTAAAAGAAGTTGCGAGATGTGTGTAGATCAATAAGACGAGGAACTTGCAGAAATGTCTCGGCGAGAGCGTCCAGAAAAGTATCCGAATGCAGGCAGTTCCATAGTGTAAGATGAGTAATGGATTGGAAAGGGATCAACCCAATCAGAAGCGGAAGAAGCGTCTCTAGGTCCCAACCGTCCAGAGTGAGTCGGCGGAGATTCGAGAGGCAGCACCCCTGGGAAGACGACCTTTGAGATTGAACATGGTTGATTATCATCGTGAGTTGCTCCGACCTCATGGCCTGAATGCGAAGATTTTGGAGTGTGTGTCGAAAAGTCGAACGGTCCGAGAAAAGACAGTGCAAAAACTCCTGAAGATGCTCCAAGCGTTGGAAGCTGATGTCGCAGGTTCTAAGCTTGGGCGAATCCCGTAGTACATGGGTTAGTCTAAAAGACTCGCCGCCAAAGCGACTTTGGTATTGTGCATCGTAGCGAATGTTTGCCTGGAAGAAGTGCAGCTCTCGTTGGGTGTAGGACAAGTATTCCAGTATCCGCGCGCCTATAGGCCGATTTGATAAGTGCCTGCAACTATCAGCGAAGTAAATTTTCAACAAAGACCATCTGACCTGAATACGCGAAGTTGCCCATGGGGGATCAGAACGAGAAATAGATAGAGCGATTGGTCTTTCTCCCCAGTCGTCACGGCTTTCCTTTTCGGAACGGTGTGAGTCGGAAAATTAGACCGATAGTTGCTCCCTAGGGGAGTTTTCCTAACGGAGATTGCATCCGCTGGGGGTGAACAATCAATAACGGTTACACTATGGGTGTGGGCTTGTATCTTCAAGGAAGCTCGTGCCACAAGGAATACTTGAGCTCGGTCGATGTCTTCAAAAGACGTCATCGGAATGATTAGATGTCCATACAGTTTGGTTTGAGCAATTGTACTTATTGCTTTACAAACGCGGCACAACGAGGCTAACGCGCTTGAGTCCAGCTGAAAATGTTAACATATTTTGTTTCGCGGGGTCAAGAAACATACAGTCTCAAAGATCGCGTCGCTTAGCTCTGGAGGAAGATTCATCATTCTGGAGTGTCTAAACTGCAAGAACATTCAATAGGAATTGATGGTACCCAAGATAGCACTAACAGGAACCCATGTTTGGCGTGTTTGACATTTCACAAATAGAGCTGGAAGCGCCCAGGCTGAACGACTGTGCCATATATGGTCTCAGATGTACCCCGCAGTGGCGCACAGGATCCCCCAGATATAAGTAGGACGGTGTTACAGCAGTGGGAGGTACACGAGTAACATGGGTCCACGTTCACAACCGAAGCGCGCAGCACGTTCACACAACTGAGGCGCGCAGCACGTGCATGCGAGCGTTGTCGGTTCAGGAAAATAAGGGGTAATGTTACCAATAACCTACCTTGCGCATCGATTGCTTATAAGATACCAAGTGCATAAATGGTACCCAGGATGGAGGCGTCTGTGATGAGTGCCAGACCGCTCGCCAGCTCTGTGTGATCACAGAGCGAAATTCCGGGGCCAGCAATAAGTAAGTTCACGCACAAAGCCACTTCTTTACGCTAAGCCTTAAGTAGACAGACCTATCTGAAGAAGGAATGTGATCTACTCTTAGAAGCACTGCAAGTGTCGTTCAAGCTCTTGCGGGAACACAACTGCCTGCCCGAAAGCCCTTCCCAGATTCACGCCAATCCTGAGCCTTCATTGAACTACGTGCTGGGTATACTTCAGAAGGTTGAGGAGCACGCCAATCCAGACACCGGCTTCCAAGCAGCTGAAAAGGAGGAACTTCCAACTGAATCTACAATGGAAGACGACCTAGTGAATTTCAACACCCAGTATTCCCAGGAGCTTATTTTGGGCCCTGTAGGAGGTTCCAATCACGCTGCGAACGCCCAGTGTTTTCAAGGTTTTGGTCTGGCCCCGGATTTCATCCAAGCCCAACCCACCCAATTGGATGAAGGCCTTGTCATATCGGATTACAACACTCAGAGTCTTGGTTTGGCTCCAAACTTCGAAATCCAAGGCCAGTCCACTACCTCTCTTGGTGGTAGCGGGTCACTTACGGAACATCCGCATTTCGCACCGAATGGTTTTTCAAAATCTGAAGTGCCGCCGTTGTTCGAGGGTGGTGTTAACAACGAAAGGGCGTCTGGAAGCTGGCAAGGAGATCCAGCCTCCTCTTTCCTCGCTCCCACAGACGAGTGGTTCGTCATTCATTGACGGAACTGAATAAGAATCTTGGCACCTACGGTTGCGGCTAGTCTTAGCTTGGAGTTTTTTTAGTGTTCCTATAGGCAGTTGCAAATGGCATCCATCGTTCGTCCTAATCGGGCCTTCTATGAGACAAGTGTCGTGGATTCGGCAATGGGATCGGGCTACAAAGGGTAAAGACAACTGTGCTAATCGTCATGTACTGTGTCCGTGCACTCAACGCCCGGATTCAGTCAACGCCCCGCTGAACACCATAGCAGCTTAACTAAAATAAGGCTGCAGAGCCACACAAAATCGCTATTATTACGAGATTTTGTAGTAGAGTACTATTTTTGATGCTTGCGATTCACCTGTGCTACTTATATTTACTTGGAAGCTTAACGTTGCGGCCGTGCCGCGTGGTCTTGGGTGGAGCTGCTGATGCGGCACCTGAAGCCTCCTGAGTAGTTATAGTATTAACTACGCGTTTCTGACGCTTGTTGCTCTGTATAGATGGCTGCGAGGCCTTTCTCTTACCCTTTTGGGTAGATTGTAGAGCTTTTGCATCGTCGCGAGCTTCTCTCTGGCGAGCACGCTCTGCTGCCTTCTCAGCCTTCTCCTTCTCCTTGGCTACCTTAGCTGCCTCCCTCGCCACACGCTTCTCCTCTGCAATTTTCTCCTTGCATAGCTTAGCTGCCTTCTTCAACTCAGCCTTCTCAGCTTTTGAAGCTTCTGCTCCTTCTCCTCTTGTTCCTTTACAGACTGACGTACGCGAGCCTCCCTAACCTTCCTTGGTGACCAGAAAACCGCCCCCCATAGTACTCTTGACGTTGTTGCAGATCTAGAGGTTTTCCCTTCTTCTTGTGCTTCTTTTTCGTAGTAAGAGCCTCTCTTAACCCAGCAATCTTATGGTGAAGTAACTCATTTTGAACTGAGATGTGGTGGAGTGAGCGGCTAAGCTTCTGCGCGTCCTTACTACTCTGATCTTCTACTGCGGATCGTACAAGGCGGTCTAGTTTACGCCAGTTAGATCCGCTGAGTACTGACGTAGAGCTCTCTCGCGATTCCTGCTCATCTAGGGTAGTGTTGGTGAACCTTTTGAGTATAACCTCTGGGTTGAATGGTGATATGCCTGTTGCTTCAAAAGACTTAAGTATCGTCTCCTCCTTAAAAGAGCTCGTCCAGGCCTCCCAGAATAGAGGGAAGAAGTCCCCTTTCTTAATAGGGAGGAGTCCCTGGCTCTGGTGGAGGTGATCTGATAGCTCCTTTGAGTACGCAGTTGATAGAGGCTTAAATAGAACCACATCAAGTGGCTGAAGCGTGTGGGTTGAATGAGGGGGGAAGATGGCTAGGAGTCCTGTTACGGTCGCAATAGTCGATAAAATCCATAGTAACGTGAGATCCATAGCCATCAAGGATAAGTAACCAGTAAGACCGTCGAGCTTTTGCCTTAGTGTAGCGATCAAACACCTGTTCAAGCCAGGCAAGGCCAATATCGTTGTTTGTCCAGCCTGAAGGCGACGAGGAAATGTGTACTGAGTGCTCTCCTGCCTTGATATCCTCTACCCAGCTTGATTGTATAGCCTTGTTGGTAGCCTAATAGATAAGGCTTGGCGGCAAGACTAATCCATCAGCGCAAACACACGCTAGGAGGGTAATCCATTCACAAGAGCCATCTTGGAGAGATGCTATAACCTCCTTATTCTCCCACATTCGTCTGCTAAACACTCGTTTTGATCGGCTAGTGATACCAATTAAGAAGCCTTTTTCATCCATATTATACGTGTGACGAGGCTCGATGTCATATTCCTTAATTTTGGCACCCAGGAGATCAAAATACAGGCTGTATTTATCCCCTGAGTCGGCTTGGTGGCGATTGCTGTCCATACCAGCTGCCCATCGAGAGATCAGATGGATGTTGTGTCGGTTGATGAAGCGAGTAACCCAGCTCTCGCTCACTGGCTCCTTGGCTATTGTTGACGCGAAATTTCGTATCATCTCTCTTGTGGGTGGCAAGTGACGCGCTGTAAGCCCTTCAATGTATTGTACAAGCTCCTGCTCTTGTTGGGGACTAAGTTTCCGTCGGTTAAACCCCGCAGTTGCACGCGTCGTTTGAATCGCTTGGTGCCTTCGCGACAGCGTACTTCGATCAACGCCATGCTTGCTAGCGATCTTAGTATAAGAGAAAGATTCTTCTGACCTTAGCGATTCTATTTCTTTAATTGCAGCCTCAATTGAGCTCATATTGGTGGCGTTATGGCGTGTTGAAATTTGGGGTGGTTTGCGTTCAGCGGGGCGTTGACTGAATCCGGGCGTTGAGTGCACGGACACAGTACTAGCCTGGACTGAGACTCGGATGTCAGCGGCACTTCTTATTAGCCAGCCAAACGAGTAACGGATAATTTTAGGAAAAGCTAAGCGCTCGTCTGCCTTGCACACAATCCCGTGCCGTCTGGTTGGATGCTGTGCCGCCGTAACTAATTAACTCGCCGGGCTTTCCGAAAGCGCGTGACGCATAATCCATACCTAGCTCCTGAGGGTGCCGCTAATGCCTGCAGATTCTGAGAACTGTGCAACCCCCCCTTCGAGTCTTGCTCGGATCTCATGGCTCGCTGGCAGGCTTCTAATCTTCTAGCCTGCATACTGATGCTTGGCAGATCCATGTCACGTGATATCTACATACATTATTTAAGCACGTTGCTGAATGTATCTTCGAGGTCTAAAAGTACACTATGGCGACTATGAAAGTGTTTGACATTTCGCCTAATCCAGATACGGTTATACGCGCTTTAAGACTATGTCTATCACGTCTCATCCTCCAAGTTACGCCTACTAGGCCCCAAGTTTGAAGCTTTGTTCAGCGAGCAGACGTCTCCTACATTACTCAACATGAAAGAGCATCCGGAAGCGCTTTTACGACTTTTTCAGTCGGCCCATGGCATCTTCGTAACGGCCAAGGACATTACCAGCGAAATTCTAGTTGAGCTTGCGCTCTTGCTCGAACGGTACGAAGTCCCGCAATCATCAGAAGCTTATGATTTGGTCCAGTTCTGCTTTCAGACTAAGACTCAATCAACGCCTTATAAGTTCTCGAGCGATTTGGTGGATCTCCTTGTGGTTGCGAGAGTACTTGGCCCTGAAAAGCTGTGCCGGTTAGGGTTAAGCATATTCCAAAACAACCAGTATTACTATGAAGTGGCAAATCCTCGAGGAGACCCTTTCTATACCTTGCTATTAGGTAACAAGCAAACTACTCTTATCATAGAACTTGACTAAAACTTACAGCACATATCATGCTTAGGGTGGAAACCGTCCGGTATAACGTGATAAACATCCTAACAGAGTCCGCACAAATGGTTACGAACCTCTGCAAAGATAACGACAAAGACCTTGATATGTCACGCCGCCTGTGGAAAATGGTGGTCTGGATCGCGAAAATTCGGCCCAGTCTCGAAAACATCAATCACGCGTTGCTGGTACTCTACATCCCTCCCAAATGGCAGTATCAAGTGAAACGCGAAGGAGCACTCCATGTCATTTACAAGGCCACGGTTGATGCGTCGGAATGGCTCCTGGAAGAATCCTCCAACAAGACACAAGAGATGTCTTTGGAGTCGAACAGCGCGGATTTGAGGCGATCAGAGGTTCAGGGAGAGTCTGCGTCATACGAAGATGTTGCATCCGACATGAGCACATCGTTTGATAGCTTTGACGGTGAAGATGCCTTGCTATCGGAGGAGGAAACATATCTTTTTTTAGACATAAAACCATTTAAGTATCTAGTAAAAATACACATAGCGCGTCTTTGAGCTACTGGTTTTCTTTGGCATTGGCATTTTTCCATGTCCCCCAATTTTGCCTGATCCTTGGCATACGGTGCCAATCGCGCTGCGGGATGTGCCAGCTTCCCGCGGGAGCTCGTATCGCAAAGTCCTGAGGAGGACCCGCAACTCGACGAATTGCATAGGAACATCCAGCCAGATCCGCTTACAACTGGAACTAATAATGCAGTTACTCTTGAGATACATGTACGAGTCAATGCTACCTATGTATCTAAGCATCCGTATAATCAATGTGTGCAACCTGTCCAGTATTACCAGCATGAGCCAAACCCACTGGACAGAGTCTTGTATATAGGGGGCTTTGCACACGACGCATTTTTTAACGTGTTCTTCGAAGTATATTGAACGCTCCAATACTCGGGATCGTTTAGAGGAAATATGTGGGCGGTGGTAGGTGGATTGGCAAATCGAACAGATGTATTAGCTTGGTACTTGGTCATTTGGGATGTTCTTCTAGCTGGAATCCCGCGATTTGAAGATGTGCACCAAATTTATATTTACGTTTCACAGGTATCACGTGCATCCACCTCATGTTCTATAAGCAATATACTTCCGTCACTAAGCCAACATGGTTTTCTGGATCCTGTACCTCAGTCTCCCTTTCTCCTTGGTCGCATCCTATCAGGTCTTCAGCGGACACGGCTCAACGTAAGCAGGATGGCCTTCAGCATCAGAATGGCTGACATTTGAAGAACTGTAAGATGAACATCCATGTACATAGCTCGCTCGCAAACTAAAGCCACAGATGGAGTCGAAATCTCCACGTCCTCAACGCGTCTTGCTCACCAACCTATGGCAGCGATAATTCACTGGAAGAGCTAGAGAGCATTAAGATGTTTATTCTAGATGCTGCATCGTACACAAGCGTGCCTCCGAGTCTATTGTTTGCAATGATGATGCAAGAATCTGATGGCTGTGTACGTGTGGGTAGCACTGCAAGGTGCGGTGACAAATCCCGAACTCATGCAATCCAATGCTGGCGAAGGGAGCTGTGTCAACGTCTCTCCCTGTCCATCAAGTATCATCAAAATGATGTTGATGGAGGGCGCAGGAGAGGGTCGAGATTTTGGCTTGAAGCAAGCTGTGGATCTATTTGCGAACGTCTCTAACTTATGCCTGCAAAATTTTACCGCGCGGCAGCCTGTGCTTACAACGCCAGGCCTAACAGTGTAGTGGCAAGTCACTTAGAATAGGGACGAGCTACACAATGCTACGCGTCTGACATTGCTAACTGTCTTCTCGGCTGGAGCCAAAGATCGGACACTACGTGCCCATTGGATCATGCCGTTGGGCCTGAGCAATCCTCAGATCTACCATTGCTTCCATCCAATCCCAAACATTCCATACAGACAGGCTGTCTATCTACACCGCCGCCGCCTTCGATGCTACTCCCACCTTCGTCTCTACCACAATTCAGTGTGTATTATTTAGTAGGAGAAGGTGATATATAACGCAGTTGCTGAGAAACATAACATAGCATTTGTGGAGTTGAAACAACTGAATCCAGGACTGAGTGTAAATTGCACGAACCTATGGCTTGGCTATTACTACTGCGTCTCTTCACATTTAGAACCTCAAATAGTCTTAAATATCAACTATGATGCTATTTCCGACAATGCTTGACTCTGTGTCCCAACTAAATGCACTAACAGGCACCTGGTCTCGGACGCGGTGCACGATACGTATCTAAAGCGATGTGAGCCACCTATGGTATGAGCTGGATAGTAATGACTTACGTCGGTTTCTATAGGTGTATACCGCGCTTCCTCCCCACTAGGCCCAGGAACGTTCTTGGAGGTCGCAATCCGACTAGTCACGTGCCAAACGCCCTCTTGCGGTGATGTTGGGCCAGTTGGAGATTCGGATCTAGGAGGCGAGCTGCTACGGTTACCAGACATGTCTGGACCCGTCTCCCGAGTTCCACGGCGTAAGGTCTTGATCCGAAAATTCGAACGAGCAGCTATGCCGTTATTGATGAAGAGAAAGGCTTGCGTTTTTAATGAGTCCCCAAAGATGTAGCCAGAACGATTTGGCGATACCGCGTACTGCGTAGCTGCTACCTGCTCTTGCAAAGGATACTAAAATGACTATAGAAATCAGACAAAATCGCACAGCGGCATACTTCTTAGTACGTTTGGGTAAACGTGTATGTGCCAAGATTGTCAGCGGAAAGGCGATCAGAATGATGTTGGTAACCCCATCCCACGATGTAGATACCCACAATGCCACGAATGATACCAGTATTTGGGGTTCTTCGATACCTAAACACAGGTTAATAAACCGTCAATTTTAGGCCGAAGTGAGGGCTACCGGCGGTGTGAGGCGGCTCTGCAAAAGGGTACTCAATAATACAGCATGTGCACGCCATAACAAGCATCCAAAGTATGCACCACCAAGCTCGCTTTAGCAAGTAAAACGATTCGACCAGGCGGTAATAGGAAGTGAGAAGGCTCACTTTTAGGAGCCATAGGCAACTAGTCTGTAGCATAGTGGAGGAGTATTGGAGCCGATAGAAATGATGAGCCGGGTAAGGTATTGGAAGCTGAATGATTGTAGTATAGAGCAGCAGAAACCGTATTAACGATGCAAGAAACAAAAAGTAGTAAAAAACAGACGAGTGATAGGATGTTGTCGTAGGGCGGCTTCATAAGCGAACTTTGTGTGACATGGCGAATAGAAGCGACAAAGGCTGAAAGCCCAAAGCAGAGCCACATGATGGCGAAGAAAGCGATCTTGTCAAGCATCTTGTAATTGTTAGGGTGGAATTATAGATCCGTAGGATATGAAATACCTATAGTAGCAGGAGAACGCACGGACCAACATGACACAGCCACTAATGTACCAGTAGCCGGCGCTTAGGTAGCACTGCCCGCTGCTTATTTTTAAATCTACGCGCCCGGCTCCCTAATGCTCAGCAGTCGTCTGCAAGGCGCACACGCTATTACTACCTACGGCTATTTTTTTGCGATGTTCATGTTTTTGGGTCCTGTGCGGATGCTCACGTGATGAAAACTCATCCGTCTAGGCTAGGAAGGTAAGAGGGCTGCCGATATACTCATTTGGACTGCGATCTTGGAGTCTTGTATTAAGATTGGATGGAAAGCCAAGGAGAAGCTCCGTGGCAGTGCTAGGGACAGGAACCAAAAGTTCTGGTCGGAGCACCTTCATAGCATTCCCAAACCCATCGTGCGTCGTCGTCAGAGAGTATGTCGATGCTGGGATCAATTTTAGCAAAGTTACGTCACAAAGGGTCATACTTACTCCTTAGGTTTTATCGGTTTCTGCAGGCTCTTCTGCAGACCTGCGCGAGAGAATTTGAGCACCGGGGTGTTTATCTCTTGACCAGGAAACAAGACAAGTAAGGACGGGTCGACTGTGCCTTGAAAAATAAAATGTATGATCTTTCCATCGTGAATATACCTGTTCAAATCCTTTTCTATGGTATTCGTGGTCGCCACCATATGCCTTCTCGATCCCAGACGCAATCGCCTGTTTAACGGGAAATGATGCAGGATGATGCTTGGATCCGGGTACAAAATCAGGATAATTACGGGCAACAATCCAATCCGTCTCAGGTGTTGGGACAGTAGATGTATTGATCCCCTGCTTGAAACTCTCGGTGGATTCGTGCCTTGCTTTGCGTTTCTTCTCAATCCTACTTATGCTTCTTTTCTCTGTAAGAGTTTTTACTTCGTAGCGAAAAGCATCGTAATAGCAGAATTTCAGGTATCGCGTGCGCGCCACTTCCAAATGGTTGGTTGCGTTTTTGGTGTCGAGGTAATGATGTATTTGCAAAAGCCGGTTGACATGTAGCTGCCTGGTTGGAGCTCCTTCCCTCGGTTGTGCTGCGATGTGCTTTAGCGAACAAAGGATATGCACAGATCCAATCTCATGAATGCACTGTAGCATTCGAAGCTTTTTGCTGTCTAGGCTTACGTTATTAGAGTGAATATGTTCGATGAGCAGCTCTTTCGAGGGAAAATCTTTGAGTGATGTCTCAACTACCATCTGGAATCTCTGATATGGAGCTTGTTTCCGGATCCATGCCGAGTCCCCGAAGGACCGCTTCTTTTCGATAGGGGCCCAACATGGCTTTGATGAAGTCCATTCGAAGATCTCGTGCGTCCATCTTGTCAGCGTTTGTATTGCGAAAGCTGGCTGTTGCCAAGTGCACGAGCATTAATGTGCTTTCAACACACTGGGGTGCATGGCAGGCTGTCGCGTGAGTTAAAGAATCGTACAGAATAATCGAGAGAACGTACATCTTGGGTAACCTTTACCCACAAACAATTATCCAAACATCTCTGGATAGATGATGGTGGGGACCCAGAGCCAAGAAGGAATACCTTTTTGTTGGGTGTGTCCACCACGACTAGGAGCATTGACTCAAATAGAGTGGCGGAAACTCCATCGTTCATGAACATCTCCTCTTCCCAATCCTGAAGACTCGGGCTCTATTATAGACAAAGGAGCAGGAATCAGCGCAAGAAGAAGGTTACATATTAGCGGCCGAGTCAGTTGACGCCCATATATAAGCGGATCAAACATATCGTAAACTGCGCTCTTTGACATATCCTCTTCTGGAGTTTTGTATAGTGGACGGAATCCTATATGGCAAGCGCTTTGAAGGTACGATTCGAATCTCCTTCATGTCTTCAGGACCCAGAATATCTGCTTTTTGTATTGGTTGAGTGTTTGGAAATTCTGCCAATTGGTTTAGCAGAATTATGAACGTAGCCCTCCACGCCGTCAAAGCCCAGGTTCAACGACGGTTGGAAGCTTGATGATCCTGTAATCTCCCTCGTTTCGTCTGCCGGCGCAGTTTCACACCCTCCACATCTTCAGAGTTTACCATTTCTGAATCGCTGGTAAGCACCGAAACGTCTTCGAGTGGCCCTATAGCGTCTTCAAAGTAACTCGGCATTTCAACCTCCATATCCCCGAAAAGATTGTCACCGTCGAAAGCGGGAACATTATCGTTATGATCACCAAGATTCAAACCCAGGCCTCTGTTGTTCGGGATTGTGGCCATCGGGAACGAACAACCCCTCGGCGTCTGAGCTGTTCGAATCACGAACGCTTTGATGGTTGCCAAGATCATCCTCCACAAATCCTCCGGCATCTGGATCAACATCCTGGTCAATTGATCCTTCTTGACTATTTCGCTCTGATAAGGAATTGTTTGTGCGTTTAGAAGCTCGCCGAGGCACATCAGTAAAGCTTCGCGATCCAGTGGTTGGTTCGTTTGTCCGGACCACATCCCTGTGACGTAGGTGGAGAGTATTAGAAATCTGGAGTGTATCCGACCGACGCTGTAGTGTGTCCTGAACGTTCTCACTCCACAGTTGAACAGCAAGGAGTAACTGGGTAAGCTCTTCGTTGTCTGCTTTCGGGTCGGTCTCGTTCCAGTCCTGAGCGAATCGCTTTAGTTGTTAATACCATAGGTACTTTGTAACAAGCTTAAAAGGACAGCGACGTACTAAAATGAGACTTAGAGCCTCGTTTAGGTCCATGATGTCAATGAATTGGAAGAATCGAATCAAGACCATGATAGTTAGCCCGCTATATCCGACCACGCCGCATGAAAATTTTATCACGTGACATGCCGCCGGACGGAGGTGTCGGAGCATGGCCAACTTGACGAGGTATAGCGGTCCCAACCAAAATTAAAAATGTTTCCGTTGGTACCACTAGAACGTTTATGGTAAGACATTGCTTTTAACTGCATGGCCTACGTGATATAAAATTTAATTGAGACCATCAAGATCATGACCCTGAGGTATATAGATCGTGGTAGCGACGGCGTTATCGTGTAGACGGTACCATGTCGCAATTGTCATTAAACGTAGCTGCCAGTCAGTCTTTTTTAAAGGCACAAGAGCTTAGCGGTGTATCCCTAAGTACGTTTGTAGCATCTATTTCCACCTCGTTAGTCGTATTCGGAGTGGAGATAATCATTTTTCTCGTGATCCAGAAAAGATTCCCTTCAATATAGTTAGTGCTCCATAATTCTTGTTCAAACTATTGACTCATCAATGCAGCCCCGAGACTGCCGGATGGCGGACCGGTGAATTAGTCCGTCTGATGACGTCTAAAATAATACGATTCAATTGGAAGCGAGGTGATAACCTTGACGCTTACTTTTTTCCAACGATACCTGAGAACATTGGTGTTAGTTTTTCTACCATCCTGTCTCATAGTAACCCCAGTCCTTGCGCCGCTCAACTTTCTGCAAGGAAAAGGTGGGCCTTATGGTGTTCAAGGCCTCGACCTGCTTGGCTGGTCTAACGTTGGATTGGAACATACGGATCGCTATTGGGCTCACCTCTGGCTGGGGGTATGCTTTATCGCATCTGTCTGTTGGATGATATGGAAAGAGCTTGAGAATTATGTCGATATTCGGCAGGCATCCCAATATCCATCGCAGCGCACAGTACTCATAGACTCAATCCCTCAGTCTCTGTTATCTCACGAACGGCTAAAGAACATGCTAGAATGTTTTGGGAAAATCACAGCGATCTGTTTTAACCGAGACATGGGTATTATTAAGCAAAAGACTCAACAACGCGACCGGCTAATTGGACTCCTTGAAGGGGCAGAAACGAAGTTGATTAAACAAAAGATACGGTCCATCGCTCGTTGCCATCTAGAAGGGAAACATAAGTCCACTAAGAATGAGCGTTGGGCTGTTGTCTGGCGCTTACTTGAATGGTTCTCGATGGGGGACATGACCTCCATAGAAGGTTATCGCAAAAGCTTAGTAAAAGTCAATAACGAGATCAAAGCCTTAACAGGAAATCAAAAACACTAAGGACTCTTCCTTCAGCATTCGTTACCTTCGAATCTCCGCTTTCTGCTCGCATGGCCTGCCAAACAGTCCTTCATTCCAAGGCAGGATTCATGACGCCATGCTCTCTTCCCACGTCAACTCACGAAGTTGTATGGGACAATATCAGTATGAAATGGTGGAATAGAACTGCTCGCACTGTTACAAGTAATTTCCTCATCACTCTGCTCGCTATTTCCCTCGCTGTCCCGGTGTCTCTGTCTGGTTTACTATCTCAAGTTATATATCTCTCAAAATCGTTTGCATGGCTCGGGTGGCTCCAGGATACACCCATCTGGGCGCTTGGTATCATACAGGGCCTGTTACCACCGCTATTGTTGGCCTTTCTGCTAAAACTGTTTTCGGTAACATTGTTACTCTTAGTCAAGAAACAAGGAATTCCACTAAGAAGTATCATTGGGCTTAAAATTCAGAACTACTACTTTTTCTTCCTTCTTCCTGTGGACTCAGGTTACGTTGATCGTCACTCTTTCTGCCGGCCTCACTACTATCTCGAACGAGGTTTCTGCTGGAAATGCTATAGTTGCAACACTGGCCAAGAATTTACCGAAAGCGAGTAACTACTTTTTATCGTACGTTCTCCTGCACGCTCTGGCTATAAGTGCGAATAGTTTACTTCGTATCGACCGGTTAATAAGCATATTTATTGCTGCGCCTCTATTTGATCGCACAGTTTCCCAGATGTTGGATAGAAAAGTTCCAGAAGTTGAGTGGGGAACCTATGTTCCTGTCTACACCAATCTTGCCTGCATTGGTATAGTACTAAATCATCTAGGAGATTCCCTACTAACTCAGTCAGGATTTATCTCTACGCTACAATATCACCAATAATAATCCCAATTCAGCTGTTTATATTCGCTATATCTTGGATAGTGCACTCGCATTCATCGATTACAATTGCAGCACAGGACTACGGCGGCATATTTTTATCCGCACGCTATTAAACACCTTATTATAGGTATATACACAATGGAGGCTGGACTAGTAGCCCTTTTTGTGTTGGTACGAGATGCCTAGGGAAATCAGCATGCATTGGTCAAGCTATCTTTATGCTTCTAACAGCAGCTTTAACAATTGTTTTATCATTACATTCTCTGCAAGATGTTTAACCCGTTGTTAAAGTTTTTACCGTTGTCAACAAAAGCGTTAGATAAACCAGTGTGACGGAATATCCTACGTATAATGCGATTAACGCGCAAGCAGCTTTGCGTCTGCCTAAAGACAACTTTGGTTTTAGTGATATTGAGCTTCATAATTGCAGAGAACTATCTTCGGATATTATCCTATCAGACGAAGACGCAGTTATTGATAATCATTGTAAAATTAGATTGAAAACGTAAGGTGTGTCCCTGGGTCGCGAGACGCACGGTGTACCGAGACATTTTGTGAGGAAAATCCTCTCCGAATTTCTCCCAATAAATATATAGCACTTTGAATGATACACAAATATCTTATACCTATCTGAGTCTATGTTTCTAGATTTTCGTAAGGTTCCACCGAGTGGTTGTCGTTCTATACATCTATTCGTCAACGCCGCAAGTTGCCGACTCAGCATCTCTCCCCTGTTCTCTCACGACATACCGGGCCTCTCCAGATTTCGGAGGTATAGCAAGAAAGCCCAATCAAGAAAGGATTTTTTTCCGCGCTTTGAAGTCTAATTTGACTGCGAGACGATAGATTCCGAAGGTTCCGACGTCGGCTGATCAACCCTCGAAATCCTTGGATGTTTTAGCGGGTCTCGTATCTGCATTAGCGCGCCTCAAGTCTGCTTACATAGCAGCGGTATTGAATGGTAAGGTTCACTCCAGCCATACTGTGGCGCATTGTTCTTTTTTTCGGCAAATGACCGCCTTACCACTACTTGGCGTAATAATTCCCCATCTACCACTGTTTTACAATACACTACCACCAATGTGGCCGTGCAGCGGAAATGGACCGAAATACCACTGTTTCTGACCCACTAAAATTTAGCGACCCAGAGCTAACAGGCGGCTGCCCCCTGGCTTTGCGGTTGCTCCCTAACTTTTAGGCGGTCGCCCCCTAACTTGTGGGCGGTTGCTCCCCGGCTTATGGGTGGTCGCTCCCTAGCTTATGGGCTGTCGTTCCCCAGCAGCTAGGCGGCCGACAGCCGTTGCGCGTCTAATGCGATTTGAGGGTAGTCAACGCGTTCTGACGCGAATAACAATAAGTCCTACCGCTAGCACCAGAAAATAACTATATCGTAGTATAGATTCTGGCCTATCCCTTCTTATGTAACATTGCAGCTATTGTTCTCTTGCCTGAGAGCCTTGAGGGAGGCGCGAAGCCTACTATGGGAACTGTGGCATTTGGGTCAGAAACAGTGGTATTTCGGTCTATTTCTGCCGCACGGGCCACATTGGTGGTAGTGTATTGTAAACAGTGGTAGATGGGGAATTATTACGCCAAGTAGTGGTAAGGCGGTCTTTTGCCGGTTTAAAATTAACTATAGTAACGTTACACGACTTATAAAGAAATATAGCAAACTTTAAGGTGCGTGCAGAGTTATAGTCGCTTGAAGTTGAAGGACCCCTCGTATTTTCTGGCACGGTGGGTTTTCCGGCACATAGGGGAGGATGTTAGATTATGAAGTTACAGACTATTACAGACGGCTTGAAGGTCAGATGATCTGATGTGCTTTGTAAGATTTGAAGCAGACGGTCTGCACAGCCTCAGGCTTATGGCTGACTAGCTTAGCTGTACGAATGACATAAGTAATTTACAGCGATCGTCAGTCTCGGAGATTAATTTGTTTTAGCCGCATTTGGAAGGTCTTTGATGAGAAGTACCGACCGGGGTGGCGAGTTCGCATGAACATGCGCGCCTCGCCAGCAGCCATAGGGCTGATATTGATTACTTGGCACCAAAGTAAGTTTTCGAGGGTCCTATGGACCTATACGTAAGTAACATAGAGTCGTAGAAGTACTGTGGTTGTGGTATATGGAAAAGGACTCAAGATCGCTACGAAAGAGAGCCTCGCACGCCTTGGCTGAAAAGTGTGGATAGGATCGTATTCCTCAGGCCAAACAAGGCGCAGGGTATCTTAGGAGGGTACAGAAATTATTCCGGTACAGCTATAGCAAGGACCAGTCCTTATGAGAGAGAATGCATTGCCTGAAGTCGAAGTACCTCTACTTTGTCTCGTCTCACCGTGCGTCTCGCCACCCAGGGAAGTAGGTTACAGTAGAAATGCATAAATATATGTTAGGCAAAACTCCCTCAAACTTAAGCCAAAGGTATAAAACAGTTGGTATGGCGTGGATAGGGCATTCGGAGCTAAACAGGACGGGTTGTTATCCGAATGGTGATTGTCTGTTAGAGACATTAATATTGCTACAGCTCCCCTCATCAGCAAAGTATAACTCGCATGTGATAGAAGTATAGTTGCGTTTACAATTATTACTGCATTATTACCTACATTAAACGCTGAAGAAAATATTTCTATTATGTAACTTAAATATAAAACTAGAGTTAACTACCTACTTTAAAAACGGTTTATATACCTATCTATAGAAAGACTTATTAAGTAGTGCAGACTGCGCTATTCGTCGGGTACCCCTGTGCATTATCCGTTGGGTTGGAGGGTGCGGGAGACACAGGAACCGTCACTTGGGTAACCCCCTCTGCTGCTGATGGGCATTTCCACGTACTTTGTAAACACTTGTAACTGCGAACTGTCTCCTGAAAGTCTTTGTTTACAAAGGATGACCCTGGGTACCATACACCTTCACCTCCCCATCCTCTATAAGGTATATTACAGGTTTCATCATCGCTATCTATGTTAACTTAAAACGGAATAATAAAGAGCCAATTACCTGTAGAGAACCGGCAACATACGCCAAGACCAATTGCAATAGATGAAGTATTTCTCATCATATCAGTAGCCCAACAAATATCTGGAGAGGGACCTGTTCCTAAGTGTGTGCAATGTCTCCATCGGTCCTTATTACAGAACCATAGCTATCACCTATAAGTATATATTTAGGATCTAAACGGTCTTACATACCTTTGGTAAATTATCTGTTATATTTTGCGCATATATTTGGCCTATAAAAAGGCTAATAGCGTAAGCCGTGGTTAGCATCATCGTGGAGAAATACATGGCATAGTTAGTGTCGGCATGAGATCTTTATATATCCTAGCAATGATTTTAAATGAGGGCCAATAAAAAGGATAGTAGAATAAATTTCCTGCCTAGGGTGGTTATGGTCACGTGATAGCTTTTGGACCTCGGGAACCTTAAACACCTTAGAAGCTTTACACTCCCGATGTGTCAGATGCGGCAAGAACTTTTTTGAATTAAATTTGGATTTTCTATAATGTTAAGGGTTAGGTTTTTTCCGTTTGTAGCCCGAAGGATAAGCCGGTAGCTGTGCCACATGGTGATGGGGACATTCGGTTTGCGTTTTGTGGCGGCGCGCGTAAGCAACGTAGTCATAATAACCAGCGGCACAGGTGCTAAAATTATGCCAATACAGCTTGCGGCTTTTATAAAACGATCTGATGTCACACAGCGCCCAGCAGGATACCAACTTTAAACCCAACCGACAATGCCGACTTATTATATTAACCCGAATATGGTCTATGCTATGCGCAGCCATGAAACAGCGCAAGCGAAGGAGAGCACAAAAATTGGTTATCTTGACATCAAACGATATTCATTGGACGGAATACTCATCGCCAACCGTTTCATCATGGGAAGAAGGCAAACTTTAGGGCTTATAATTAATATCTCAAGCGAGTACTCCTTTTTATATCGTGTGTGCGTCTGCTAACAGCTCAGAAAACCATGGTGGCTCGCGTAAAACTCATCTAGTTGCCCTGCAACATTCGACTGTCTTTGCAAAGCGCACGCGCCGGTTATTTCGTGAGGGCTTGGCGACATCCATTTTATATAGTCACCCTGCAGTAAATAATAGGATGCTATATTTTCTTGGGGCTTTCAGTGCAGAAAGTAGAAGCACGGTTATATAATATAAAGACTGCTAGGCATCCTTTCACTGCAGTTCATCCTTTAGCATTTCCCATTATTGATTTAAAGCCGTTCCAACAGCGATCTTACATTATGAGTTCTGTAGCAACTTCGCGTCAGGAGACTCTTGAATATGCTTCGGGACGAGACTAGTAGCGCTCATGCTGCCGTCCCTTTAGAAGGAATAGAAGAAGGAACCGATATAATGCCACTGTTCCGTCTAATAGGAGCTATTGTCGAATCTGGGCTGGCGAAAAACACCTAACCAGGAAAAGATTTATAAAAAACGCTCAAATTTCGGCTAAGGAGTTAGAATTGCTGAGCAAATACCAGTGGCCGGTAGTGAATTTCGGTCAGTTAGAGGATTCTGAATCTTGCGTTCACTGCACAATATGAGGCGAGAAGCTTCAGCGTTTATAATATTAGCGCATTAGTATACAAAGCTCCCTGCAAGCGACACACATTATGCGAAGGCCATAGACAGAGCACTGTTTGCAAACTTTGCACAGCGAGATCGTTCAAAGGGGAAGGTAGCTCTAAAACTGATAACGAGGCCTCCAAAGAAAAGGATGATGGCTCTGATGGCTCTGATGGCTCTTATCGCTCTGATGGCTCTGATGGCTCTGATGGCTCTGATGGCTCTGATGCCGCTGATGCCGCTGATGCCTCTGGTGACGAGGATGCCCCTGGTGATGAGGATGCCCCTGGTGAGCAAGGTGCACAGCAGGGTCAGGAAGCACATGATTCCTCAAAGGGGTCTAATGATGATAAGGCCCACAATAAGGGAGAAACTGACGTCGATGAACTCTCCGCGCAACTTGGGCGTTTTAACATGGATGACCCCTCAAATGGTCTAATAAAGATGATAAGGAACACATACGACGTAAATTGCAGCAAGACCGAGATGAGGTATACACTCCAACGTTTTTTAACTTAGCCGAAGTTCCTCTCGACGAGATTGAATTTATTGATAATGCAGAGCCAAAAGAAGAAAGTATTCAATATGTAGAAGTTTGGGTGAAAGGTAAGAAGGTAAAAGTGGAATTTTTACCATACCAAAAGTTTTTAGCTATAAAGAAGAATAAAGAGTATGCGGATAGCATAAATAGTGATGTAATAGTTGGGGAGCAGCAGAATATGTCTAATTCAAAAGTTGGGCAAGCGAAATAGAGAGGGGCACACGGCTCTATAGATAAATTCGTAAGTAACGTCTGTCCCGGGGTCGCGAGACGCACGGTGTAGCGAGACACACTACAGGTACTTTAAGATCAAACAACTCTTACATTCTCAGCGCGTTGAAATTTTTCCTAAAGTCTCTTAAGTTAATAATAAATTTTTAAGCCTACTCTAGACTGCTCTCGCCCTTGCGCATACAAAAATTACAGTGGCGTTAATGCCTTCGCGCCTGATTAAGTAGGAGCCTTCTCTAGGGCGTGTATATAGGCCTACACCATGCAGCAACCCCTATAGGCCTCTAAAGCCAATAGCTTGATTCCGCTCATGCTTCTCAGTCCACCAGCGATAGTAAGAAGTCATCCCCGTCCTTGTGGCGATTGTGGCGCGCATGTTCATGCTTAATTGCCACCTGGTCGGTACATCAGATCACTAATCCGGCTGGTGCGACGCCGACCCCGCACACCTCATACCCATTAGCGTGTAAGTTTTCCCCCTTAGTAAGCGTTTTCTCCTGGCTGGCATGTGGCTGTTCAGGTTTATGGCTGTGCTGACAAGAATATGACGGTCCAACCCATGCCAGCAATAATTAACACCGACTCATCTCGGACTGGCATCCATACTCATACAGTAGTGTGTAGGTTCGGCTTCCAGCTTTCGCACGCTACTCGCCTTTATCTCGGCAAGTGCCTTGCAGCGTAGGACGGCACTTTACCTATTTTAAGCTAGTTCCGGGGCAACGAAACCTCAAGAGCGCAGATGCATCTACAGCATCTACAGCGGATCGGGATAACTATCTACCGGCGCTAGGAGCTCATGAAGCGAGGCTCAGTGATGTTGCCCTAAATTTTCTCTCCAAACAGCAACCTTACCAAACTGTTCCTCGTTTTCTAACCACACTTCCTTAGCTCTTCCAGCCTAACTCGTCCGCTTCTTCTTCACTCGCCAGCATAAAGCTCATAGAACGCGACGGAAAAGAATCTCGTATCATCATCCAAGCTCGCATAACAGATATACCAGGGGAGTCGTGTCGCCGCCCAATTACCCTTAGGGAGATATTCTACACAGAGATCCTTAGGAGGTCCTTCAATACAAAAGTATCAGCGTCAAAATTTGATGCTGTTCATATTCCGCATAGATTTGACTCCAATAAACCACTCAAGCGGTGGTTTATCTACGATCTCAACGTTGCATGCAACCTAGAAGAGAAGGAAACTACTAGCAAGAATTCCACACCATATCTACCAAGCTAGCTTAGTAGATAATCAATAGTAGGATAGCTCATTAAGTTAATTAATAGGTATGCTTACTGTATTTAGGATATTTGTTAAGCGCGATACTTGGCTTTCTAACGCGAAGAGTTACTGCGCAATGTTCTACTAGGGGGGTCAAGAAGAACAAAAGATTGCAGAAGCACTAAGGAAGAAAGAAACAGGTTTCATTACAAGCGCATCAACTATCAATTCGTAACTCTTAAGTTTGTGCAATTGTTCCTAAGGTGTCTCTGGTGGAGTCTCTCCTCTGCATGCTAGGCAGTCCCTATTTGGCTCATCCTCTTGCACCACATGCGCAACCTAACGTTAGGGAGGAGGGCACGTAGTATTAGCGTTTATAGCTTATTAGCATCTCGCAATATATTTGAAAGCAAGACCATTAGGATTATTAATTGGGTCTGTGTGACTCGGCGCGCATCGAAAAATCGCATTAACATCGTTGCACATCTTAATAGCGAATTAGATATAACCTAATAAAGAAAGCTAGGTGTTATACCTTTCAGAATCGATATATATCCATTCGCAACAAGTTTAGAAGGAGAGACTAGAGATGTCAGTCTTGCGACAGGACGAAAAAGTGTCACTCTGCTTCACCCACCTGCTCATCTACACTGCTAGAGAAGTTAGAGACAGAGTAGACAGACAGCCTCTTGGAAGAAAGAAGGAATTGTTAGGAGTAAGGGGTCCAGGCTCCGCAATGCATTGGGATGCCGATACAGGGTACAACCGCGCCAAGACGAGTATATGCCTCAGGGTTGCAGCACCCCTAACCAATCGCCTTATCGCGTGCATCCAGCTGGGCTAGGGCGTGTAAGATCCAAAGTTAGTATAGCGTATGTTAAAGCGCTGGCGGGAAGTAAATTAAGCAGCGCGAAAGCCGGAAGCCGAACCTGCACACTACTGTAGCATGAACATTTAACTTTCAGAGAACTAATACATTTTCGCTAATAGGGCCCTCCATAACACTTCTATATCTATCGCTATCTTATCGCTCGTTCGCGCCACTTTCCCCTTTGGCACAGATAAGCCAGCCTCAACATCTACCTCTGCTTCCAGCGCAGTACTCTTGCGTTTTCGACCGCGTTTCCCTTTAACCTTCGGTATCGACGGACCAGCCTCGACCTCCAGAGCAGTTACCTCAATCCCTAGTGCAGTTGCCGCCGCCTCCGATGCCTCGACCTCCGGTTCAGTACCCTTGCGCTTCCGACCACGTTTCCCTTTGTTAGCCGCTTTGGCGGCATCCTTTTCAGCACGCTTCGCCCGTGCTGCCTCAAGGTCCTCATAGCTAATCACCTTCCCGGTCCCCTTCAACAATATGTCTAACTTAGTTAATCGTCGAGTCTTGGCTTCGTTGTTAATAGCCATCAAGAGATGGATGTGATTCTCAGCGCTGACAACGTACCGTACTACGCGTAGTACTACGTCCCGTAGTACGTCCCGTACGCCGTACGTACGTAGCTGCCTCCTGGGCCGTAGCGTAGCCGTAACGTCGTCGTCACTGCAGGTCGAGAAACACCCCGCGCCGAGAAATATGTGGGGTACTTCAACTTTAAGCAACTTAAAATCTGTGTATTTATTTAAATTCGCGATAAGTCTTTTATAGGTTATATACTGTAGCTATTCCTTAACATCTATAACCTCTTCTATCTAAAAATTACGTCACGCATCGTCGCCTCCCTGCCGATTCATACAGAGCCTTCTTTTCTAGCGAAACAGAGTTCCTTCCGTACAGCACCACCATTAAGCTTTTGCTACCCTATGATGCAAATAAACAGTGCTATCTAAGCCGTAAAATGTTACTAAAATTCTAGAAAGTCACTATCAGCCTTATGTCTGCTGTGGCGCGCAATTCCATGCAAGATTGCCACCCCTGTTGGTACTTCGGATCTAAGCGATTTCCAGTTTCGGCTAGTATAGGACAGTTCTGTATGTCTTACATTAATATTACGATGTAATTTACATGTACTGTAACAAGCAAAGCTTGTGGCTGTCCGGGCGGTCGGCCACGCCTCTCAACTTTGAGCCCAACGTTGACGCTGCAGCCTTCAGCCGCTGCAGCCTTCTCAGCCTTCTCAGCCCCCGCGCTCAAGATGAACGGCAACATCGTTGGCACCCACGGAACGGTCTCGCCGCCTTGCGAATCTATGCCGGAGCTTCTACAGAACCACCACGTCCGCTGCACCTCCGACCGCGCGCCGCATTATGGATGGCCTTTCGGGAGCCGCAAGCGTGATAGCCGTCGTCGACATGTCCGCCAAGGTCGCATCGCTCTGCTTCCAGTACTCGGTCGAGGTCAAGCACGCAAAGGGCGATATCGAACGCCTCCATCGAAAGGTTAACGAAATCAAGAATGTCCTCGAAAAGCTTCAACAGCTTCTCAGGCAGGACGAGTCGCGGCTCTCTCTACTACACGCACATTGCTAGACCCGCTCCAAAGATGTTCCCAGGAGCTGAAAGACCTTGAGGATAAACTCAAGGCCAAACTCGAGCCTGGCCTCGGCCGTAAGGCAATGCAGCGATTCGGTATGCGGGCCTTGAAATGGCCATTGACGAGCAAGGAGGTAGAGAAGGCGGTTCAAAATCTTGAGAAATATGGGAACACTTTCGGCAATGCGCTTCAAGTTGATCAGACGTAAGTAGTGTGTGCTTTCTAGTGCAAGCAAATACTAACAAGAGACATGCAGGGCCCTTATTCTGCGCGTTGACCAGAAGACTGACACGCTTTTATTACCTACCGCCGAAGGCGCTTCCTTCGACTCTCACATGGAAGAACATAATTCGACATGCCTTCCGAACACCCGCACCGAGTTACTGCGTTACATACAAGGATGGGCAAATGATAAAAACAGCAAACCTATATTCTGGCTGAATGGTGCAGCAGGAACGGGAAAGTCTACCATCGCTCGTACGGTTGCCCGAACCGTCGCCGACCAACATCAACTAGGAGCTAGCTTCTTCTTTAAGAAAGGCGAGGGGGAACGCGGGAACGCCACTCGATTCTTCACCACCATTGCTACACAGCTGGCTCGTCGTGTATCGGGTTTAGGACCTGGAATCAAGACGGCGATTGAAGCTGATCCAGCCATATCCGAGAAGACTCTGAAGGATCAATTCGAGAAGCTGATCCTCCATCCGCTCTTAGACATGGCACATCCACCAGCCTTGGTACTACTCGTCGTGATAGACGCGTTGGATGAATGCGAGCCAGACAATGACATACGACTGGTCCTCCAGCTCCTTTCTCGAACGAGGGATCTTAAGTCGGTATCGTTGCGAGTTTTCGTAACAAGCCGACCAGAACTGCACATCCGCCTGGGATTTAAACAATTGCCTGACGGCACATTCGAAGACCTCATCCTGCACGAAGTCGCAAAACAAACGATTCAACACGACATCCGCGTGTATTTCGAGCATGAACTGGCACGAGTACGGGAAGAACGATCGTTGTCCTCAGGCTGGCCGAGAAGGGATCAAGTCGAGGCGCTAGTCGAACAAGCAGTCCCACTGTTCATCTTCGCTGCTACCGCGTGTCGATACATTGGCGATCGACGCGATAATCCCAAAAAGCGTCTGGAGATCATCTTGGAGTATCGGAAGGCGAAAGTCTCGACACTCGACGCGACGTATCTCCCTATCCTCAATCAGCTATTCGACGAAGAGGACGAAGAAGACAAAGAGAGATGGGCATGCGAGTTTCGGGATATTGTAGGGAGTATAGTGGTTCTAGAGACTCCACTTTCCACCGCATCGCTTGCTCGCCTCCTTCATATATCCAAGGATGACGTCATTTGCCGACTGGATTCCCTACACTCTCTGTTCTAAGCATACCAGACCGCGATGATATGCCTGTGCGGCTCCTACACCTGTCGTTCCGCGAATTCCTCGTCGATGCGTCGAAGAAGAAGAGCCCGTTCTGGGTGGATGAGAGAGCGAGACACGAGAGGTTAGCGTCTTATTGCCTTCAACTCATGTCCGGCCCTAATGGCCTACGACAGAACATGTGCGACTTACGGCCTGGGACTTTGAGAAGCGAGGTCAATGAAAGAAGGATTACAAGCCATCTGTCGCCCGAATTGCAGTACGCTTGCCGTTACTGGGTGTATCATCTCAAACAGAGCCAGCGCTACGTTGGCGACAAGGCTACTGCAGATACGTTCCTCCAGAAACACTTTCCTTCACTGGCTCGAAGCGATGAGTCTAATTGGAGAGACGAACAAATGTGTTTCCTTGCTAGAAACACTTTCTACGCTAGTTAAGGTAAGGCTTCTACTTTTTTCTAACAGTATTACACTAACATGCAATACAGGCATCAAACAGTGCTCTTTCTGCATTTCTCCAAGACGCTCGACGATTTACTCTTCGGTTCCGACATATACTCCAAGATGCTCCTCTACAAATATATTCCTCGGCTCTTGTATTTGCCCCAGAAGCAAGTATAGTACGGAAAGCTTTTGTAAACGAAATGCTAGGGTGGATTAAGTCATTTGTCAAAAAGGGAAGACAACTGGGATGCTTGCCGCAGCGTGCTCGAGGGCCATACCAGCTCCGTCATCGCCGTCGCCTTCTCGCCAGACGGCCAGCTGGTCGCGTCCGCCTCAGGCGACAACACGGTGCGGGTGTGGGAGGCAGCAACGGGGTCGTGCCGCAGCGTGCTCGAGGGCCATACCAGCTACGTCAACGCCGTCGCCTTCTCGCCAGACGGCCAGCTGGTCGCGTCCGCCTCAGGCGACACAACACGGTGCGGGTGTGGGAGGCAGCAACGGGGTCGTGCCGCAGCGTGCTCGAGGGCCATACCATGTGGGTCAACGCCGTCGCCTTCTCGCCAGACGGCCAGCTGGTCGCGTCCGCCTCTCGCGACACCACGGTGCGGGTGTGGGAGGCAGCGACGGGGTCGTGCCGCAGCGTGCTCGAGGGCCATACCAGCTCCGTCAACGCCGTCACCTTCTCGCCAGACGGCCAGCTGGTCGCGTCCGCCTCAGGCGACAACACGGTGCGGGTGTGGGAGGCAGCAACGGGGTCGTGCCGCAGCGTGCTCGAGGGCCATACCATGTGGGTCAACGCCGTCACCTTCTCGCCAGACGGCCAGCTGGTCGCGTCCGCCTCAGGCGACACCACGGTGCGGGTGTGCGAGGCAGCGACGGGGTCGTGCCGCAGCGTGCTCGAGGGCCATACCGACTACGTCAGGGCCGTCGCCTTCTCGCCAGACGGCCAGCTGGTCGCGTCCGCCTCTCGCGACAACACGGTGCGGGTGTGGGAGGCAGCGACGGGGTCGTGCCGCAGCGTGCTCGAGGGCCATACCGACTACGTCAGGGCCGTCGCCTTCTCGCCAGACGGCCAGCTGGTCGCGTCCGCCTCTCGCGACAACCACGGTGCGGGTGTGTGGGAGGCAGCAACGGGGTCGTGCCGCAGCGTGCTCGAGGGCCATACCGACTACGTCAGGGCCGTCGCCTTCTCGCCAGACGGCCAGCTGGTCGCGTCCGCCTCTCGCGACAACACGGTGCGGGTGTGGGAGGCAGCAACGGGGTCGTGCCGCAGCGTGCTCGAGGGCCATACCATGTGGGTCAGGGACGTCGCCTTCTCACCAGACGGCCAATATATCCGAACAAATCGCGGGTGATATTCCTTTACACACCCCTACTACTACGCCACGCCATCGCCCTTATTCCAAAGTGCGCAGTCGTCTCATGTCTTTGTGCAAGGCCAGTGGATTTTTTTAAACCAACAGCGGTTGTTATGGCTTCCTTCTGAATATCGACCGACTTGCGCTACAGTTAACAAAAACTCAATCTTTTTAGGGCATTCTTCAGGTCGTACTACGTTCCTTAAATTTCGTACATAAGCCTTGTTGTCAGATTGAAGGGTGTTTCTTGATAAAGTGGGATGATAATTGATTGAACAGAGATGTAATTGTCTGTCTTCGTGCTAGAGGCAAAGGACTCTGTCTTGTCCTCAGATGGCCTGCCTAGAACCGTCTAGATATCCCTTACTTGATCCCTTGCTTTGTTGTGGAATGCATATTATGCAAGGGTGTGTAAGTTGCAAGTGCAAAGGACCATGTAATCGGACACTTGTACACACTCTTCAAGTTATCTTATTATATATTTTCTTTTCTAATCTCTATTTCATAGAGGGGTCCGGGGAGCAGCAAGTATTTATATTACTAGAGGTACATCTAGAATCTTCTACTGTAACGACATGACCAACATTGCAGAGGGACTAGTCTTATGAAGGAACAATAGCTACAGATTCATAATGCACTAACTATAGAAAAATATGTTCGCAAAGCAGACATTCCGAAGGTCCGGATCACAAAACTGTCTCGCGACAGGGTGCGTCTCGCTTCCTAGGGACGGACATTACCTTTCTTTCCTTCTACATAACGCTTTTTTCATATTTTCTGATGCGCTTATGTCTGATGCAGCGGCTTCCGTGAACTTTAATATTTAAATTCTGGCATGTCCCCGTTGAGTCTGAAACCTCATTTCGTTTTGTCGTGGGGTGTTTTTTAACTAACAGTGAGGGCGTTCCTAATAAATGATTCTTTTTATTTAATAAAGTTTATTTATTTTACTCAGGGAGGTGCCCAAGAGCCTGCACAAGCTCATTATTATCTAATCCGCAGAAACCATCAGGATCGGTAAATTGTAGAAACCTAACAGGACTACTATTTAAAGGGGATTAGGCTACAATTGGGGGATTAATTCCTCTATACTTTTCTGGATAGCAAATCCAAGCTCCATAAGGTATGTTGCACCGTGACCAGATCCAGTCCTGTGATTCCAAAATTGCTGGATTAGCTCGTAGATTCGCAACTAGCATAGGCGAATTAAAGGAAGAAAGGCCTGCATAATGCATGCAGCCCTTGTATTCTAACAGACGAGCAAGACATGTAGAATTCGCGGTTCCCTAAGGCGTTTATCCATATCCTATAACATCAGCTTCGCGGCTAGCTAAATAAAAAGCTTGTAGCTTACTATGCAACAAGGACTCTGTTAGCTAGTAGAAGTCTTGCTAGAATATAGAACAAGTAATCCTGATTCGTGTCGTAGACGTTCGTCAACTGTCCCTCAGTGCCCTTCTGAACGCGGGGGCAATTCCCCTCCCAGCTTTGAACGACAATCCAGGTTTTTCTGTTATCATACGAGAAGGATATCTGGCAAAAGCCTCCTAAATGAGCGGCACCAGGACTGAACATACTCACACCCATTGTATTTGTTAAGTCAAAAAGTCTTAAATAAATTAGAAGCTATCCTCTAAGGACAGAAGGGAACCTACTAGAAAGTTACATTAGTTCCTATATGCTAGGTTGTTTGAGGCTGTATATAGGAAGTAGTATAATAATGGCCTTTGCAGGGAAATGGCTGCTGTCCCTATGCCGGCCCTAGGTGATTTAGGTTACTGTTTATTGGCATCACTAGCTTGTCGATTTCGATATTCTATTATAGAGGAGCGGGATTGCCTATAAAGACGTGGGCACTTACAACAAAAGAAAAATACAGACTAAAGAAAGTGTTGGAACTTATTTTTATATTTCTAATAGGCATACTTTGGGCAGGCGGAATTATATACTTTTTATGTTATGTATTTACTAGCACTTATTTGAGGCCAAGCAATAAAACCCCGTGACTGTACGGAAAGCCGGGAACGGGATGGTCGGTGGAGGTTGGGCCTTGGAAAGGTCAGTGGCGGTTCCTTTCTAAAAAGCATGGCCACTAATACGTACCAGCTATGGCAATAAGAAGTCAGTCGTGCTGCGGTTAAGGGAGAGGAGAAGTCGTGCTACAGTAGGTGGAGAAAGAGTTAAGCTAAGGATGAGAGAAGAGGTGGGGTGCAGATAGTGCGGTAGTCTATCTAAGTTACAAGTTCAGCAGCATGGGATTTTCCAACAGCGGAATGACCGAGTCTCTCCGATGATGGAATGACCGAGTCTCTCTCCGACCGTGGGTCCGCTAATATACGAAACAAAATCAGTAATACTTCAATTATTAGGGTAGGTAAACTTTCTCCATATAGTGCGATTTTCTATCACCCTCTGCACAGAGGACTCCGAATATTGAATAACAGAGTCTCTCTCCGACCATAGAATAGTAGTGTCGCTCTCCAAGTCTGACATGGTATCTCCAGGTCTCATAAGACGAAGCCGCTCTTCGAGTCTGGCATGACGGAGGGAACCAATATATATCCTTTGGCCAAACTTCCAGCCAGCCCTAGCCCGGCATTTGGGCTTTTGACCTTCTTGAATCTTCGCTAAATGCGTAAGTTTAAAATGTCTGCTGAGGCATCCTAGGGTGCTGAACGAGTATATGCGATCTTTGACAGGCGCCTGCTCATTCCCTAGACACTGCAACACGTTACCAGTCCGCACGCTTGCTCTCTCCCGCCCTTCCCCTGTACATAGCATTTCTCAAAGTTATTTACCACTATCACTAGTCATGAGCGATGTAAGCTCTCGCATGAATTTCTCGTTCCTCTTAGCCCACTCTTAAAAGACCTTCCCCCACTTCACCTTCTTTTCTTCTAGCGCTTCAACCCTCGCTTCTAGATCCTATATTTGTTTTATGGCCGTGAGTAGGGCCGAGCATTCCTCCTATACATGCATAAGCAACCTGCTTGGTTTGTCAAGTCTTTCGTAGCATAGCTTACTGTTCTAATAACCTTTCTCTTCACGCTGCGATGCACCTCATCCGAATCTTCATCAAAGCGCACTCGCTTCTTTCCAGGACGGCCTGTGAGTGGACCGCCTTGTGATACGGAGCATGGCCGAGACAGCACACCGCCGTGGGGATCTGCCCCTACGGCTGGCTACCATGATGACAGGTGAGCTAGTGGAAGTACGCACAGTAGTGATCACTGACCTGACTTTGCATCTCTCTCCATCTTCCTTTCCGTCTTCCTCGCCGTCTTTCTCTCCATCTTTCTCTCTCTCTCTATATACTTCGTATAACGTGTCGTCCTCAATAGTAGCGAGGGAATCAGTTGGACTTTGTAAAAAGGTCATAGAGGACAATTGGATAGGAATGCAGCGTAAACAGAGTGGGGTGACGAAGCAGACGAAGCGGAGCGACAAGTAAGTCCTTATCCTCTACTACGGCAGCTAAGAAAGCAAGGCACACTACGCTCCCATGGACGCAGCGTCCGCCGCATGTCTTCCCGTTCATGCGTCCCCCTGCGCCTCCCAGACCCTCCCAGGTTGGTGGCGAGTGCGACGAGGATGCAGGCAGCTGAATGGAGACGCGGCGACGCCTCCTCCACCACCACTTCGCCTTGCCGTTGCAAGGAACGGGCATGCAACAGCATCGCCAGCGCCAGCTACGCGCCTTCAGCTAGCAAGGGGAGATTCGCGGAGTGCCGAATAGTGAAGCAACGAGCCACGGTCAAAGCCCCCCAGATCCTAAAGCGGCCCTAAATGCGGGCCTTTGTGAGTTGTGTGGGCGCTTACAATGCGCACGCCTTCGGTCATGCGTATATTGGCGCCGCCAGAATCGAGGCTCAGATGTCTCGTCCGCACCAGCGAGCGTATCAGCGGAACTACATGCTTAGGCCCCGTCCCCCCCTAAGGGTGGGTCGAGGGACGTGGTGCTCAGTATCCTAATGGGTCCATACCCCGATGCACGATAGGACCCTTAAGGGCTTGGAGGCATCCATGAAGTCTCGTTGCATAGCGCGGCTTATGATATCAGGAGTTCAACAGATAAGGAGTGGTCTTCGCGTCCAACGCTCTCCAGATCATCGCTCTATTATAGCCCTCGTCCTTTATATCGGCTTCCTCCTTTGCTTCATTAGCGGACTTCTGCTAAGTGTTATGCTCTTGATCTAGGATGCCTCCTGGCTTAGGAAGAATAGGCACGCGCGCGTCTGGGAAAGAACCCTAACTCTCCTCTTTAGCATTTGTCAAGCCGGCTTGTCTATAGCTGGCATAGTCGCTATTGTAATTGCCTTCACTACAGACAAGCCTTATTAGCTTGAACTAGTTATCCTATTTGCCATTCAGCTGTTTGTCGGCACGAATGTGAGCGTACTTCCTACTACCAATTAGGTTACGAACTTATACTACGGGTAGCTCTCCTGGACACTTTGTGGCATCCGAAATTCGCGCAGGGCGATATGGCTAGTCTATGGTAGTTTCGCGTGGACGGCACCTGATATGGCCTTTTTTAGGTGGTACGAGACCTTCCCTCTCTCCTTGTCCATTCTTCTGATTGCAGGCAGGGACAACGTGGTGTACGAGTATGCACTACTCTCTCGCGTTGCCATAGCGTCTGTTGTGTCGTGCGCACAATAGCACGAGGCTCTACAAACCCACAGGGGCCTCAGGACACCCCATTCCCAAACGTGTGCGTACGCTACTACAATTCGTCCTGGCCAACGCAGTGGCAGCGTCCTTTCAGATTCTCGGGGCGATTGTTCTGTACAGTCTAGCGCTTGCCAACGTGCGAATCCGCGCGAGATCCGCCAGGGTATTGTTCTGGTACGTCTTGACCTCCTAAGATGACCTACTCTTACCTAGACAGGCTTGTATCCTCGCCCAAGTAGTAGCGTTGATGGCTATTTGTGTGCATAGCTTCGAGCGTCACTTGTCTTGTAATCGGAAGGAAGCTATACGTCTGCCCAGTCTTACATAATTTGTGGCAATGACCTGCCTAGGAGAGATGTAAGAGCATTAGTGGAGACGAACCGAAGGCCCCCATCCGCCTCCTTTTTGGGATTTCTCCGCCCCTCCTAGCTCCCCTGCCTACGACACCAAAGTTAGATCCAGTTCGACAATAAGATATCTGATGTGGTGAAATATAAGTTGTGGAACAAAGAGTATCGGGAGGAGGATGGCCGCAGGCTTTACAGGTGCTAGGTAACGTATAGGATAGAGAGAGAGAGTGAAAGAACCCAGGAAGAACAGAAACCTCGTGCGCAGATTGGGAAGGGTTTTACAATAGCTACAAGCAGAGGAAGAAGAGCATCAAGGTATTGCGCTTCCTATAGATGACGGGGATAGAGAGGATTATAATTACGTGCCCAGCACACGCTGTCACTGGTAGAAAGTTTTCTGCATCTATGTACGCGCACGCGAGTTTGAATCGCAACCAGCACCCGCTCAAGGCGGAGGCGGGAATCGAACTCATCCATGTTGGCAACAATGGTATGCGAGATGATGCTAGCTCTGGCTTAGAGGCAGTGCGGCCTCTAGAATTACCATCATTACTATAGAACACCAGGGTATAGCGAACGCGGGGCGTCATGATTAACCTCATGCAGCGGAGCTCAGCTTACCGGCCGAACTCCTCTTCCAGTGTGAGTCCCGGACGGGCCAGGATAGCGTTGATCAACTCCTTCTGTGCCGGGAGTAGAGCACTATGTCCTACTTCGAGTTCGTCCTTGGTTTCGATGCCAGTAAGCTGCCGCTCGACGCACGGGGCTGTTCGAACTCCCAGAGTTCCTTGACGTCCTGAAGAAGGGCATGCCGCCGATGCTGCCTCTTCTGGCTGATCTTGGAGGTAAGCACTTTGTACTTTGGATCCTTAGTTGCGTTGGTAAGGGTACGTTTGAGATGCTCTCGTCGGTCGAGTAGGAAACGAACGGTAGGATCATCGTTCACGGATGCCGACTGTTCTGGTGTGAGTCGTCGCGGCCGACGAGGATCGATCGAACGGCTTATGGTACAAGCCGCCCGCATGAGCGCCGCCTAGGGCTGGATGCCTCGCACGACAGCCTACGTGTCAACCGTGATGCGCCGTGAGAGGTAGTGCTTCAAGAACGTCGCTATGCTAGCGTGCCCTATTATTAGGTTCTGCATAGCCTCGCTAACGTTGCCTGCGTACTACGGTTGATCCTGCACCTTACATCCCACACCTTGCCTACAACAGCGTGCAGAGCTTACCATTCTCATTAAAGGCCTTCCCTGCAGCATATCTCAATGAATAAGGACGGGTGACCTGCGCAAACCTTGTGATTTGCCCTAGTGCTCGGATCCAGGGCAGCAAATGGGCTTGGAGGAATTAGAAAGACCCAGCTGGCGGTTAAATATATTAGGAAGCATAAAGAGAAACACGGTAATATTCTAGCTAAATGCGAATAATAAAGAGACTCTCTCAATATTAGCTTCGCGCTAAATCGAACTTATAAGAGACAGTACCATGTACCTGAAGCGCGTGTCGTTGGAGATGTATCTTGTTATCCAGCCGTACCTGACATAAGCGGCATTTGAGCTTTTGACCTTCTTGAATCTTCGCTAAATGCCTTTTTTTTAAATGTTTGCTAAGGACTCCTGAAGCGCTGAACGAGTATATGCGATCTTTGACAGGCGCCTGCTCATTCCCTAGACACATAAAACATATCTTCGGCCTCTTCTCCATATAGACAGATACCTTGGCTAACTCTAGAGCCATGTCTAGAGGGTTAACAGCCTCTAGTAATTTCTTTTACTTAACCGAGCTTGCCACCCATCAGATTCGCTGAGTTCCACCCTCCTCAACTTTGCAGTAAGCAACAATAGCATTGATAGCAGCGCTGCGTCGACAAGATTCTTCCTCGACTGACAACCCCAGCAGTGATAGGATGGATTTAATCAAATAATTGTGTTCTAGCATCCTCTCAGAGCAGCGCTGAAGCCTCGTGCTCACCACATTGTCGAATGGTACACCTGACAGTTGTTGCTAGATGTCTCTCTCCGCCTGCTCTCGGTCCCATTTCTTTCTGATGCTAATCCGTAGTGCGTGTCTTAGCCGCTGCCTCTCGTTACGAATCTCCTTGCCTAGCTTTTTCGTACGTCTCCCGTCGCGACAGCTTGCCTTTATATTTTTCCTGCTTTTAGAGAAGTCTTTGGATTTAAGGGTCCTAGTTCACAGACGCGGATTGTTCGGGGGTCAGGTGCCGTGGCCGACCCAGATCAATCCATCAGCTCATTCTGCATGCTGCCTGCATAATCTCATCCTAAGGCGCCATACCGCGGACAATAGCCTGTGTATCTGCAGTTATGCGCCGCGAGAGGTAGTAGTTAAGAAAGGTTCTAGTATCAGCATAGCGCATGATCAGATTTCGTAACGCGTCGCTAGTATTGCCTAATTCCAGTCAGCCTCACAGGTTTATAGGCCGCGATTTCCATGCATACCATCCTAATCAAACGCCTTTCCCGAACCATACCGCAGGCAATACGGCCTGGCAACCTCCTTCAGCCCCGTTATCTCCCCTAGATCCTTCAGATAGGGTCGGAGCGTGGAGTCTAGCAGTCGTTTCTCCGAAATCGTCCACCCAGTCAGGCTTGGCGTGCATTGTCGAAAGACGTAGGTGTCTGCCATATCTTGCCTAAGCGGTAGTTCGAGCGCGTTACACTCGGGCCGGATATCTAACCTGCTAAGGTGCTCGGGGGTAAGCCTAGGGGCACGTTCAAGCGTTGGGAACACGTCATCGGCAAACATCAAACCTAACAAGAAGACGTGAGGGCTTAAGACAAGAGAAGGATCGAATAGTATTTCAGGGATAGCGAAAGTGTGTTTCTAAAATATCAGCGGGAGGTAGACCATCGTAGGGGATACGTACGGTGCCTTGGGTCCAAGAAACGTTTTAGTGAATTCGTACGTTAACTCAAGGAGGATTCTATGGGGCCCGCCTCGCGGGTCTCGGAGGATGGTAACCTTGATATGCCGATATTGCAGCTTAAGAAGGGCTTCTGGCCGGTTCGCGGTGATAAACCCTCCCTGGACGAAAGAAACATGTTTGGATGCGGTATCGTCCCACACCTTGAACATTTTTTCAGTTGTTGTGATAGCTGTTTGTAAAACCTCCCTCACATCGTACATATCCATAGGGGGCTTGTCTCGCGGTGTATGGCTTAGACCCATACTCTTGTGCTAGATTTGACAGCACCTTTAAAAAGGATAAGTTAGCATGTACTTTCCATCAATGGATAATGCCAACGTACCGTCCGCGTCTGGCTCATCAACTCGCTGTCCATATCTCTTTTCGTTACTCTCCTATATACTCTTAGGAACTGCTTCCAATATGTCCCAAGAGAGGACGCATCCTTGGTTCCGCGAAGTTTCCGTCCGCCTTTGCCTCGTCTCCGGTCTAGTTCCAGCGAAAAAACTAACTGTGTCGCCAATAGTGAGAGATTGCATTAGCGTTGTTGGAGGCTCCCTAATATAGGCGCAATACCTTTCTTTGTGTTAGCGAAGATGCAAGAAATTTCGTAGGAGAACGGCTAGACCTAGACTTACTCTTCCCATTGCTGCTGAATACTGTCTAGATGCTGTGTAGTGCTATCCACATAAGGCGGCAGGACATTAATATTGTTGACCTTATCTGCATGCTTGCGATAGAACTCCGGGGGACGGACATCCTCCTCGTCCGACTCCTGCATATCTGATAAGATACGTTCTTCGCTGCTCTGCTCTGTGCTTGTGAAGTCCGTCTGGTAACTATCATTATCGTCAGATGCTGTAAGCGTTGACGAGGTGCTGCGGCGCATGGCGACGTGAAGTGTTATGCGGAAATAAAGAATAGCCAAGATAGCGGCTACTAAGATGTAGCTACGGAATTGCGGAGCGTATTAGCCGTTAGTTGGTAGAGACAGAGGAGAGGAGGAACAAGCCGTACTATTAAAGAAGGGCAGCAGAGGCAGAAGGGAGTATTAGTATGCGGCTGAAAGGCACCCCAGGGGGCTTATAATCGGGAAGTCGTGCATGGCCGCTAATAACCACGCCAAAGATGCATATCCTACCCTAGGGTCAAGTCGTAATCCGGCGTCAAAGTTAAGCTAGATTAGGTATCCCGAGCGACTGCGCACTGGCCGCCCGCCGCAGGTTTTAGGGGGGTTTAGGGCAAGTTGGCGTAAGAAAAACGCCGTCACACCCCCCCGAAAACGACAGCCAAATTGCCATCTTATCATTATAGAGAGTAATAAAATTAAAAATTCGTAATATAAGTTAGGACTCCTAAGCTTTTTTAACTAGCTTAGTAAGTTAACTAGCTTAGTAGTAAAATATATTACTATTTATATTACTAAAGTAAAGTTAATACTTTAGTATAAATACTTAGTAAAATCTAGTTAGGCTTTTATAATTTAACTTAGTAACTTATATTTAGTTTCTTTTATAATACTATAAATAGTATATATTACTTACTTATACTAGTAATACTACTTTTATAATTCTAATATAAATTCTAATATATATTTTACTACTAATGTATATTTAACTACTAAGCTAGTTAGACTACTTTACTAGTTAGTTTCTATTAAGATCCTAACACTTTACTCTAAATTATAATATCTTAATAATAAGATATATTATTATCTAATTAAAAAGGCAAAATTAAACTTGCCCATTAAGCCTACTAGAATAAATAATTTATAAGCCTCTAACGCGCCGCTATAATATATAGTGTTCTAAAATCTACACTAACTAATTAATATAATAAAATTACTCCTTAACTTAATATAGTATAGTATAATAAAGCTTACTATATAACTAAAGAGTAGACGCTTATATAGTATATTCTTAATCTAAATTTATAAGAATTTGTGCCCTAGCTAAGTAAAGTAAAAGATATAGCTAATAAATTACTAGCTACTAGATAAAGAGACTCTATTAGCTAGAACTAGGGTAGACGCTTTATAAAGCGTGTGCCTAAGCTTAAAATAGCCTTTAATTAAGCTAAAAACTAATAGGGAATAATATACCTCACGGGCGAGTAGTCTATATAGGCAAGTAATCTACTTCTACTAAGATTCTACTAAAACTTATACTTTTTTATATAGTATAAATATATTAACCTACTAATATATAACCTACTTATATAAAGGCTAATATATAGCTTACTCTTTAGGCTATTAAATAAAACATAATATTATTTTTATAACGTGTTACTACACTCTATAAAGTGCCTAAAACTACCTTATAATAATAATATAATATAATTATAATATAATATAATTTCTTTCTAATTTAATAGCGCTTATATAGAGAAAAGAAAAGGTAAAGCGCGCGTATAGGCGCTAGATTAAGAGCCTAATATATAAACTATATTAACTATATTATAACGCTAGAGTTTCTACTAGTCTTTTATATAGTCTATAAGTAGTTAATTATAAAGAAAAATATCTATATAAGCTTTTAAGGGATAGGCCTAGTTTTATATAATTTAGAAGTAGTAATATATTAAAACTTAATATAAAGCTTTATACGCTAACACTACCTACGCTAAAGATTACTCTATAGAAAGCTAAAATACTAAGTAACGCGCGTAAGCTAGAGGCTTAATTAATATTAATTTATTATAGGATTTAGAGACATAAAAGCTTATTACCTACTTCTATTATTAAGAGGCTTAATTAGTTTACAAAAGACTCTATAAGGGCGATATATATAAATAGTATTACTATATAATTAAATTAAAAGTCTTAAAAAAGTAAATAAGGTTACTATAATATATAAATAGTATAAAAAGAAAAAGATTTAGTAGTAAGAAACCTTAATAAAGGCAGAGGCAAAAGAGATTATTACTTAAAAAAACATTAAGTAGTAGCTAGAGAGGGAAATATATTAAGGTAAGACGCGATTAGGTATAAGGTAGTAGGATTTTAGCGCGCTGTAGCTACTATAGAGAGACTAGCTATAACTTATAAAATATATAAGAAGAATATTATAAATACTTTTTAATCTATAATAGCTTTAATATTAAGATAATATTTTTATATTATAAAAGATACATAGCTATAAAGTTATAAAAAGTTAGTAGGGTGCGCCGCTCGCTTACCTACGCCGCTTACTTACTAGATACGTTAAAAAGTATTATATAGTATATCTTTATCTTTTCTTCTATGGGATTACGTTATTAGCTAAGAGTATTAGCTTTTTTATTTTTTTTGCCTAGAGTGTATATAATTTTAAATTTATACTATTTTAGTATTTTTACCTATTAAGCTTATTATAGTATAAGTTCTTTTATTTATTATAAATTATATAAGGTTTTTGTAGTTAGTAAAAAATTATAAAATCTAAATAGCTATATATATAAATTCTTTAGTACTTAAGTGCTTTATAAATTATATAGAGTTTTTTATTATAGATATTATATTATATTTTAGTATTATTAAACTTATATAAATAGTGTATAATAGAGTGCTATTTTCTATTCTTTTTTTATTTTGCGTAGGCGTCGTCTAGCGTAAGATTACTTATATTTATTTTAACTTATAGTAGTTCTTTATCTTAAAAGTAAATAAGTACTAGTAGCCTAATATATACTATTTTTAATTACTAAACTAAAAGGCTTTTTTATATATATTTATCTATATAAAAGGTATATATTTTTCTTAGTAAGGTTTATTAATAGTATTATAATCTTAGCGTATCCTTTAATAAATTTTTAGTTAAATTTATAGAATTCTAAGAATTCTTAGATATTCTTAGCTATCTTTAGTTGTGGCTAGTTTTTAATATATTTAATCTTGTCTAGTGCTATACTAATATCTATTATACTAATAATATATTCTAGAAATTTAAGTTTCTATATAATAGAATTTACACTTCTATAGTTTAATTTATAAATTTACTCTATTTAGTGCTCTTAGTACTATTTACATATATTTAATATAATTTAATTTATTTTTAGAATAAATAATCTAACTTATTACTAAAGAGATTACTAAGTTATAGACAAAGCTTTACTATATATAGATATCTATAATTATTAGCTAAAATAAGAAGTTATACTAAAAAAATAATTATGATAAACTATTAATAATTAGAAAATATAGTAGTAAATAGACTTATAAAAACTCTACTAGCTAATAAGTTAAGTAAGTTTTTAAATAAACTAGAACTTATAGAGATTTAGAATAAGATTACTAATAAAAAGATTAACTTACTTAAGCTAGAGTAAAGAATAGAGGCCTTTAAGATTAAGCTAAAATAGAACTATCTAATTACTAATAAATAGTTTCTAGCTTAAGGATAAGTCTAAGCTAAGGGAGTGTATTTAATTATATAGTTCTTTATACTTATAAGGTGGCTAGTGCACTTATACTCTTATATAATATATATTTTACTTTTATATAATATATATTCTACTTTTACTTAATATATATTCTATAATAAAGTAAAAAATTAAGTAAGAAATATCTAGATAGTTTTATATAGACTATCTAAGGATAAAATAAAAATACTTTACCTTTTAGATAAATATAGATAATTATATCTTAGTTTAATAAATTATTATTCTACTTTATTAAGAATATTTTTTAATTTAATAAAGATATTAAGGTAGTGTATAAAGGACTATTAACAGCAGCCTTATATACCCACACGTAGCCGAGACGCTAATGCCTAACTAGGTAAGATTCCGGGACTCGGCGGAACCTTTCGCCGGGCGCGCCGCACCTTAGGAATCCCTAATATTTATTAAGAATACTATACTTAGTCTTTATATTTACTATAAGCTAGAACTAGTTTCTAATAATTTTTAGATTTTTATAGAGGGCCCTTTTATAGTTATACTTTTAGTTAAATTTAACCTATAGTTCTATAGTACGCTTTATAAAAATTCTAGTCTAGTTAATATCTATAGGCTTTTAGTCTTACTTAGTAAGTAGAAAATTTATTATATTCTTTATAATAGTAAGCTAGAAAAAAAATTCTCGCTTATCTAGGTCTAGTATATGCCTAATAATTACTTTCTTTTTTTTATATAAGGGCTATTAAATTAGGTATATAATTATATTATAGAGGCTTTCTAGTATATTATTTTTATAAAGTAGATTTAGGCACTTTATAAAGTGCTATAGCGTATTATATAAAATAATATTATATTTTTTTAAATAGTCTAAAGAGCTAGCTATATATTAGCTTTTGTATAAATAAATTATATATATTTTTAGTAGTGCTATTTTATACTATATAAGAGAGTATATATTTTAGTAAAGTTTTAGTAGAAATATATTACTTACTCGTGTGTATATTACTTGTTTATAAGGTATTTTATTTATATAAATATTTTATTTATATAAATATTTATTTATATAAATACCTTCTTTATATAAATATCTTCTTTATATAAATATCTTCTTTATATAAATATCTTCTTTATATTTTTATAAATAAAAAATCTCTATTAATATTTTTTTTATAAACTAAATATTTATAAAAACTAAATATTTATAGAAACTTAATTAAGTTAAACCCTGCCATATCCGGACTATACGCCTTATTTAATTTTAATCACGGGATATGCCGCCGGGCGGAGGTGCCGGAACTTTCCACCTTGTTAAGGTATAGCGGGAACAACCGGAGCTCAAAAGTTCTTCCCTTGTTCCCGCTAGGACGAATAGAGTAAGATATTACTTTTCTAACGTTAATGCAGCAATCGTCCACCCGAGGGGAAGAGGCACGGTCCATCACGAACTCCTGGGTGACGGGGCTGGAGGACGAGGGCATCGCGACAAGTAACATCATCCCAGCCACAGCCACTGTATCGACCCCTGATGGATAAGCAGGAGATGGGGTGGAAGGAGATATATAAACGCTTCCCAGGTCGGTCGCCTGGCGCAGTAAAGATGCGCTACTATATGTTGCACAAGAAAGACTGATAACCGTATTGTGCAATAGCCTGAGTAGGGGCTTGGTGAGACGGTTGTAAACAATCGTGCGAGCCTTAAGGAACTTTCGATGGATATAACCATCGAGAATAGCCTGCAGCCTAGTTCGGAGCGATCGAACGCCCACTATCGCCATATTCACACGAAAACATCAACATCCCGCGACGAACCTATCCTCCTCCATCACCCCTCGCGACGCGCATCTCGAACATATCCGCCCATGGCCACCGCACGGCGCAACCTTAGCCACGAGAAGCACCAGCGAGTTGGACCTTGTACCTGGGCAAAGCGCTTATGTCACCAGTTCGAACCATCTGCTCGACTTAGACTAAAACGATACCTTTAGCCTGCTGGGTAGTCATGTCAACAGTCGCCGGTGCATGGTGCGAGCTATGTATTTGGTAATCGGCTCCACCTTGTCGTCGAACCAGTCCGTCTTCCAGCTGCAGCCTTCCTCGTGCGCTGGGCAGTCCTGCACGCGGAGGCATAGGGTGTATGCGTGCTGCGGGGTCATAGGGAAGATGAGCGATGACGGAACCCTGACAGCGCGGCGGCTCCCGAAGTGCCAGTGGGGTTGCGTGAGGAAGTAGCAGATCGCTTCGTCCACGATCTGCTTGCACACCAGCAGCCGCGGGTGTTGGTGGCTGCGCGTCGTGTGGTGCTGTGTGCACCGTACGTGACGCTGTACCGAAAGCGGCCGTACTGCTGAAGGGTGTGTAGTCCGTCGCGCCAGAGATAGTCGTAGACGTGGTCGCGCACTTCGCGCGGTAGGCGGGTGAAGAATGGCGCGTTGCAGGGCGGCGTCTGTCCGGCGCCAGAGGGTTAGTAGAGGTCGCTGGCGGGAGAGCAGTCGACACCAACGCGGTTTGGACGTCTACCGGCGCTCTAAGTCTTGCTAGCTGCTCAAGAATCCCGTCAAAAGATGTACCATCCTTGTCTAGAAATATTCGCCTTGACCTGGTCAAATAATTTGTTGATATCGCGAGAAGACATGTGGGAGGAGAACACCGTAGTGCGACTGAAAAATCCCGGACGAGGGCAGTGGGATTGAAGAATGCTGGGCGAGGGCAGTGGGATTGAAGAATCCCGGACGACGGCAGTGCAACTGAAGAATGCTGGGTGAGTGCATGCAGGACGGCTAAGGCGGGTTAATAGATGCCGACGTAATTTGACTAATGAAATTTTACGCTTGGACGAGCGGAGTGTGGACCGATGCACTAGGCCACTGCAACATGACATTGCGCACTGCAAGGCCTAACGTAGATAGAGTTTAATTCGTTATGTAAGCCGCCGGCCGCGTCTGCCTGGCTTAATTCCGTTATACAGTCGCTGTAGGCTTCCACCTCCGGATATGCAGGGCGGCGGCAGGCATCACGGTGAGGGCTTGTCCCGTCCTTCAGAGGCTGCGGCGCTGCATTCTCTCTAAGCAGAAATGACACATAAGTGCGCAGACTGTCCTCCTTTCAGGCTGGCAATACTTTCATCCCCATCTTCTCGCTGCTAGACACGAGATATAGCAAACAAGCAAACTACAAACCACCAGCCTCGTCTTGACCCTTCTCCTACCAGAGCAAACGACCGTCCACAATGGCTACCGCCGATTGCATGATTGCAGTGACCATTCCCAGTCTTAACAGGCCCCTCACCAAAGATGACATGAGTCCACCGCCACGTAAGTCCGGCTCTCTCTCACATACACAATAACTACCTTGGCTCACGAGTTCGTGCTGACCCGATGTCCACAATCGAAGGTACAATAGTCTTCCGCGCATTCAATCTGAAATGCAAGTCGACATAAATTATGTCAAGAAACTAGTGGAGATCATTTCTTGTCATGACCAGCTTCGAGGTTTAGCTTCCACCTAATCCATCAACATGACCCCATCGCAAATGACACGGTCAGACTCGAGTCGGGCCTTAGAGTCGTGTCCGGCAAATGGAACAAAGCTACTTTAATTGACTCCCTTGATTTCTGCAACATCCATGGAGTCATCTTCAAGTTCGTCTCTAAACAAAATCGGCTCATTCCCTTCGAATTTAGCAAGGGCCCGTCACTAGTCTCCACAAGCGACGTGAACAATAAATTCGTTCAGGAATTTACTAGCTACCTTACCAAGAACAATCTAACCAACATGTTCGCACTTAAGGTTGTTCATCCTGCCAAAGAGGATCAGCCTAATGAATGCACCGCAGAGATCAAGATAGACAAGCTCAGTACCGTCATCTTGCCAAAGTCTATATAGTGAATGCCAAGGATTTCCTTCCTACAGGGTGGCCCGGTCCTTTCCAGCTTAGCGATAGCGAGCCTCCGCCAGGCCAAACGTGGGCCAAGAAGGTTGATGAGTCCCATAAGGTGTTCATCAACAAGCCCATCGCCGCCGGAGGAGAGTTAGTCGATGAGTTGGTCTGCCAGGGGATCATTAAAGTCTGAGGTATATACCAGACAACTCGGCCACCGGACAGGTTTTGCATCTGCCTAAGAGTCGGTTAGTCTCGCAGTCTGTAGCCTTCTTACCGTCATTTCTCCCCCGCTTCTGTCCCAGCAGTCCTTACCAGTTACAGCACTCCTTTTAGGCAGCGAAATAAATAAATAAAAATACACATCTTTTTGCCCTGCATTCTCATGTCCTATTCGTGCCTTCTCTAAGTGTGCATATGGCTGTGGGTAGGAGAGAGAGCGAGATAAACTGGGAGCAATACAGTTGATACGCTGTTACGGAGGGGGACTTCAGATCAGGATCGCCTCGTTAAAATCAGCGCGATTTTTTGTGCAATGCAATGGCTGTGATAAGCTGAGTGTGACTGACGGTGGGCTGGCCTAAAGCAGGCAGAATGCCTCGAGGCACACGAATTCCTAGTCTCCCTCTTCCAGCGGCGCCGCGTTATCCTTCTCAGGCCAACGATTAAAGCCGTAGGTTCAGAATAGGCTAAATATCCTCCCAACTTCGATTGCCCGCAGATCAGTATCCAAAAGTTGTCCAATGACCCTATAGAAAGTCTTCCAGAACTACGTCCAGAGGTAATTATGGTAAGAATGGAAGAGCCAGCACAACGAAGTCTGGACGCCAAGAATAGTTTCGAGACCTCGGGAGACGTGCCAAACGGGGCAATCTTAGCGTCAGCCTAGTCGACAATGCCAGTAATGCGACCAGTTCCCATGTCCCACGTGGATGTTCATCTCCAAGAGGTCGTCGTGGTTGAGTACCATTGGATAGTCCGGCCGAAAGAGCAACGGCAGCCCTTGGCGTACTTCGTTCAATTTCGGTTGAAAGCGCTCGGGCAAGGCTTGGGAAAGTTGGTCGAGGATTCGGGAATAATGGGCGAACAACTCGCGGGCGGTGTCTGGTGGCTGCTTCGAGGCTGGCCTGTTATTCCACACGCTGAAGCGATGAATCTAGTCTTCTAAATTAGTAAGGAGCTCGATGTGAACGGGGTCCCACGTCAACAAACCTTGCAAAGTCCTGCGCAGTTCGAAGCAGATGCTGTTCCATCCCGGGGGCGAGGAGCTGACGCCGGGCTCGAGAGAAAGCGACTCCCGGGACAAAATCCATCTAGTATACGTGAACATCGGCCAACATGCCGTAGGGCTCGCAGTTGGGAACAAACTCCCCATAAGTTTGTCGTGCCTGGTACATAAGTTTAAGGTTTAAGGATGAGTGGCGGAATTAGACGACTTTCGCCTGCTGATTGGTGTTTGCTGCAACGGTGTAGCTGGTCTCACCCTATACAAGTGTGGGGGAGACCAGACTCCCAGTAATTTCTGCGGCAGTGCGATTGCAGTCATGCTTTGTGATGGATTGGTGTCGGCGGAAAAAATTAGTAATCTAATATGTGGTAAATGCGTCAATATCGTCCGCGCTCACTACATATTGCGAGATATCCATCGGCAGTCGCTCTTCTCAGAGCAGCCGTCGCAGCTCTTTAACATCCTTCATTATGATTGTGTTGTATATGCAGACGGTTTGTTCAAGGTAAGGGCTGGTCTTGCCAAATCGGGCGCTCAGGTGCTCAGCTAATGAGGATGGAGTGGGAAGGCAGTTCGCTCGTTAAATAGGTAAGTCAGACGGTTATCGTTAGCCAGCTGGTCGATGATGCTTGTAACAGCACATCCGGCGAGTTAAAGAAGAGATAGAGGAGCTATTTTCAATATCGGATGTGAGGATTGCAGATTGCTGGCGATTTCGAAAGTGCATAAGGGTGCCGTCGGCGCCGCAATGTGTTTGTTGTCAGAATGAAAATGGCGCGTCAACGACGTCGGAATTATGTCGGGAAACAAATCTGTCACCTGACCAACTCCCAGCTGTGGCAACGGAAATAGTTCGGAAACGGACTCGGGTCAGATTTTTAGCAGCACATCCACATTCATTGTTCATACGGATCATTAACGTGTCTCACCAGTCATCCGGCCACACCAGTCATCCGGCCACCCCACCAAAATCGCGACACCTCTTCTTACAATAGCTCTACAACAACATAATAAAATATATAGAAAATAGATCTATTAGATGCGCGCTATCTAGTAGTACACTGAGTCCTTTTATGCCCTTATTTATGGCACTTGCTGCAGGTTGGTGGTGCTCGAGGCCTACTTGGCTGCCCCGCCTACTCTACCTGCTGGAGCACCCTTTTAGCCTTTGCAGCAAGCAATTAACCTTCCTCTGCCTACAGAGCTCCTCCACGGGCTATATACTGTTAGCGCTGTTGCTCCTTATGCTGCTAGCGCTAACTAGCCTGTCGAAGCTTCCTATTCTCCTCTGCAAGGATTGTTGCTGAATTTATTGCAAGTTAACAACCTTTAACAAGCTGGCGGATAGCCTGGGTAGTAGGGCTCTGGGATTGGCGACTAAGGCGGCCCTAGATAAGTCAAGCCTGCTGCTCTAGCTGAGTAGTAGTATACGGCGTCTCTGCTGTCCATGCGACCTTAGCGTTGGCTGCCGTCCCTAGCGGAGACGGCGTCTTGACTACTGTCAGCGACGATAAGACGCGTTCTAGACAAGCTAGGACTAGCCCTGTCGCTTGGAAGCCTGCCTGGATATTCTGCTCTAATAAGACTATCTCTCTAATACCTAGATATATCTGTAGGAAGTCCTGCTTGTCGATATGGAAGACGCCTTGTCGCGCAAGCTCGGACACCTGGTGTCCGTACGCGCGCTTAAGAGGCGAGAAGCAGCAGCTAACGTCAAGCGGCTGGAGGAGGTGCGACGTATGCGGCGGCATATAGAGCGTGATAATCTTGTTGTCTGTATAGTACTGGTCGAACTCGCGTTGCATGGCTGCTGTGGCCGTTAAGGATAAGCAGTCGGTAGGCCCCCACTGTACGAGACTCTGTATGTTGGTGGAAGTGCTTTACCCACTCAAGGCCAAAGCTTATCAGTCGTCTAGCCGTTGTCGCTAACACAGCGATAGTCTAGTCAGGTGGGAGGCCTTGATACCAGGAGGCTTGGTGGAGCTTTCTAAGCAGGATCACGAAGGGTGGGATAGACCAGCCAGCTGCGTTAATCCCCTTGATCGTTGTTACCCACTCACGATCGCCTGGTTGTATAGTCATCGCCCGGCTGACTGTCTGAGAGCTTGTAACGACTTTTGACGTCGCAGCGATACCCATTATAAACCCCAGTCTCATCAAAGTTGTAGATATCCGTGTCGAGGATGCCGTACGACTGACGCGTCTCCTCTATAAGCTTGAACCACGCGTGGATTGCGACTGGATCCTCAGATTTCGCGCGCTGTGAGTGGAACTTGCGATTCCACTTTGTCTGGAGCTCTGGCTGAGCTTTAATAAAGCGCGATATCCAGTTCTTGCCAATAGGCTGAGGAGGGGGCTCTTGGCTGCGCGCGGCGAGTAGATTGTCTGCCATTCGCCGTACGTCGATGATCTGGGGCGGAAATCCGCATCGGTCGAGGTCTAGGATCCAATCTACTAGGGACTGCTCCTCTGTAGGGTATAGCTTTCGTTTCTGTGCGTTGGCAGCAGCTTGTGGGAGGGAGCCGTTGACGCGGCCTTGGAGGGTTAACCGAGGGATACTGTACAGTTTAGCTCCCCTTCGCTGGCTTAATTTTTGGCTAGTTTGAAAGGCCTGCTTTGAAAGAGCAAGCCTACCTTCTTTTTGAGCCTACTGGGCGCGCTGGGTGGGGGACATTATAAGAGTTATGAGAAGACGCGTCGCGATTTCGGTGGGGTGGCCGGATGACTGGTGTGGCCGGATGACTCTGCTGGTGAGACACGTTATAGGGACGCATTTATTATACCCATCTACTCCGTCACAGTCGACGCAACCCTCGTGGTCTCCCTCACTCCCTCTCTCTCGCATACACACGTTCATTCTCTCAACTGCCATTCACAATAACAACAATGTCGAGCTTCAGCCGCGATGCATACGAGTTCTTGAGGCGCACTAGACATCACCTCGAGTACATCAGCAAGATCAAGACTAGCGTAAGAGGTTCTCTGCCACCTCAATGCAGTACTAGTCGCTAATTTTCCCACGTAGGACCAAGTCGCAATGCCTACCAAAGCCGAGCTTCGTTACCTATCGCCCCCGGACGAGATCGATTTGGATCCGAACGACCTCCCGGACCGCGAGCGCATCGAGGTCATCCTCAACCAGATGGCGTTCGGGTCCGGCCGTGCCCTCGAATCATCTGCGAAGGGCAACGGTCTCAACGGCATATTCCTGGGCCCATCTGGTGGCAGCATTCAGATAGACCCAAATCAACGCTTTGCAAAAGTAGAGACTACCGTATCTTGGCAGCCCGTGCAACACGTCAGCCAATGCAACACCCCAACAAGATCGCTCGGCCAGCAACATGAGGCTGCTGAGCCGCCCACAATCAATATTATCACGCGATTTTTTGGAGTTGAGGTCTCTGAGGCCTGTAGATAATTGCTAGCTACTTAGATTATCGATATCTGCTTGGTGTTATGATGATTCGGCGAGAGATGAGGCCTCACCCACATCTACAGCCTCACGCTGAGGCTGTTTCTTCTTAATAGATCTATTAGAAGGCTTTAAGGCCTTCTTATTACCCTTTCTTTGGGATAATTTGATACGATTCTGAAGTTGCCTTTGTGCCTTGCGGGCCTGTTGATTGAGGCGTCGCTCTCTAGCCTCATCGGCCCTCTGCTTTGCGCGTGCATCTCTAGCAGCTGCTCGAGCAACGCGCCTCTCCTGGAGTAGCCTTATTTTGAGCTGCTGGCTGGCCCGACGAGCCTCTGCTTGCTCACTTTTTTGAAGCTGTAATTGCTGCTCCTCAGTATCTTTTTGGTGTTGACGATCGCGGGCCCGCTGTACGCTATGAGGTGACCAGAAGACAGCTCCACCATGATACTCATCTGGCCGATCAAGAGGCAGAGGCCTGCCTCGCTTTGAGCGCTTTTTTTGAGTTGCTAGAGCCTCCCGTAGGCCTTTGTTTTCATGCTCTAGGAGTTGCTTTTGTATAGAGATAGAGTGTACTGTTCGACTCAGCTTCTTGGCCTCATCAGTGCCCCCTGTATTAATAGCAGCCTTTAGTAGCCGATCGATCTTTCTCCAATCTGAAGCGCTGAGTACTGAAGTTGAGCTTTCTCGTGATCCTTGCTCAGGTGGCTGAGCCTGATCAAATCTATTGAGGATAGTCGTCGGATCTAGGGGGGAGATGCCAGTAACTTCAAAGGCCCGAAGTATCAATGGCTGCCTCATAGTGCTGACCCAGGCCTTCCAGAATAGGCTGAAGAAGTCTCTCTTGGCAATAGAGGCTAGCCCCTGGCTGTTTTGTAGGAAGGCTGACAGCTCATTTGAATACGCAGTTGATAGAGGCTTGAACACGCAGACATCGAGAGGCTGCAACGTATGGGTCGAATGAGGTGGATAGACGGCTAACAGGATCCTATTACGATCGCAATAGTCAATAAAATCCATAGTAACATGAGATCCATGGCCGTCGAGGATCAATAGTCGATATGATCGTCTAGCTTTGGCCTTTGTAAGGCGATCAAACACCTGCTGCAGCCATGCGAGGCCTATCTGATTGCTTGACCAGCCAGATTCAGATGCGGTGATAAAGGCCTGATGGTGTTGAGGATTGAGGTCCTCTATCCAACTTGATTGTATGTTTGCAGAGGTGGCCTGATAGATCAGAGCTGGATCTAGGGCAGATCCGTCGGCGCATATACAGGCTATAAGCGATATCCACTCACGGCTGCCATCCTGGATAGCTTGCCTTACAGCCTTGCTTTCGTATAGAGGCCTATCAAAGATCCTCTTTGAACGGGAGGTGATGCCAAGTAGGAAGCCTTTCTCGTCCATATTGTACGTATGCTGAGGCTTAATTCGATACTGCTCAATCTTCTGCTGCAGAAGGTCGAAATAGAGCTTATACTTGGCTAGGGAATCGGGGGATCCATCACCGTCCCTCTCCTGCCGCCGCCCTGCACTCATCTGAACATTTTCTGTAATAAATCCTGGAAGATCGAACCCTTAGCAAAATGGTTTGGGTCCCAAAAAAAAAAGGAGTTCAGCTTACTTGACCTTCCACTCAGCACTTAGGACAGATGCCACCCTTTTTGGTAGACTTGCCGAAGTGTACATCCTTGTATCCTTCACAGTCGGCCTTACCGCAAGGAGGCTGAGGGTCATACGTTGTTATGACGTGTTTTGGGCTGGCCGTACAGTTGACGTATGATTCTGTGTACACATTCCGGGTGCACATGGCGGCGAAATTGTGATGGACAAATGTGGTGGAATTGAAATAAGGAACATATAACGGGCTGGCAAGTGACGAAGAATATTGCTCTGGGTTGCGAAAGTTCTTTATAGGTTCATAGGTAGGCCAGCCAAGGAGTTCCACACCCAATCTCAAACGCTTGCTGGAGCGATACTGGATGCTGTTGCCTGGACCGAAAGAGGCTCAATTGTCCTTGGGGTGGTGAGGACGCAATACAATTGGTGAAGTTGAATGTGAGTCATCCACCATGCTTGGCTGCGTTGCAGCAGCTGACTGTACGAAGGAGCTCGTTTTTATTGACTATTCAGCTACAGCGCACAGACCATGGAGGCTGAATAGTCAATATGAACGAACTCCTTCGTACGTCCAGCTCACCATCAAATTGAAAGTGCAGCAGCTAACGCAACTGCCAACTCGTCCGCCACCTACTGTATCCGTGCACTAGGCTGCAGGCAATGCCTGCTGGCCCTACCCCCAATGGGAGCCGCGGACACAGCACCCCAATACCCCACACATTTAAAGCCCTTCTATAGAAAGAGCCGTAGCAAAAGTTACGGCTAAACACAGCATGGTGGGAGTACCACAAAGCTGTGGTCCCTGTGGAGATGTAAGTGGTGAATATGATAGCCGAACGGACCGAACGCCAATTCCGGGTGACCTGGTCTCAAGGAGGCCAGCCGCCTCCCCGAAATGGCCGAGCCTGAGACAGCAAATGCACGGGCTCTTGGGTGATTAAGGCTGGCAGCCGACGAATCGGATGTCAGTGCAAATTCCTCCGAGCGGAACTGTCAATCCACCTGTTTTGGCGGTCTGTGCGGCACTTGGCACGTGACACCGAGGCCACTTAAAATCCCACCGCCACGTACAGCATGATGAATCAAAGTTGCTGCAATGTCGCACATAACGTATGTCGAGATTCATCGATATCTCCCTCACGGAGTCAAGCGGATCATTGCGCATGGCGGCGGTTGTTGGATTGGCGAAGTCGACGAAACGACGGTCCTCAAGTATCCGCACACTGATGAGGAGATGAAATGGGTTCAGATCGAAGCCAAGATTCTCAGTGTTCTCGGACGCCATCCTCGTATCGTCCAGTCGAAGGGTATAAGGAAAGATGGTCTTCTCCTAGAGTTTGCCCCAAATGGTAATCTGCACGACTACCTCACCGCTCACCCAGAGGCATCTCTCGAGCGACGCCTATCTTGGTGTATACAAGCCACTGAAGCCATAGCCTATATGCACTCAAAGCGAGTCCTCCACTGCGACCTCCGCCACGATAACTTCCTGCTTGATGCCAATCTCGACCTCAAGCTCGCCGACTTCCAGGGCCAGTACTTCTCTACGGACGGCGAGATCCTTCTAGACGGCCTCTCTCTCGAATCTACCAAGGCATACCTACCCCGCAAACCAGCAGATCATGCAAGCATAAGGACGGATCTATTCGCCCTCGGAAGTGCTATCTACTTTATCATGATGGGCCATGAAGTGTTTTCGGATCTGGACAACTCCAATGACGAAGGCGAAATCGAGCGTCGATTCCGCGCGGGTGAGTTTCCCACCGACCCGCACGTATGCGCTACTATCGCCGAGAAATGCTGGAAACAGCTCTACTCGTCGGCGCAACAAGTTCTGGCCGACCTAGAGGCTGTGCGGGATGCCATCGCTCGCGGCGAGACCCTGTATTCTGTCGCCAAATACCTCGTTCCTGTTCCAGACAAGGATGTCCTGGCCCCGGCGACATCGTGGCTAAGTGGCCTCTGCGATGAGAGGCAGATGCGGAAGGTACCACCGCCGTATCGTCAGCTCGTAGGCTTTGGCTGAAACACTTTACGATGCGCCACCTAATTCCAAACGAACATCGCCAAGAAGAGGTTCAGATACAAGAGATCAGGGAGAAAGGGGACATGACACATAAATTCGATTCCAAAAGCTGTTGGCCGCAGCATTCGCGATTTCCTCATAGCTTCTAGTGTACCAATTTGTTATCATAGTGCCTTTCGGCCACTCATCACCCCACCCACGACGGGCGCATCACCAGATAAGAACATAGAAAAATGAATCGACACCGTGACGATAGGTGTGTGAGATCCCAAGCAGCACTTCAGTCGCCATGAACTCCATCGGTGCGTCAGCGCGCGTCGCTGCGTCCGCTGCCGAGCTCCTTGGCAAGGTCCATGTCGATCAGCATCCCCATGAGGCCAGTCTTTTGTGGGTCGGTTATGATGATGCTGTTCTCGGAAATGATGGGCGTCGCGGAGTGCCCCCAGGAGCTCTGATTTCTTTTCGTACTTGTGGATCGCCCGGCCAGCTGTGGAGATCACTAGACATCGAAAACGCGATTCATACATAACCTCGTTCCGTTCTTGGCCCGACCTTGAACTATTAGACCTCAATCGCTTAGAGGGTTTCCGTCCAGCATCAATAGACCTTCGCGCCATGTCGAAGTAGTTGTTGAGGCGGTTGAGGCTGTTAAACATCGACATCGAGCGAATCATAGAAGTACCACTGAAATCCATAGCGTCAACTCGTCGTTTATCGCACACGTATCTATTCCGCGTTTTCACAATTCCTAGATCTTGGGACAGGTGGTCCACAAGATGCCGCTGATACCACCGCCGTGAGTTGCCAAAGCGCTTCACGGATCTTATATCGCTCATAAGCCTGTCGACGGCGTAGGCGATAGGAACTTGTTCCATGGAGTGGAGTCCCCTCACATATTCCAGCATCTTGTCCACCTTGTTCTTGCGTAAGGCCAGCGTTTGCTTATTCTCCTGTTCTCTCTTTCTCTCATTCTCCAGGTGCACCTTCCCGCACAGGCGCAGAATGAGGTGAAAGTATAGCCCGAGACACCTTTGCGATCGTAAGACCGTTCCCAAGACTGATCCGTAGTTGGGTGGACTTTGCAAATCTTGCAGACGGGGCTTTTGGCGGCTTCTCTGCACTCGATGCAGTCGCAAGGGCTGCCGAAGTCGCAATTGCTGTTATATGACGCGTTGATATGGAAATATCTAGCTATATGTTTAGGGGCCTTGCTGGAATCTTTCGCCGCAACTAAGCTGAGGTAGGGGGTTGGCGAAGAAAGATTTAGCGACATATTTAGCGACCTTGCCGCAATTTTTTGTCGCAACTAAGCCGAGCAAGAGTCGTCTAAGCATTCTCCCCATGTACCCGATGGCCAAGACTGATATGTTGTGAACTCGAAGTTTGAGTTGGCACATCAAATGCACGATGGCCGGGCAAGACCCGTCTTATAAGCCCTTGTTCTCTTGCCCTATACGGCTGCCAGCCACTCGGCTGGGGTGTGCTTCAATGTGAGGGCTTCAACGATTAATGATTTGTTCACGCTCGTGGTGTCATCCCCACTACCCGGACGGGGACACACAGTCGACTACGATGTAGCCTTCACCATCTGCGGCATCATCTCTCCGACAACAGCTAGAGCACCGGCTAGTTCGCGCGCTCGCTCAGCCGGCGGCAGCAACGTGTGTGAGCGAGCTGCGCCGTTGGTCGCCACCGATGGCGACATCTTCTACCTTGTCAGCCATTGCACCTGTCAGTCACAGCCACAGTCAATTCGCCATGGCCGCGCACCGCTGACAAGTAACTTTCTGCAGACAAATACCCCGTCTACGTCTCGTGGGATCACTGGCGCGTCCCCGAGACCGACGCCGACCGCCCCTCCGCCTTCTCCACCCTCCCTATCGATCCCCCACCGCCCTCACTCGCAACGGCGGCTATATGGAGGATCTTAAATATTGTCGCGAACTGTATTCGCTGCGAATTTTGCGTTTCCTGCCCCAACAACGATGCTCAGGTGCCGGACACCATGCCAAACAGCTCAAGACTGCAAGACTGCAAGACGCAGCGGACTCAGACTCGGGTCCCGCCAATTCGCGTTGATTGGAGTGCCCTGCCCTGGCATTATCCTCCTCGTCGTAGTGTGTAGTGCTATCCGTTTCGGCGTGCGTGTGGGTGGCGGAAGGGCAGAAGAGATTGGAGACTCTTGATTCTACACATTGCTTTCTGGTAAACGCAGCTATATTAGCGCGCATAAGGGAGTCTATAATAATATTATTATATAGTGTATACCTTAGGTATACACTATTATCGTGTCTTTAGTATAGGGTAACTACAGGGTAGTATGGGGTAGTTGTGCACTTTGCTTATTGAAGATCTTCGTCGTGTTAAGATTCTAACCAAGGTCGAGTCCGCACCATACACAGAGAGGAGTAAAACAGGAGTAAAACAGGAGGCACTATAACCCAGTAGCTAGCACACAGTGGTGGACTTTGCTTATATGCGTTTAATGGGGTGACTTACGCTAGGTATGACCTTGGTATATTGGATAGACGGATAAATGAATTTGGTATGCCTGTTTACTAGGTGTACCGTGGTCCATTTGCACTGCAGCACATTCATTACCCTTAGGCGCAAATAATCGCTCTACATACGGTGCTAGGCTAGAATTCTAAGTGCCAATCGAATTTTCCTTGCGTCTCTCATTTAATAGTCGTTTTCGGTTCTCTTCTTAGGGACAGGGGTGTTAAGAAATCGTTTATCTATTAATAGCGGATAGTACATAATCACGTGACAGAAATTCCGTAGTCTAAAGATAGGATTACGGCACAGCTTCTTTCCAAATAGAAACTACCCATGTAGACAAAAAACTATATATACCTGACTCTGCCGCTTGCCCATTGCAATATTCCTATCTTTTTTCCCCTCTTCTTTTACTACTTTACCTACTACTTCTAAGCTTACTTATGTACTACCTTGGTCGAAGCGCCTCTTCTCTCTATACTTACTTACTACAGTCTACCTTGCTACTTTTTACTTTCTTATGGCTTACCCTTCGGTACAGCAACTACCTGTAGAGCTCCTACGCAAAATCTTCACTCAACTGCCTTGTTCTACCACAGCGCTAGCCTTCATCCGTACCTGCCGTTCCATCCACGCTGCATGCAACGACTGGACTGCATGGCGAGACCTTGTCGCTACTCAAGAAACTCTAGCACGTTACTATCGCACTCTTAAACTTCGTAGTACGGATCAAGATCAAGATGTTTGGAGACGCTGGGTTGTCGCTGATGCACTGGCGGTGGCGGCGCGGCGGGATATATGCGTAGGTAGTGAGGAGGTGGAGAGGTGGTTGCTGGGTTTGGTTGTGCTGCATCGTAGGTTTTGTGGTTTATTTATATTTTCTTCATCTTCCCTTTTTCTCTTTTTCTCTGTCTCTTTTTTGCTCTCCCTCTTTCTCCTTGCCACCCCCCCCTCTGTTTCCCTTTCCCTTTCCCTTTCCCTTTCTCTCTACCTGAAGCCCAGTTGCTAACTCCATCCAACTTGCGCCTACAGATCCTGTGCTTCTATCAATCAACATTCCCTCCCTGCACCGCCTATGCGACACCATCTGCAACGTCCCCATCGTCTCAGGTCCCGATGCCGATCCGCTTGCCCAGGCCGACGCGGTCTTTCTCATCAGCCCAAGTCGCACCGCAGACACGCACACCTGGTGTCTTGCGCAGGCCGCTAGCTTTTGTCTCACTGCACGCCTGCTCGCCAGCCCTCCGCCTCCGGACGGAGATAAACCCCCTTGTCTTCTCCCCTCAGTCCAGTGGTTCAGTCTTACCAATCTCCATGGACAGCGCGTTTCATCCGGAGATACCACCCATCGCCTAGTCATGCTTCACACGCTGGCAAACCGAGCCGTCGGCTTCTTCTACCAGGGACTCTGCTGGGCACTTGCCAACAACCGGCTATGCGGACCTACCAGTTCCAGCGGCCTCATCATGCACCCGCCCACCACGTTTTCGCTTCCCTTGCCTACTCTCTGCGCCCCGCCTGTGCCTTTCACACCACACGCTCTCAAGCACTTTAGCACATGCCACCTCACCGCCATGACCTTACCCGCCTTCTTCATCGACGACGACTGGACCGGGTACTTTAGCACGGGCCCGGGCCCAGGCCCAGCCATGCATTTCGATGGCGTAGGCGGCGACACAACGTTGATGTATCGTTCAACCGTCTAGACCAGCTGCCCAACACGGAATTTCCCTTCGCCATAGAACGCGTTATCCGCTTCCATCTCGTGCAGGAATGGGATAGTGGAAACAAGTTTCTCCTGCAGAGTAATGGGTTTCAGTCGCATGTTTTTCTACACATGCTTAGGGTGACGGTGGATATAGAGTTACGGGACATTTGCAGATTGCGCATAATCATCTGCGTGGGGGCCCGTGGGGAGTGGTAGATGCGGTTATCACGCCGTTTGGCATCGTGGAGGCGGTGGGGCCGGGCGGGTTTTGGAGGTGGTTTTGGAAGTGTAAGTGGTCGCAAGCAAAGGCGTAATATTCAAACAGCATGCAGTGTTATTAGCCTCTCAATGTAGCCCAACGTGTCTAAGCTATTGTTCAACAGCAACAGCCCGTCAAAATTGAGACTTAGTAAAATAGGAAATGAATGAGTGGACGAATAATAGTAACAGACATGACCGTAGTGGTGTCCACAGTCTCGCGCTCCCTCTCCCTCCCTCTCCGTCTCTCTCTTCTCCTCGTCTTGTCACCTTCATCCACCATGAGCGAAAAATTCCCATCTAGTCCGCGTTTGTCGTGATATGCTCAATCCATGTTAGTTCCTTCCAGGTTTTCGTATCACCTCCAGGGGTTACTGCTGTCACAGTCCCTCCGCAAGGTCCCCCGCAATTTGATATTGCCCTAAAACACACCGATAAGCTCCACATGTAACCACCTATAAGGAGAACCACACTTACAAGATATACGACCAAACATTGGTATGCACAAGGCCTCGCCGAAAAGCATACCTGATCCCAGCACTAGCTGCCTGGGCTGCAACGCACACTGCCTACGCGCCGACTGTTAGCAAGCGTACTGAGGTTGGCGTTTCCTTTATCTACGTACACACGCCTCGCTTATAGTGATTTGCGACCAGTTAATGACGCGTTGCTCTAGCTTGTTCTTGTTGGTGTCTTCTGCCTGGTACACAAACCATGGCCCCTTGCGAGGACGCTGACGAGGTTGGGGTAGCTTGGATAATGACGCCAGAAGAGGCGACATGCTCCTCCTCGCTTAGGGAAATGCTAGTAGGCATAGCAGATACGAGCGGGCTGCAGTCCACAGCTGCTAGGCGCATGACCATAAAAAGGGCTGCGAAGGACTTCATAGCAACGTTGACTTGGACTGGTTGATCGTGTTATCGAGCTGTAAGAGGTGGAGGGAGAAATTGAGAGAGACGTAGGGAGGGTAGCAAGTGTGCGAGTAGACAAAATGGTGGTGGATTGTGCAATGAAAGTATGCGTGCCAGGTAAGAAAGAGGCGGTATCTTCACTTCTTAATATACGCAAGTCTACCCTGCGCAAGCGGCTGTGCAAAGTAGCAACGTATCAACTTAGCTGCGGCACCAGGATTCATGTTGGGCAGGCACAGGTGCCGCACAGGCGAACCCAAGGACGGATTGAGATGATGACAGATTCATCAATTTTAAGGTCGAGATTGCGTCAGGGGTAGTTGATTTTAATGTCAGATGAGGACCGAAGAAACAAGCAGGTCCCTCTGTATACTTACCACATCAACCAGCGCATTAAAAGTTTACCCTCCCGCCAATACATAGTACAATAGGATGTCAGTCAATGCGTCTTGGTAGATGCTTGAGCATTATTAACCTCTTACACCCCAGAGCCTCATATGCAGCACCTTATGTGGCATACCCACCACGTACTCTTGCATCTAAGGTATGCCAAGACGTACATAGGTACAAACGTCCCGACGTCTTGACTCTTTTGCAATTTTGGGAAATCAGCACCACCTTATTGCGTAACTACCTATATGACAATATCAACCACATCTAGAAAGATATCGAGGCAAATGTTTACCAGGCACTACCGCTATTATGATACTTGGGTAGTGTATCATCGCGTTGCATTATGCCATATACAGTACACTAGTGTCATATACGACTGTAGATAAGATTATTTCCATATGACATCACATATTGAGATTATAACGCACTTAAGGTCATAATTCTAACTTGCTAAGCCCCACGCTACAGTTGGGTTGGCTACAAACGAATATGTATGGATTAACGAATGAGTCAGGGGGGTGAAACATAGTGGCCGAGGTGTTGTTGGGACGTATGCGGCGCTACGAGCCATGGTTCTTTTTTGAATAATGTCTCACATACGTGCAGGAACAGGCTGGGTTGACTATGAATAGATATGAATAATGAATGAATAAATCAGGGGGGTGAAACACATGGGTCGAGTTGTGGTTGGGACGTATGCGGCACTGCGAACCGCGGGCCATTTTTGAATCATGACTTGCATATCTCCAAAGAAAATAGGTCACGCCTTATCACGGGCCTTCGCACCATCAGGTGGAAAACTTGCGTATACGGCGTTGACGAGGCCCAGTGTAGCAAGATGGGGGCGTTGGTAGTCATCAGCACTGGCAAATGGAACTGCAGCCCTAGGAAGATTGCAAATTGAGAACGCGTGCCGCTGAATTGTGGCGTGTTGTGTTGTTCAGGAGCAGGAAGTGCGATGGGCGCCTATGTGCGGCGTGAAATGGTGCGGCACATGGCGTGCAACTTGGGCAGGCGTTTGGGAAAGCACATTTTTCGATGCGCATACGTATGCTTCGCATCTAAGCAGCTTTGAAGCGTACTTGGGATTAATGGTAGCTCATATTACAAGTATTTTCTCTCTAATAGCCAAATATGCCTTGACGAAGAGGAAGAGGAAGAAGAAGAGCAACCTTGGAAGGGCGATAAAAAAACGAAGATGAGTGAATATAATGATACGTGGCTTTTTATGCTGTGCCAAAATCAAGGTAGAGAGCCTGGTTTAAGAGTTGAGGGGAGAGAGGTTGGCGGCGTAATGCGGGCGGAAGAGTTGGAAGCAGGCTGGCGGCACGGCTACACGTGGCGGTTTCGAGGAGGAAAATACCTAGGTATGGATGCGAAATGCAGACCTGCTGCAATCTGTCCGTCCGCGATAGGCTTCTCCCAAGGCTGAATATTCACCTAGGAGGGCTGCTCCCTCCAACGCGATGCCTATAAAAATGGGATGTATTCCCCCCTCTAAACTTGCCTGTCAAAGTCAACGTTTCAATCTTACAGCACATTACTATCCACATCGCCTCAAATTTTTACTGCTACCCTTTCTATATACTCTTTTCTCATAGCACCAAGACCAACTCTTCTCAACAATCGAAATGCATTCCCACGCAGCGGCTGCCATCTGCTCCCTTCTCCTCCTCCCCTTGGCCTCGGCCGGGTGCTACAAAGACTGGGTAGACAACGCGAACACGCACTTCGCACTGGACAACGTCAAAACAGCCGCAGCATACCTGCAAGGCAACCTAGCTCCATACCAAGAACGCGCATTATGCGTTACCGACGAACCCGCTGGGAACTTCTGGCTCTTTAGCATCAAAAACGAGGAAGGGACAGGGACAGACCTCACGCAAGATACCATTGACGGCTACCTGCGCACAGAGGTGAATGGCTGCCTCGGGAAGGGAGGAAAGAGGAGGTACGGTCAGGTTGCATTCAAGTACGTACCCCAATATATTCGTCCCCTTCTTCGGAGATATGACTGGTGGGCTAATCTTACTGTCTACCTGTAGTGCCGATCCAAACAGCGGCGTCTGCATGGACACTGGTTACATCAATGACCATGCAAAGAACTCTCGCGAAGAGCTTTGGGACATTCAAGAAGACGCTTCTCCTCCACGCCAGCGAAGAGGAGGAGCAGCAAGCCAGCGTAGGCATGTTGTCTTTACCCCTGTCATGGGACCCGTCCCTACCCGACCGGAGGCGGAGGAGGAGTAGATAAGAGCTGCTCAGCTAGTAGTGGTTGGAGAGGCTGGGAGTGTGTGATTTGTTTATGATTTTTCATCTTTTCAAGTTTTTGTCGCCTTGTTACTTCGTGGTTTAGAGTTTCGATTTCTTTGAGTTTTTCTTTTTATTCTCCTCAACTAAAGTAAGGTACCAGTCACTCATTCATGCATTAATAGTCAATTCTATCGCAACTTTGTCACAAGCGCGGTCTTTTACTTGGATTTTTGTCGTCCACTAGCATAGATCCGTCTCCGGTGCCCCAGCTCTAGCACGGCAAACGCGTGCTTTTACCTGGAAAGCAGCGTACCAGAGAATGCGACTCTTTGAAGAGCGGGCTATACACGTAGCCGCCCTGACGCCAGGACCGCGTAAGGTAGGGAGACTTAGAAAGGGCGCGCGGGGCGGAAAAGACACGTTAAGCCTGTGGCGAGGATGAAACTTGCCGCGGGGATGCGGCGTAGCAATAGGGGCGCAAAAAGGACAGCAACATACACAGACCTATAGGGCGATAGTAAAACTCCTCTTGTAGTGGAATGCGGCGTAGTGAGAACAAGACAGGTAGTTAATTACGACGACAACATGAAGAGCTTTGTTGCTGGCGCTGTGTATACGACTCTCTCCATCCCGTTGAACGCATATAAGGAAAGACCACAACCACCCCCACACCACCCCGCAGTCGCCCCGTCCCAAAGACACGACAACGGACATCCTACACGCCGCCATCCCCATCCCCCATCTCGACATACACACCCTCAACTCCTTCTCCACCATAACACGATACACCTTTTGCAAATCCTCCCTGTCAAGAAACTCCTCTCCCAGCCTCGTAAACGCCATCATCATATATTCCTTACACCAAGGCAACCTAGTCAAGCCCTTAAAAAACGTCTCTTTGACTCTCTCATACGTCTCATCCACTCTGGCCTCTTCCTTCCTCTCTTCTTTCCGTCTTTCCTCGGCCTTTTGGCCGGCCGCTTCGCGCGCTCTTTGCGCGCCTGCTCGATTTCGAAGAGCACGTGTTGCTTCCATAATGCGGGGCAGTGCGCGCCGACGTCGTCTTCTGCTTTCTGGAAAAGCGCGCGGATAGAGTGTGTGTTGTTGAGCCCGTGACTTCACTTCTCAGTGTCTCGTAGTGGATGGCGAAGGTCCAGCCTACAATGCTACGGTCTTTGTCGTTGGAGAGGATTCTTTAGTGCATAATGCTCCGAACACGGTCATCGATCGAGAAGCGTGCTTCGTTGGCGGCATACGCGGATAGAAGGATGGTGTTGTTGGGAAAGGAGGCTATGAGGGGCTCTAAAGATTCGCGCAGAAGGGAGGGTTTGACCATAGGCGCGTGCCCAGCGTGGTAGGTCAGGAATTGTGCGATGTACTGGGCATGCAGCTCCGCCGCAGGACTCCGCATCATGTTATGGCTTGTGAACCACGTGGAAAGCTGTGCAGAAGCCGTTAGTACGCTTTCTGGTTTCTCCCCCCCAGAAAGGTATGCAAGTAGGCCGGGTGAGCGATGTGCTCATAACGGCTGAAAAGAACTCGCTGCTCAGCAAGGCATGCTCGCAAGTTTCGCTCAAAGCTCTTCGTGCACAGAGCAAAGCTGCCTGGTTTAGAACCTCGTCAGAATCAGTAGAGCCTTTTTCAATCTTGCCTGTAAGAGATACGATTCGCCAGCGTGCTTCTTTCATATTGTCCTGGCGTAGAGCCTCCTAGACCCAACTATAGAACAGCTAAAGGCTTCTAGGTGTTGAGTATAGGGTGTCTCCTTTCTTCAAAGAGAGGGCGGCGCTAAAGACTTGGTCTGCCTGCGCAGAGTTGTTCCAATGCGACTCCACAAGCCTATATATACGTTATAGAGTTGTAAACTAGTAGGACGCGTTTTCAGTAGCTGCTTTGCCATTTTATAAGCTTCTGTTAGGAAGTATCTGGATTCAAGAGCGAGCAGATATTCCCCAATTGACTCTCTAATGCTCACATCGCCTGCGAGTAATTTGAGTGCGCGTCTTATAAAAGTGACCTTAATGCTGCTTAGTTTAAGAAGCCTTAATTAAATAGAAGCTCTAGCGTTATTTAGAACCTTCTAATCGGACAGCTCCTATATGTTAAGACCAGCTGGCGAAATCTAGTGCCGCTAACGCTATCTTGCAGAGTTCCAACAAACTCGGCTTGTAGAAAGAAATCAATTAAGGACATAGTTTACATTATCCGCATCGTTCCGCATAAGGGGAGGTAGACGGCAGAAACGGAGAAATGCTGATATCATAAGAGGTTTCGGACAAGTCATGGGAAAGAGTTTCACACATTCCTCAATGTCCGAGAAAAGAACAGTATAAAATGGATCGTCGTCTCCAATTTCGTCCGTCGTACGACCTGGGTATTTTAGCTTGTTGATATGGTCTATCTCTCGGTCCCGAAAATCTGCGAGAAAGCCGTTCGAGGGCTGCGGTTCACCAAGCGGATAAGGGCCTGAGGGATGCGGTATTCTCGATGCGTACAATTTGTGACATTCATCCCTGCATACGTACCTTATCGGCGAATCTGAATACTCTCCAGCGTGCATGGATGATGCGGTTCTCCTAGACATTTCCCCTACAGCCCTGGTGCTAGCTGCTCGTCTCTATGGGTCACATAAAGTGCGCGAGCTTCGTGTAGATGGAGAAATGCTTGGCTAAACGAAAACTTCTTGATCACCACCTATAAGGGTATTTTATCAGTCGCGATAGCAGTAGTATTGACGTAGTAGTGGCCTATATTAGGCGAGGGTCGCTTTCGCTATAAAAGACGAGCTCTCTATAAATTGGGCGGGCGGGCGCCCATGCAAACGTATTTTTTGTATCGGCATAACGTCCATCCCTGCGTAGCGGGACACCCTGTGTGGCGGGACACTTTTTCATCCGGACCTTAGGCGTTAGGCTAGAAGGAAGTCATCTTAAGATAGTGGTACCGCCTTAGCATAACTTGTATCTAAATACAATTCTCTAGTGCTTTTTACTTCTTAAGTTTACTATCTGTACAGTTCTGCGGCTACAGGTTCTGTAGTGCCCATTGAGCCTTAAGCTTGGCCTGTAGACGTGGTGACCGCCATCGCTTTCACCTATGTTGAACCAGTTCGCTGTCTCGTTCTGCTGCCAATAATGGTGAGGACGCTGGTTAGAGCTTCCCTAGTGGACGCTCACTGAGGTATCTACTAAAGTATTTACTATATAAATAAATAAAAGTTTTTTTTTAACGTGCATCCACGCGTAACGGAACAACCGCCGTAACGGGAAAAATCGTCGGTACTTTGACTTCGCAGCAACAGCGAGCTTGCGCATGTCGTGATTTTCGTGATACTGCCCCGTAATAATATATTTGGACGGCTTCTCTACGCCCCCGTAACTGAGCTAATGCGAAAAATACACTTGCGTAGACGCTTGCCCGCCCGATTCGCGAAGAGCCAGTTTTTATAGCGAAAACAAACCTCGTCCCTATAGGGCCGCCGCTGTGTACTTATACTACTATCGCAACTTATAAAGCACTTTTGTATAGGCCCCCCAGACGACAACTAAATTCGTCCACGTTGCCACTCGAAAACCGATGAGGTGATTATAAGGTATAATTGACTATCCTATCTGATATAATGCACCTGCTCTAGATGTCTGCGCAAGTCCTGCTCCTCGTACTTAGACTCGCATGATAGGTAAGGGCAGTGAAGCTCTCCACGCCTACATTGCAGGGCCTCCTCCAAAATATGCTCCCAAACATGCTCGAGGAATATAGACTATAGAGTTTCTATCTAGGTATAAACCCTATATTACATGCAGTATAGACAGCATCCTGCTGCTGCTAGCAAGCTATTAAAGGTAACAGGACCATACACTACATTCAGATTCTAAGTATAATACATCATATGCATACGCCAATCAAGTTCGCTAGTACCCTAGAAGCCACATTCGAAGCAGAATTCAGCACATACTAGTAGTGTTATTATAGTATATAGTTGATAATAGAACTCTAGATGAGAGTGTAAGTCAGCAGGGCTATAGATTACTATTCTGCATAAGTACTATCTATAGGACGTTTCATAGGGTGTTATGTTAAATGCTGTAAATTGTCGAATTTACGTGCGAGTCAAGGTGCGTCGCAAATAGATCTCGCCAAATTAGATCTTTCGTATAATATAGCATCGCATAATGTAGCCACGTGACTGACGTCAGAGGTGGTGTATATGGAAGGCACCACTTAGGTGCACGGACTACAGAGTCAACAGACTCTCGCCCGCTCTCTCTCTCCTTCTCTTCAGACTCCTCACTCCACACACTTTTCTTCTGCAGATAGCAATACAGCTTGTCGTCCTCATTGCCTGCCCGCCCACAAATTCCCTATCCCGACAGTTTGGGTCGATGCGAGCTAAGTGGCTGTAATTCATGAAGCACTAATCATGCAAGCTAAGCTGTTACCTTATTTTAAATATTTTCTGTTCTAGTGTGTCTATTTGTATTAAATAAAAGGGCAGTATATATATATAATTACTCCTATATAATTATACTTACTATATATGTAAAGTTATACGTTTTTAGTACTTCTACTACTTAAAGTAGGATTCTTAACTTTCTTAAGTCTATACTAGAGGTAAGCAGAGTAAAGAATAGAATACTAGTCTTTTACGCTATTGTACTAACAGTATAGTATAACTATATAGAAGAATAATTATAAAAGGTTATACTATAATATATATTATTATAGTATAGCTTTATATAAAGTTAAATAGATATTATAATAGCTTATTAGTTCTATAATCTATAAATCTTTATAATGCTTCTATTATCGTGCTGCGTATTACTAGAATCTAACGCTATCTAAAAAGACTACTATAAAGCACGTGCTTAAAAAATTCCTAGACAGTTTGCCTTCTAGTCTTATATACTATAATAATAACTATAAAATAAAGACTATATTCTTTTTTATAACTATCTACCTTAGTTATAGTTTTTATCTTAGAGTATATACTAATATACGTATGTCTAGATAAGGCCTAGCTTATAATATTTAAGCTAATTTACTCGCACATAGTAACACTTTATCTACTTTTTAATATTCTAGAGCCTAAACTAGTAGGTAAGAAGGGCTAAGTTTATTCTACGTCTCTAGGATTTAACTATATATAGTATTTACTTACTAGTATAAGATCTATTATAATATATAGCTAGGTAGATAGTATTTCTAGTAAATTATAAAGATATATAAGAAGTATAGCCTAATTATATAATTTAATTCTAATAAAATACATTTTAATAACTCTAATTTTATTAACACTTTATATTCTAGAGCTTTAGATAAAAAGACTAATAGGCTACTTATAGTAGGCAAGCGGAGTAAAAGTAAGTAATCTTTATACTAGACTATATACTATTCTTTACTAACTATAATATCGCGTAGCTTTAGATTTAATAATAGGTATATATAACTATAATCTATATTAGCGATAGCGTAGGGCCTTAAACTCTTTTTTTTTTAGTTACTAGTGTTTAGAAATTAGAGTCTACTACTATCTAAAAATATATAAATAAAGTGTTAAGTTAAATAGAGTAGATCAGTATTACTAGTAAGCTAGTAAAAATAAATTTTATATTTAAGGTATATATAAGCAATACTATTATTTAATATATATTTAGAGACTGCTTTTACTTTTTTAATAATTCTAAATAGAGTAAGCTTTACTTTAAGACTATTAATATGTTTTTTATACTTAATTATCTTTTTAGCTATTAGTCCTAAATTAGGTATCTAGTCTAGTTAGCGCTAGAGACTAGATAATAAGAAACATTAGACCCTTATTAAAGAAAATATAGAAAAAGAAATTAGTATATAAAATAACGCTACTTTAAAGTATATAAATACTAATAATAATAGTAGTAAATCTAAAAGGTCTATAAAATAAAAGCTTCTAATAATCTAAAGTAAGTTAAAAATACTATTTTTAGTAGAGTGTTAAGTAGTACCCTTTCTAATAAAGAAAAGACAAATTTTTAACTCGCGAGCGAAACCTAGCTAGTTATTTTTGCTAGCGAAGAAAAGAATAATAGGTAAAAGGGCACTAGATTAAATAAGTAGGTAACTAATATATAATATTAGTATATACCCTTAGCGCTACTATATTTAAGCTTCTTTCTAATCTAGTAATACTTAAAAAAGTAAAAGCTAAACTTATAACTATAATTCTAGACCCTAATAAAATTATTTCTTTTACTTAACTAGACAGTCTTTTTTATTTTAATACTATTATCTAAAAGACTATTTATTTATATATATAGGGGTGATTAGTTAGTAATAGTATAAATTACTAAAACTACTAATTTATAAGAACTAGTAAAGAAGCGTAGAGTATATAATTTTACCTAATATTAGCTATAGTATAAATACTTATAATACTACACTATAACCTATCTATGTTTTTAAAAACCTACGCGAGTTTTAGCCGTAATAATATATTAATAATCCTAAACTTTCTTATATATTTATAGGCTTTTTGCGTAGGCTACGTAGCTATATAGAATAAGTCTTATATACTATATTTCTTTTATAGTAATTTACTTAAATATATACTATAGTCTTAATCTTATACACTATAAAATAGCGGTTCTATTAGTAATATTACTTCTTAAATATAATCTATATTATGGCTAAAAAGATTATACTCTTAAATTATATAATATAGTATATAGAAGGGATATTAATTATAATAGAAAGTATATTATTTCTACTTCTACTAAAGGGAGTAAGGTTTTATAGGTTTTAGTTTAGTATTAGAAGATACGTATCTTTCCTTTAGTAAAATATCTAGATATCTATATATAGTAATGCTATTACACTTATAGTTTCTATGCTATAAAAATATAGCTGTACCTTTTCTAGTTTTTAGCTTTAAGGTCACAGGTGAGGTGTACAGTGATAGCTGCCCTTGTCAGCTGTATCAAAAATGAACAGTATCACACTAGCGACACCCACACAAGAACGTGTCTTCTGCCTTGTCACAGAGCTGCTGCTGTATATCTGCTTATAATCCAGCATTATACTTCTGCACAGTCGCCAGCCGCTGCACCTTGTACTCAACAAACGCCGCTACCGCTTTCGACACGTGGCTCGCCCTGACCTCAAGCCTCACCTTCACACCCAGTAAGTCGGGCTGCAGATACCACTCGATCTCTGGCATATTGCGGCTTGTCACTAGCCATTTAACTCGCAAACGTCGCCTAAGGCTGGCGTTAGTGATGATTTTTAGTAGCTCAGACAGCCCAGACAAGCACTCATTAAGCGCGTCCACAAGCAGGTACGTCGCTAGCAGAGATGCGTTGTTAAGGATGTCTCTGACAGTATTTCTCTTAGCGCATAGATAGCGTTCAGCCCTTTAAATAGCAGCCTGCCTGCGGCCTTAGACTGTTTATGTATATATCGCAAGAGATCTTCTCTTTATATAACAAGCATATAAACAAGCCCTTAAAGAACCGAAAGCGCGTTATTAAGGGCCAAAATTGTACTCTAACAAAAGAAGAAGGACAACAAGGGCTCCAGATCGTTAACTAGCCTGCGCTTCTTCGGCACGACCACATATAATAATTCAGGTCGCGATAATTCATCGATCGCACCCATCGTCATCATTGTCTTGCCTTTGCCCAGATCGCCCTTAATCCACAGCAGCCGCAACTCGTCCTGCGCTCTCCATCGCTGGAAGTTGCTATCCTCTAGTATCCGGGCATAGCAGTCTTGAGCAGTCTGAGCAGCGTGTCCTTATCAGCTTTGATGCGCGCCCGGTCTTCGCGTGGGACCGTCACGCGCAGGTCGCGCAGGCACTGGTGGGGGTCCGGTTCGCCAGCGTCGCGAGGCTTGCTGGGTAAGTGCACGTCGCCGTAGACGTTGCCGTAGATGTTAGTCAAGTCACCGTCCGCTTAGTTTCTGGTATACACGGTGGTATAGGCGCCAGTAGGCCGCATCAGTGCAATCTGTGCGCCGTCGCCTAAGCTAACAGAGAAGCCAGCTCTTGTCTGTAATCGAGGTCGCGCAATGATTTACGCAGCTTCCATGTAACTTTTGTAAATGTCATCCCAGATGCCGCAACAAGACGCTTGCTGCTCTCTGCGCTGAAGTGACATTGGAAACTTCAGCTGGACAAGGCTGCTCCAGGTGGCGCTCGCAGCTCGCCTCGAGCCAAGACTTACCGTGCCCGTGCGTGCGGCGCCCGGAATTGATGATGTCGGTTCCATGCCCAGGCTTCGTTCCTGGAGAGGATGTTCGTGGGGAGCAAGAACGAGGCGCGCTATCTATCTTGGGCAGAGACGGTTCCTGTGGTTGGGACGGCATTACTTGTCGCGATGCCCTCGTCGGCATTGTGCACGAGCCTCATGGCCTAAGAGCAGTTTGTGATGGACCGCGCCTCTTCTCCGGGGCCGGACGAGCGCGGCGATTACGTCGCGGCGAAGTTTTCGGCGGAGTGCTGCGGAACACCTCATCAACCTGACCGAGTTCGTCCTCCTGGCCTTCCCCTTCACCATTACTTCCTTCTCTGTGCTTCTCACGCCTGTCTAAGACCGGGATCGACATCTTGTTCACCTTCTATTTCTTTGAAACGAGAGACAGATTGTCCTGGGGTCTGCAGTAGCTCCTCAACCGTTTCCCGAGCATATGCGTCATTGTTGTCACCTTCTCCACTCAGGAGATCGTTTGGGAGGCGGGCCTGGGGTTCCAGCAGCATGACCTTTGCGATCACTGTCCGGAAGGCCAGGACCAGGGCTTTTGTTGGCTCTAGAACGGGAAACATGGCCGCTAGGGGTTGGAAGAGGCGTGGGATTGGTTGTGGGTACAGGATTGAGTATGGGCCTCTCTGCCTGTCGCTCGGCCGGCTTTTGCCGCTTCGCCGAACGAGGGTCTTCCAGCTCCGGCTCTGACCCAAGGTCTAGCACTGCTGCCGGAGGGATTACCGTACGAACAGATGAAGGGCGCGTTCGTTTCCGTGTTAACGGTCGGTCTGTTTCGCCAACATCGCCAAAGAATAGTTCGTCCTCTGCTGGCGGTCTCTCTCGAAGATGTCAAAGTGGGCTGCTCAACTCTGTTGGAGCTACTCACCATGACAAATACTTCCCAATATCCTCTACCAAGAAAGTGCGCATTCCATCTGCGTCGAGGTCGTCATGCTGTCCAGCACGGTATCCTTCGGTGCTAGCAGCTGCGTGGTAATCGTTGCTAGGCTTGACTTGCGTTATAGTGTGCTCTTCGGTTGCGTCCCTATCCAAAATTAAAGGAGATTCTATCCCGAATTAGTAAATCAGCACCGCAACCTACTCACATACTTACCTGGACTACTTCCATCGAACAACCCCTTCAGAGCCAAATTCGTCTTCTCAACCCTTGTAGCGTGGCCCGTCCCTCCGTCAAGCGATTCCTGGCCAGATCGGTAATGCTCTGGCTTGCCCGATTCAGCGGCGCCAACGACCACTTCTCTACACCCAGGTGTCAGTTGGGCTCTATTGGCTTGTAACGATCAGAGGGCGGGTAATACCATGGTCTAGCGAACCGGAAGCATCTGCAGCTCCGAACGGAGCAGGTACTGCCGGGTCGAGAGAGCGCGGTGCACTTGAATCCGGCATTGGGAAATCGTCGATATGGAACCACTCTCCATCTCCTTCGGAGGAGCTGACTCCTGAACTGCTGGGCTCTGCCGTCTTGGTTGTAGCCGTTGATTTGGCATTGGATTTTAGCTTAGGCTTAGGCGCCCGAGGAGGAACGTATGGAATGATTTTCATAGGAAACGAAGAGGCTAATAAAGAGGTGCTGCAAGAGGCCATTTTTGGTGTGGAAATCTGGCGACTTCTCTGATCATGAGGCGTTTGACAGAAGCAGCTCCCGCCGAACTGAGCGCCGCTTTATATGTCGCGGTTGACCACCGCCGCCCGAGAAGAGCCTGCATAAATGCCGCATCCATCGCGAAAATGGTCGTAGTGGGCGCAGCGAGCAGTGCAAGGGCGCTCCCCGCAGGGAGGACGAACGAACTCGAAGCCCATCGGCATCGGCGTCTCCGAGAGGACCGCGTATCGCTCTCCTAAGCGGCATAGATGGGCTCATCGTATCAAGAGTCAGCCTAGCTCATCTGACGATTGGCTAGCAAATGGTCGTCACAACCAGGTCGTGTGTGTTTTTCAGCTGTCCAAGGATCCATATCACTTTGGATGAAACCACCGATCGCCAGCTTCTTCTTCGATCCCCAACCACCTTCTTACGGAGGACGAGGTCCGTGACAGATAACGCATGAATGCGCAATTCTCACCGACGGCGTGCTGTGCCGTCCGGTGATTGGACTTCAGGGCTCCGTTCGCCTCCCGTGGCACGCCCGAGGCCATCTCCGAGCTGTCAGCTGCCAACTTCCGGGAATCAGCCCCCTGTTGGTTGCATTGCAATGTTACAGCAACGCCGTATGCCTCATGCGAGGCGGAGCATCCTGCTGGAACAATGGCGCTGACGTAGACGCCAGGATGGCCCAAATTAATGTGTCATGCGGGTGAATGGCCGCATCACCGCCTGAGGGATTGGTCCAGCGTATTCGACCGAAGGAGCGGAGCGCAATATAGGCGTATCAGAGCTGAGACAATGGCGTGAGAGATACGCATTCGTTCGCTCAAAACGGGAATAGGAAAGGGCGCAGTAAATGCCATCGGCAAGTCCGGAGCAGGGGAGGGGGGGTGTCACAGGGCCGCATGCTGGTATGGCTATACGACGGGTAGCGAGCTTCACCCTTCAACCGCAGCTACCACTGATGTGAGACGAGCGAGCATCTTGGGAGAGAAGAGTGAGAGCTTACAACGAAGAAAGGAGAGAAGTGAGAGTGCGCGAGAGAGCATGAGAATGGAAAGTGGGAGGCCACCAAATGCGTGCCAATGCAAGCTGAGTATCGGTTTCGGCTGCAATCGTCGGGGCACGAAAAGCTGGACGGTGCAGTCCAAATAAGGGTGAAATGACAGGGACGGGGGAGGCAGTGCGGTGATGGGCGGCGGAGGATTCGAAAAATGCCTCACAAGGGATTCGCTGAGGCCCAATGAGAGCAGTTGACGTAGGCGAGGGGGTGCGGACGGAGGGATGAGAGTAGAGAGAAAAGGTTGAGGAGAGCGGGAGAAAATGACGGCGGAGGGAGGATTTTTATGATGGACGTCGAGGTCGATTGCCAGTTTGGGTGTAGCGCGAAAGTCGTAAGCGAGGCCCGGATTGCCCGAACGGGGGGGTGCGTCCATTTCCTGATGCAGGCTTGCCGTCTGATTGTTTACTATAATAATAATAATAATAATAATAAAATTATTATTATTATTATTATTATTATAGTAACTAACCTAACTATTTATTAAACTCTTTTTTATAGTAGATCTTCTCTTATAACTAGCAAGCTATATTCTGCCCCCCCTAGAATCTTGCCGCCACCTATCTTCTTTATACTCCTACTGCTACTATATATACTCTTACTCTTATTATTTAGTTATAGTTTCCTACCTTAATAGCATCCTAAATAATTACTACTATATCTATAAGCTTTTTATACTATAGCTACGCTTTTAAACTTCTATAGTTCTTAAAATACTACTACTTATTATCTAGTAGTTACTATATGCCTTTACTTTACTAGTTCTTATCTTTAAGCTTTTTTAGTAATGCCTTTACTTTATCCTATTATTATAGTATAAATATCTAATCTAGCCCTCTATTTAAGTACTAAAGAAGTGCTTTATACTCTAGAATTTAGAGTTATAAAACTAGCTAATAGGGCCTAAATAGCTAGGGCTAGGTGTTATTAAAAATATTAAGATTAAAAGGCCTCTCTCTAATAATCTGCTTACTATATAAGATTACTAAATTTCTAGAAATTCTTAACTTTGCCTAGCTAATCCTTTACATACTTTTAAAACTCTATTATAGCTATACTACCCTATATAAAAAAAGTGTAGTGTAGTTAGGCTACTAGAATATTATTATATTACTAGATATAATAAATAAATAGCTAGATTTAAAAGATAGTAGTAGTAATTATATATTAAAAATAAAAATTTAGTATACTAGGTATTACTAATATTATAAAATATAGACTTTATACGCTATATATATAGTAAACTATAGTTACGCTATAGCTACTAGATTATATATATAATAACTAAACTATAGTTAAGCGTTTTATTATCTATACTACTTTTATAGTTATAACTTTATAGTCTACTATAGCTTTCTAATAATCTACTAGTTAAAAGATAATATATAACTTAGTTATACTAGATAGTAGACTATTTATTAACTACTATTAGTAATACTACTATAAAGAAAGTTAATAATAAAAATTATTATTATTTTGTATATATTTTATTACTACTACTATTTGCTAGATACTAGGTTTTAGTGCCTTTTATTTTACTTCTCTCTATATATAGTATAGACTTAACCTTAGTTAGAATCTCTATATAATAAAGATATTTTAATAACTTTTTTAAAAATTTATATAATAATATTATATAATATATATAATTCTCTTCTAGAGTTAAATCGTAATGTTATGTAATTCTAGGCCGACTATTTAACTAACCAACATATTACGTAATTAATAATTTCTTTAGTAATATTTTTCGCTATAATAATAATAATAATAATAATAATAATAATAATAATAATAATAATAATAATTATAATAGCAACTAGTAGACTATCTATTAACTACTATTAATAATACTACTATAAAAAAAGTTAATAATAAAATTATTATTATTTTGTATATATTTTATTACTACCACTATATACTAGGTACTAGATTTTAGTGTCTTCTATTTTACTTCTCTCTATGTATAGTGCGGACTCGACCTTGGTTAGAATCTCTGCACAATAAAGATGTTTAATATAATATATAATAACTAGTAAAATAAAGAGTTTTTTATTAATTACTAACTAATTACGTAATAAAAATAGTGTTTTTAAATTAAATAATTAAAGACTAGTATTTTCTCTAACGTACTTTGCACTCGAGTCGATCATTCCATCGAGTCGATCACTTTGCCAAGACCCCACCAAGTTCTGTACTATTCACGATAGTATAGAGTTAACACAAACTATTTTCGATAGTCCAAATAGGCTAATCTATTTAGAATCTACTTCTACAGGCTGCCTACAGGTTGTTTTGTTATGCCTGGGCTTGCCGCAGCGTTCACAGCACTATTAAGCAGATTCGCCTCTATTAGCGCGCACCCTCTTTTTTGCCTTTTGCCCATCACTGCGCGCCCTAAACTCCTTTAGAGTGGGCCAGCCGCTGGCCCTCTTTAGCTGTAAGGACTCCTTCACGCTGTACTTGCTTTCTTTTATGCGATTTACGTTGCGTGGCGGCCTTATTAGCAGCTTAAAGTTTGGTGTTGCGTTTGGTTATTAACACCAAAGAATGCCCTATTAGCTCGGCGCCTTTGACGAGCTTTTCCACCGCCTCAACCATATAAGTTGGGGAACTATCTACATGCCTTTGAATCCTCTGCTTAACCAGCGTCGATTGCGACCCAAGTTCTGTACTATTTCGCGGAGTTTGCGACTCCCATGTACTACCGTGGGTCACCACCTGGTGCACGGCCCCACCTGGTGCACGGTTTCCAGATGCCCACACCCACAACTTTTGCAGCTGTAGAGCCGCATATATATTGTATTATCGCGAGATTTTTTAGTGGAGGGCTTTTAAGGACCTATTTGATTGATTGGTAACGATAAACTACGTGCGATACCTCTGTGGGAGGCGTACTTTGCGGGTGCGCGTGGCAGGGCCGGGTGTAGGCACCACATCAACTACAGATGATATATCCACACCAACATCCTCTGTCTCCTCAGCGACTTGAGGAGGTGGTGGTGCAAAGGCCTTTTGACGGCGTCTATTACCCTTTTTGGAGAATTGTATATCTTGGAGTTGCTTTTTGGCTTCGCGCGCGATCCTAGCTTCTTCGCGCTGCACGGCCTTCTCGCGCTGTTCTTGAAGGCGTATTTCTTTGGCCACCTCTCTCATGCGCTGCCTCTCTTCAAGCATAGTAGCCTTCTCCTGCTTCTGCTGCTCCCTACGCTTAATCTCCTTAGACTTCTATTGTTGTAGTAGCTGCTCGTCAGCATCCTTTTGTGCTTGGCGATCGCGGGCGTCCTTAACTTTAGATAGCGACTAGAATATAGCTCCACCATTATACTCCTGCGGTGCCTTAAGTAATAGAGGCCTGCCACGTTAACAGCGCTTCTTCTCATTGACAAAGGCCCCTCTAAGTCGCTCGTTTTCATGCTGGAGGAGCTGTTTTTATACAGCCATCACGTGAATCGTCTAGCTTAGCTGTTGGAAGCGTCAATCGTAGATATCCTCCACTACCTAGCGCAGTAATCGCTCAATCTTTCTCTAATCTAAAGCGCTAAGTACGGAAGTAGTACTATCGCTTAATAAGGGCCTCTTAGTCTCCTCTATTTTAAACTTCTTAAGTATAGCCTCTAGGTCTAACGGCGAAAGCCCTATAACTTAAAAAGCCGTTAAGATCGTCTTTTCCTTAAACGTTATATGCCAGGCCTTATAGAACAAGCAGAAGAAGTCTCTTTTTATAATCGCGGAGATGCCCTGGCAGCTATACATGAACTCGGAGAGCTCGTTTAAGTAGGCAGTTAATAGAGGCTTAAAAAGGCAGACGTCAAGCGGCTGCAAGGTATAGGTAGCGTAGGGAGGATAGATGGCCAGAAGAATCCAATTGTCGTCGCAAAACTTAATAAACTCCATTAATATATATAAGCCATAGCCGTTAAGGATAAGTAGACAATATAATCGTCTTGCCTTTGCTTTTGTTTCGCGCGATTAAACACCTGTTCAAGCCATAAGAGCCCTAGCTTGTTGTTAGTCTATCCACTAGGCAATAAGGCGAAGAAGGTTTTATGCTCTACAGGGTCAAAATCTTAAAGCTATAAGTCTTGTATCTTGCCAGAAACAGCCTAATAAATTAGCGCAGGCGTAAGATAGCTGCCGTCGGCGCAAATACAGGCTATCGTAGTTATCCACTCCCTATTACCGTCCTAAAGTGCTTGTTTCACGCCTCCGTGATCATATCGATGGCGGGAGAACACGCGCTTTATTTTTGACAGCACCCTAATTAAGAAGCCCTTCTTATCCATATTGTAGATATTGCGAGCCTCGACATCGTACTAAGTTATCTTCTAGTCTAGGAGCTTAAAATATAGGGCGTATTTAAAGGCAGAGTCAGCTCTGTGGCGTGTGGAATCAATGCCGGATGCCCATCAAGATACAAGCTTAATGTGATGCCGCGCAATAAAGCGATCAACCTAGTTTTTTCCTAGCTCTTTTCCTGCTATTTCTGCTGCGAAATTCCGTATCATCTCCCTTGTGTAGGTGGTAGCCCTCGTACACAGAGCTTATCAATATATTGTACGAGCTCAGCTTCCTGTGTAGAGTTGAGAAGGCGCATATTATCGACTTTCTCCGCATAGCTGCCGATAACCCCGCGGTGACGCTTCGACAGCAACGTTCGATCAACACCGTACTTTTTCGCAGTCTGAGTATATAATTAGGCTTCTCTCCAAGCTTTCAGCGATTTTAACGACTCTAGGGCAGCCTCCATTGGGTGTATATTGGTGGTGGTGGTGTAAAGCGATTCTGAAAGTGCGGGAGATCTATCGCGTGCAAAAATCGGTAGAAATCTTGGCGGCATCCGAGAATTTGCGCGCGCGCGGGGGAGCCTCATACAAATCGTAAAATTTGACTGTGACGCGTCGATAACAGCCTATAAACTGTTGAACAACTGTTAGTAAGTCGTGAGGCTGTACAAATACGTGTATAGGGCTATACTGACGCTTTTTTTTGGTGGAGTAGTCCATGTTTCGAGCTCACGGAGTCGCTCCTCGCCCTCTTACTGCCGCGCAGGCGCGTCGCCCGCCAACTATACCCCGAGAGCTTACAACTAAAGGCCGTGGGCTGGATCCCCGTTGTCGCCTTGATATTTATCGCTTTCTGCTACTTGGCTGGCGCCACGACGATATCGCAGATTTAGTAGACGTGTTGTTGTTAGAGGTGTATAAAATTGAGCGAAACTTGAAGCTCTATGGGAGCACTCGCAAACCCAGCAGCCCCAACGTTGTACTCGGCCGCCCGCGTAAATTATCGTCTGACGATGAGCAGGCGCTGTACGATGAGCTGCTTCAGAGCGGTTGGATGTATCAGGACGAGATTGTATACTGGCTGTGGATGGAGAGAGGCGTTCAGGTACACCGATCCACTATTAGTCGACTGTTAAAGGATCGCGACTGGAGCGAGCGAGCCCTACGACTTATATCAATACTGCGCAATGAGGAGCTCCGTGAGGCTTACCAGAGGAGTATGAGGCAATTTATCGCCGCCCGACTTGGTGTTTTTCTTGACGAGTCTATTTTTAACGAGAAGACTGGCTGGCGCCACAGGGCGTATGCCCCAATCGGGTTTACCAATCGATATTTCCAGGACGTACGGCGTGGGCAAAACTTGGGCTATTCTCCCAGCGTATACAGTTGACGGTTCCCTGCCCTGTACAGGTATAAAGGAGGGGGCTATTTCAGCCATGAGGACTTTATCGATTGGATCCGCGATTCGCTGTTGCCCACGCTCCGGGCGGCGTATGGCCAGAAGCCTATGGTTATAATACTCGACAACGTCTCAATTTATACAAACTGGGAGGTGGTGGTAAGAGTTATTGAGGAAGCTGGCCATATTGTTAGATTTCTGCCACCGTATTCGCCTGATTTTAACCCAATTGAGCTTACCTCTGGAGTCCTAAAGGCCTGGATCCGCCGCAACTACTGCCATGTACGGTGGCGCTTTAACAACTTTGGCGACTTTCTAAGGGGCGCTATCCGCGAAAGTCGCTGCGATCGGTTCGCGAAAAAGCACTTTAAGCACGCTACCGACGGCGTGTATAGGATAGAGAACCAGGAGCAGCTCTGGGAGGCACGTAGGGAGATGTGGAGGTGGCAGTAGAGCGTAGAGTAGAGCGTAGAGTTGTTAGGATAGACGTTAAACTTGCTAAGGTGAATACTAAGTAAAGTAGTGACGTAATTACGTAAAGTCCATGCTCTGCAATTATCGTCAACTCAGCCAGTAACCCCACTACCCACAGCGCCCCTACTACCCATACTTACGAACCTGCGGCGGCAGTAGCAGTAGCTGTCTTACAGTGCTGCTTATACTTCTTCAGGTCATCTCGCAGGTGCCTAACGACTCCATCCTTCAGCTTAAAGCGCTCACTAACCGCGATTTTATAGAGCTCTCCTCTAACGCTTGACATCTCCTTAAGATCTTTGACAGTCCACTTTTCTGATATCGCCACATCTCGAGCCTGCTCGTAGTCCTCACGATCGTCCTCTGGCTGCTGGTTGATTAGCCAGCTGAAAAAACTCCCTCACTGTTGCCCTTGTATCCTCCTGGCCACTCACAGGGCTTGAGCTGACGATTGGGAGGGCGCTGCCTGGCGTACGCGGACGCTGACTTGGCAGAGGTGAGTAGTACTGCTGCAGCTGTTGAAGCTGCGATGGAAGAGCTGGCGGTATAGAGTAAGCAGGATAACCTATTTGGGGCGCCATAGGTCCTACAGGCTGACCAAATCCGACAGTATTTTGCTGTAACTGGACGCTCTCACGCTGGAGCTTGAGCAGCTCGTGTTTCTTGTCGCGCCAGCGAGCCTCTCGTCAATAGCTCTCTGGCGCTCCTTCTGGCGCTCACGTCGCTCGTAGTTACGCCAGAAGTCGCCCTCACTGTTGCTCCTATCGCTCTCCGAGTCGCTATAATAACCGCCACGCCGGGCTTTTGAGCGCTTTTTACTGGCACCCTCTCCGACGCTTCAGCTGGTTGCCGCCGCCAGCAGGGCTCCGCTAGTAGTTGATGAGAGTTATCGGCGGCGCGAGGAGCTCAGCCTGGCCAGCAACGATCGCGTTCGCCTAGGACTTCGAGTCGGCAGCTCCAATAGCGTAGTGCTTGTGGTTGGGCGTTACCCAGCACTAGTTCCTAAAGTTTGTACACTCACTATTGCGACAGAGACTAGTGCTGATGAAGGCTTCTCTCCTAGTCCTGCGCTGACGACAAGCTCTCTACGCGCTGTATAGCCCTCGACTCGTTAAGGAGCTGCTGTTGACGGCGCGTCTGCTTTTCTGGCTGTGGAGTCACCTCACCTACGTCAGACGATGGGTTGTTGAACGATTGATTACGCTTGAAGGCCTTTTTGAGAGCCTTAGCCTTGACGCGCACCTTAAAGGTAACCTCTACAAGCTGGACGCCCGGCGATTTGCTGACCCCTACGCACCCCTCTGTGGGCGATCTCCAGCCATTTCGACGGACTACTCCACCAGAAAAAGCGTTAGTATAGCCATATACACACGTATTTGTACAGCCTTACGACTTACTAACAGTTGTTCAACAGTTTATAGGCTGTTATCGACGTGTTACAGTCAAATTTACGATTTGTATGAGGCTCCCCGCGCGCGCAAATTCTCGGATGCCGCCAAGATTTCTACCGATTTTTGCACGCGATAGATTTGGTGTTGGCCGTGCACGAGGTGGGGCCGTGCACGAGGTGGTGACCCACGGTATATCGCGAATAGTACAAAGTGGAGGCGTACGCAGGCGGACGTCAAGCTGCGATATCACAACTTCTGGGTCGTGGGGCACTAGGCCAGCACCTCGAAAGCCTCCTTTGATATTACTTTCAGTAATTAAAGCCTTAAAAAGCAGCAATAAAGCAAGGTAGGAACTCGATTTGGTGATGTGTGCGTAAGCTCGGCTATATAGTTATTGATCACATAGGGTTCCTGATCACCCCACCCAAACGCGCACCCTGAACAAAACACGCGATATCTCTCAACAACGCTCATCAAAATGGACGCCCGTGAGCTAGCTATACAATCAGCTATCAGCGATTTCAACGCAGGTCTTTATTCTAGCCAACGCGCAGCTGCAAAGGCGTACAATATCCCTCAATCTACGCTATCAACGCGACTCCGTGGCGCAACAACGAGCGCGCGCTCAGCCATCAACACCAGCAGCGATTGACTCCTCTACAAGAGGATTTCCTTGTTGAATGGATCCTTGAAGAAGACGCACGCGGCTATCCTCCTCCACACGCTCGCGCGCGAGAGATGGCGAATCGAATTCTGCGCATGAACGGCGACAATCAGCCTGTCGGCAAGCTCTGGCTCTCACACTTCATTAAGCGCCAGCCACGCGTCGCCTCAGTAGTAGGCCGGAAGCTTAACGCCCAGAGAGCTGAGGCAGCTACGCCAGAACAGCTCCGCGCGTTCCTAGAGCTCTATGAGCAGACTCTCGACAGCGACTCAATATACAGACGGAGAATACGTACAATATGGATGAGACTGGCATTGCGCTAGGTGTATGTACTAACACCAGAGTCCTTGCTAGGGCATTAAAGAAGAAGGCTTACGTTAAGTCGCTAGAGAATCGCGAGTGGGTCTTAATAATTGAGTGCGTATTGGCAACAGGGCGGAAGCTGCGCTGCGTAGTTATCTTCAAGGGCCAGAGCCTGCAGACTACCTGGTTCCCAGCCAAATCAATACCCGACTGGCTCTATACAACCTCCGAGAATGGATGGACGTCAAATGCGATAGGTGTTGAGTGGCTGCAGCGCATATTCATCCCTGAGACGGCGCCAGCTGACGGCCAGTACCGCCTGCTTATTCTTGACGGCCATGGCAGCCATATTGATATTGAGTTCCTCTGGCTCTGTAAACAGCATCGAATTGAGCTCCTATACCTACCTGCGCACTCCTCTCACGTCCTACAGCCCTCTAGATCTCGCTCCTTTCTCGGTAATTAAGTCTAGTTACCGACGCCAGATCCAGGAGAGCTCGCATCGCTCGACGACGCCGCGCCTGTCAAGAAGGAGCGCTTTATTGCCTGCTACTATCAAGCTAGGGAGGAAGGCTTTACAGAGCGTGTGTGTGATTCGAGCTGGTTGGCAGGCTGCTGGTATCTGCCCATTCAACATTAATCACGTGCTTAGCTCGTCGCAGGTCTCTCAGAGGCCTACAACGCCTACGCCTCAGCAGCAACCTCAGCAGCAGCCTCAGAGCTTCCTCTTTACCCCTCAAGGCCCTCGGGATCTCTACTTGGCGCAGCGCGACGTCCAGAGCCTCGAAAACCTAGGTCGTAGGACCCGGCTCCTCCTACAAAAAGCAGGTAAGGCGCTAGCAGCTGCGAATGCTAGAGCTGCAGGGCTAGAATCAGAGAAGAAAAGACGCCTTGAGTATCATCTACAGACTACTAGCTCTCGCCGGCCCACGAAAGCGCGTTCAGATAGACCCAAATCAACGCTTTGCAGAGGTAGAGACTATTATGGAGGGTATGCGCGCAGCTGAGGCTTTAGCAGCTCAGCAACGTAAATATACTATATCAAGCGCTTCAGAAAGGGCTGCAGTAGCTACAGCAGCTGTAGCGCTTGAATCTATGTGTACTCAATGGCAATTATAAGAGCGTTGTTGAGAGATATCGCGTGTTTTATTCAGGGTGCGCGTTTCGGTGGGGTGATCAGGAATCCTATGTGATCAATAGCTATATAGCCGAGCTTAATGTGGTTGCGCATCAGATTCTCGGCTTGGCGCCCATACGCCTTCTTTAACGGCGCAAAACAACCCACGTTAAGTGGCTGCAAGAGGTGCGACGAATGTGGAGGCATACAGAGAGTAATAATATTACTCTTTTTGCAGTAATCCTGGAATTCGAGCGAGTTGTGACTTTTGTGGCTATCAATAATAAGCAAACGTGCTCTACTAGTAGTACGCCTCTTTGTATGCTTATCAAAGTGCTTTAGCTATTGCAGACCAAGCTTATTTGTTGTCTAGCCGTTCTTAGAGACTGCAATAACCCAATCATGAGGTAGATGCTTCTCCTTATACCAGGCGGAGAGGTGGTGCTTGCCCCCGAAGATAATGAAGGGTGGGATCCACCACCCTATTGCGTTGATGCCTTGGATGACTGTTGTCCACTCCCTATTGCCCTGCTGCACCTGCTTTGGCCGTCCTCAACGCTTAGAGCCTGTGACTACCGCTCTAGTCGATATTATGCCCATTATAAAGCCAGACTTGTCGAAATTGTAGGTGGTCCTCATCATCTAGGATACTATACTTGGCCTTCATATTCTCCACAAGCCAGAACCAGCCTTGTATCACCTCAGGATCCTCCTAGAGGGCTCTCTTGTAGTCTTACTTTCAATTAAACTTAACTTAAAGCTTTAGCTAGCACTTAACAAAGTCATAAGGCCACCTCTAGCTAACTAGCTTGTAGTGGCGTGCAGCCAGTACCATGTTTCATCACCCGACGATCGGCCCCACCTGACGATCGATTTGGCAGGGCCCGTGCGTACAACTTTTGAAGCTGTACAACGCAATACAAATTGTATACAGGCTAGATTTTTTGTTGGAGAGCTTTTGAGGGGCATAGGAGACAATCGCGATACTTTATTAGGTGCGATAACGCTCAGGGAGCCGTAAAGAGCGACCCCCGGCGTGTACGCGCTGGCGTAGGCGCCACATCTACAACAGATGAAAAGTTGTACTCTACATCCTCCTCATCAATTAAAGGAGGTGTAATAGCCTTCTCCTTGCCCTTACGCGTCACCTTGGAGGTGTTTTGGAGTAGGAGAGGAGCTTCTTGGATGCCTTTGGGGGCCTTGCTTTTGGTGCCCGAAGCGCCTGGGTTGACGCCAGGGCCCTGGGCGCGCTCCTCCTTTTGTATAGCCTTTGTACGCCTCCGCTCCTCCTGGATAGCCTTCCTCTGCTCCTTCTCTTGCTCCTTAGCCTTTGCCTCCTGATCTTTTTGTGCCTGGCGTTGGCGAGCTTCCTTGACCTTTGTGGGGGACCAAAACATGGCGCCACCAGCGTAATTTGTAGGTGGGTTTAAGCAGTAGAGGCTTTCCTTGCGTAGGGCGCTTCTTCTGGGCTAGCGCTTCTCGTAAACGCTTATTTTTATGGTTTAGGAGGGCGTTGCGCACTGAAATTGAGTGCATAGTGCGGGAGAGCTGCCGGGACCCCCTTAGTGTAAGTATCAGCGACAACCTGGCGCAAGAGTCTCTTAATTTTACGCCAATCTGAAGCGCTAAGTACAGAAGAGCTGCTATCGCTTGAGGATGGCCGCTCTGGGTCCATATTATTAAAGCGCTGAAGGATTACTTGGGGGTTGAAAGGCACTAGGCCAGTGGCCTTAAAGGCGCTGCAGATCGTATTTTCTTCTTAAAAGGAGCACTGCTAGGCCCTCTTAAACATAGCGAAGAAGTCGCGCGCTTTGTGACTCTTGAGAGGCCCTGGCACTTATCCAAATACTCAGTAAGTTCAGCAGAGTAGGCAGTGCTGAGAGGCTTGAATAGCGCGACGTCGAGCGGCTGGAGCGTATGGGTTGAATGAGGTGGATAGATGGGTAGGAGGATCTTATTTTGATCGCAGTAGTTAATAAACTCCATTGTAACATGCGATCCATGGCCGTCAAGGAGTAGTAGACGATAATCGCGGCGCGCCTTTGCCTGTCTCCCTGTTAAACACCTGTTTGACCCATGCTAGGCCTAAATTTTTGTTCGTCCATCCACTTGGTGATACTGCAAAGAGAGCTTTGTGTGAGGAGTCGTTAAAATCTTGTAACTAGGTGTCTTGTATATTGTTTGACTGCGCTTGATAAATTAAGCAAGGCGTCAGAGAGCTTCTATTAGCGCAAATACATGCCAGCGTCGTAATCCACTCGCGATTGCTGTCCTGGAGCATTTGTTTAATGCCGCCGCTCTTATAGCGCTGTCGGGAGAAGACACGCTTCATTTTTGACAGCACCCTAATTAGGAAACCCTTCTCATCCATATTGTACATGTGGCGCTTGTCGACGTTATACTGCTCAATCTTTTTACGTAGGAGCTCGAAATATAGGGCGTACTTGAAGGCAGGGTCGGCGCGTTTACGTGAGGCGTCTATACCAGAGGTCCAGTGCGAAAGTAGGTCGACTTTGTGGCGTCGTATAAATCGGTCAACCCAGTTTTTGCCAGCAGGCTTCCCAGCTATTTCTGATGCGAAATTTCGTATCATCTCCTTTGTAGGGGGTAATCCTCGTTCGCAAAGGCCATTAATATATTGTAGAAGCTCAGTTTCCTGTTGGGAGTTGAGGAGGCGCTGGCTGTCGGCCAGCGCGTCGCGCGTGCCCTGCACCCTGCGATGCCGGCGCGACAACGTATTGCGATCGCAGCCATATTTTTGAGCGACTTTGGTGTAATTAGGCTTCTCAGAGATGCTCAGCGAGCTCAAATAGTTAAGAGCAGCACTTAATTCGGCTATATTCGTTGTATAGAGCGTTCCAAAAGGTGCCGAAGTTGGGCTGTTGAGGCGGAAAATCGATCGTCCGGTGGGGCCCGATCGTCAGGTGATGAAACACGGTAAAGAATATCAGCTATATCTTTTATAGCATTAAGCTAGGGCGGAAGTCCTCGCGCGTCTAGGTCGAGTATATGCTGCACAATCACCTGCTCCTCTCTTATAGTAAGTCTTATTTTGTTGGGTGCGCAGTCGCGTCTAAACGTCTTTCTAGCGCGTTGGTTGCTAAGTATACTTTAAGAGACGTTATAGAGGGCTGCAGAGCGTTACTAAGAGAGTGTCGCGTCTTATTTAATAGCCTAGATCGCAAGCTGTATACGCGCTTCTTTTAACGCCAGCCAGTGGTTTGTTGTGTGGTTAAGGCATCGCGTTGTACTATTGCTGATAGTACGTTTTAGTGGGGTCTTGGCAAAGTGATCGACTCGATGGAATGATCGACTCGAGTGCAAAGTACGTTATAAATTTATTAAAAAATTAAAATTATAGCTTTACTAGTAAAAAAGTTATAAAGCTTTAAAAAAATTACTTATTTAGACTATTTCTACATATCTATGTAAGTACATATATCTATATATCTCCACTGTGTGCTAGGTACTAGGTTATAGTGCCTTCTGTTTTACTCCTCTCTATATATAGTGCGGACTTAACCTTAGTTAGAATCTCTACACAATAAAGATCTTTAATATCTATATATCTCTAAGCATTTTTTGTGCTAGTAAATTACTTATATAAAAATGCGCACAAATACGCAAGTCTGCGCACGTCTGCGCATGATTCGCACAGTTGAGCAGAAAAACTTTCCTAATGTAAGATAAAAGCGTTTGTTATTCTGCCCCTAGGTAGTTAATTTAAACAACACATTATTATTATTATTAATTATATAATATAGTAGTTAGTTAAATAGCTAGCCTACGATCACATAACATTACGGATTGACCCTAGGGGAGAGGGGGTGGGGTTGCAATATACACACCCGTGTTGTGCTTTAACCGTGTTTCAACTTAACAAGCATTGGAGCTTGAGCGGCAAAACGAAGATATGGCTCAATATTTTGGCTAGTACATAACACCATTTCGCGTTCTGTTGATGAGTTGAAAGAAAAAAAACATACTCGTTAGGTAGTCTTTGCTGTCAGGCATGTGGACAAGCATTGAACAAGATGGTATTGAACTATATAATTAGAATATTACACGAGCCAACTAATATGACAGCAAGGAAAGTGAGTAAGCCAGAACTTGCGAAGAGCCCAACTACTCGTACACCAATTTGTCCCACAGCTCATTGGAAAATCTCCGCTGCAGCAGCTGCTTGAGCGTCCAGCCATGCTTCAGCCCGATTTGCTCGAGCATGTCGCGAAACTCTGGGATCTGGTCTTTGTACGCAACTTCCTTCAAGTACTTCCTGGCGTCTTGACCGTTGAATTTGAACTGATCCCATTCTTTCGCCCAGTGTGGTCTTACATTGCCACCGTAACTCATCCAAAGATCGATAACGCTTTGTGCAAAGTCATGCCACTCCTCGTCAGCAACCGCATCCGGCAAAGTCAGTACCTCGATAGATAGTGTGCCCAGATCGTTGCCTTTTTGAGGGGTGCCATGAGAACATCACTCCCTGCCATAAGTCGCATCTCGAGCGCGACACGCATGGCAGACGATGGATCTTTTTCAGTATCAGAATTCTTGTACACAAGATTAATGACATCCCACCAGGCGCGCTGTACAATGCTGAAATCTGGTTTCGTTGGATCGTCCTTCCGGGGTGGGAGCGGAATTTGAAGTTCAATGTCGCGTACGCGCATGTTCTGTATCCCTCGACGGAAGTGCAAGGCGTCCGGTAGAAGCGTCTTGTAAGTCGGAGCCTTGTTTTCGCCTAGGGTTGGTGGGAGAGAGGCCATCGCCAACGTTGCCAAAAGCTGAGCTTGCCAGTACCCAGGTATAGCATTGAAGAAAGGATTGGATGTCACAACGCCTCCCAACCAATTCTGGATCCACTGCAGGAAGACGTTGCTTTCATCAGGATAAGTTATAGCACCAGTCGGATCAGTTGTGGTGTTGAACGTGTTGGTCCATATCTTCCTTTGGTATGGGAACCAAAACCACCTGTGCGGACGTCAACATGCTACTCGTTCTCGGATTTCTCTACTTACTCGCTGTAGTAGTCATTGGCTGCGCGCTGTGTGAATCTTCTTGTAGCTGACAAGATTTGTTCATGTGCATCTGGGGCTTCAAACCAGTCGCTGCGCAGTGCCATAGGAATCTCGTACTTGTCGAGCGGCGGAACACCGAGTCCAACATCTTCCTTGAGCGGTTTCTAAAATGGTCAGCTGCTCAGTTGCTCAGCTCCTCACACCAATGACATAAACACTCACGATGACTGCATAAGTCATGGCATCGAGTTCGAAAGTTATATGAGTTACAACACCGAGCAGACCAAATGCACCTGCTGCAGCTTTGAGTTGATTAGGATCGTCGACGGTTTGAAGTTGCCCATTGCAGTCAACATATTCGATTCGACGAACGTAATCAGATAGGGTCTTGTGCGAGATACCAGCGCCATGGCAGATAGGTCCGTTGACACCACCGATAGTCACCTGCAGAGGGCTTAGAATTCGAGATAATATAATTGTAAAGGACTTTATAGAGGACTTACTTCAACAAGGATCACATCAGCGGGCAGTGACCATGCGTTGCCCGCGATAGCCCATCTCCGGAACTCCTCATTCGTTACGGAAACACCCACGCGACACAGTCTCTTCTTGCCCGGCACAGTTTCTTCCTTGAGCTCGATTGATTTAAGCTCTGGTACAGTTGTTGAGTCATACTCCCCTGGGATAAGCGAAGTAGGGTCTGGAAGCGTATCGACAGTATTCAGGTTGACGAACGAGATGAAGAGTTCGTTGTCTTGTGAAAAGATAGGACTCCAGCTGTGTCGGTAGCCCGCACACCTCACCCGATAGTTGTTTGCGGCTGCGAAGTGCACAATTCGCTGAATGCCACGGACAGTAGTAGGTAGGAAGGTGAACTTTGGCGAGTTGTGGACTGTTTGTCCCCAATTCGAAAAAGGGACTTCGCTGTAGCACTAGATAAAAATTAGAGTAAGGACGATAGCGAGTACTGACGTAACATAGGCGAGAACTGCTGATACGATCCGGAGAACTCATAGAAAGGATGGAGAATATGTGTAACGACGAACCGAGAATGCCTTACCTCTACAAGTTTGGTGTCTTTTGCATCCTCGTAAATAATCGGTAGACTCTTCACGTGCTTGTGCCTAGGATGGAAGACGTCGTTAATAGCTGCTTTCAGGTCGATTGAGCAAACAAACAGCTTTTTCAACTCTCTAAGCAATGAGAAGTGATGTTCGACGGGCGGGCTTTTATGGATGTCAACACGAAACTCCTTGCCGTTGACAACACTCTTTGCATCTTTCCCATCCACAAAATCGTTGATCTGCTTCCTTAGTTCTTCGCTGGCAATTTTACCAATTGCCTGACAAGACGGGAAGTCAGTAAAAGTAAACCATGCTTAATCTGAGACTACATACCGTTTCATATGCCAAAGTATGTCTGAACGTTCGAAGGAACCCGCGGATCTGGATTTGAGGATCGAATGTCTCAGCTATGACAGGCTCCAGCACCTCGGCTTTCAACGCTGGATAATCAATGTTGTTGAACTTTTCGGCGTAGTCTTCGACATGATCCAGGATCTCATTGAGGATATGGGTTCGTTCGAGATGATCTCGATTGAGCAAACGTTCTATGATGGCTTCAGCCTGGAGAGTGCGTGTTTGCATTTCGTTTCTTCGGTAGGTTTTTGCAGTAGGTGAAGAGGTGGGGTGTAAGATTGACAGAGGATCGGAGCTGTGAGGCCTAACTGAAGAGGCCAGCTTATATAATGATGTGGGTAAACAATGTCCGGTAAACACCTGCTGGGTGCTCCTTCCCACAGTACGAACACGAGACTAGGCCGTTATTGGACACAGAGCGAGGGGGCCGATTCGGTCTCGTCAGATACGCTTGCGGGGCGGAAGATGATCAGAATTCTAACCTTTTGGTTCTTCTAAACTCAGAACATAGCGAGCTTATGTACGCCATCAGGCGAGCGGTGTATCTCCAGGGTTGTGGAACAGCTCATCTTGGACTGGAGGTCAAATTCTAGGCAGCTGAAACTGACTGATTGCGACACATGCAAGGGGGTGTGAAGGTATCTCACGCGACCCAATAATGATCAGCAATTCTCAGCCATCTTCTTTGCACGGTGCCTTCACCTGCTAATGAGAGTGAGGAGACCCGTATAGGCCGGGACCCAATTATTTCAGGCGGTATGCAAGTAGAAAGCAGACCGAATCATGATTTAAACAAGTAAATGCTATCTTAACAATACCTTGCTCAGCATTTATCGTGATTCCGGCCCTTTCGGCGTGATCATGTCGCAAAATCTATTTGTTACACAAAGAAGTCACATTCGTATCAGGAAGAGAAACATCGCAGACCTTTTGGTGTACGGTACAACGCTGTAAGGGAAAGCTGTGCGTGTGCTGAAAACGCATTGAAAAAAGGTAAAGCGTCACATTCGTATAACAGCCATATGGGTCTGCGTCCGCATTGTGGCGGCGATAAAATAAGCCACGGAACCTAGATTCAGCTCAAAAGCATTCTCAATTCGAGAGATATGTGTTCAGCCAGGGCTGAGGGGCGGTCAGCAGGCCAGACCCGAGTTGAGGTCAGCAGAAGAGGCGGCACTCCATTATCCGATTGGTCGACGCGGACGGCACAGGGAAAATCTCAAATGTCTGCCTGCTCACAATGAGGAGGGGCATGATTACAACTAGAAAAGGCGGTGACTTGTTGCATGTATTGGTTCTCACACTTTTGAAGGCGCGTTGCTGACCTTCGGGAAACACGGGAAGGCGGTGTACACGTGAATCATACATATTCTTAGTAAGCTTCATCACATGTCTTTCCCTTAGCCACATACCTTGCCAGCTGGATAAATCCCAGAATCTTACTCGGGTGGAACAATATACTTGGCCCTAACGGCTACTCCGTTAATTTTTGGCGAGAAAGCCGTGTAAACCGGTTCTATTCGAAAAAGAATCGGCTCGATGGCAAGGGGCCAAGTACCTAGCTAAGGTACCAAATTCAATCCTTCCCAGCTGGTACACAGAAAAAAAGGTTATAGCTAGATTTTCTTCTGCCATAGTATAGTTGCGGGATGCAGCTTTGTTCACAAAAAAAATCCTTCCCTCTACAAATTAGAGCCGAAAAACCGGCCAGGGCATGCTTGTCGCCCGTACCCCAAATGCAGACTTCCATCGTACGAGGACGCGAACTGAAGACCATTGTGGTTCTGTAACGGATCCAAGCGCATGCGCTCAAACCGGAAGCCGTCGAACGTCTTCGCCAACGAAAAACTATACACAGAGTTAGCACCCACTGGAGGGATGTCGAACTTTGAGGTGCCATACATCGCTTGTAGCGTGGCCACAGCTGAGGGTATTGCTAGACACGTTTTTGATCTCTGCAAGGAACTTTGCCGGCAGGAAAAGTGACAGCCGGTCTAGTGAAGGTAATCTGAAGATTTTGTCCGGGTACTGCATCGCTGTTAGTATGTACCACGGATAGGCGTGTGCAATGTGATACATACCATAGCGAACGCATCATCATTAAAAGTTGCGCCATTAAAGAACCAACCCAGCCCTGCTCTAATTGCTGGGAAGGTGTACGAGTATATGTATCCAGCAAGGGGAACATTCTGCTCTGGATCCCTAAACATAACAAACATTCTTGCGACAATGTTGAAGACTGGTATGAGAATCAAACAAGCAAGAAGGGTAGGTCGAATGTGTAGACGTTGGCGGTCTTGCGCGAAGTCAACTTGCGTATGATTCATGCTTGTTGAAGAGTCACAAGAATTAACCTGTGGTCGAATATGGACGGTAACATGTATGAACCGTTACGCTCAGCATAGAACTTTCTAGTAGTACCGCATCACTTGAACTCATCATACAAGGACTCTAAATTGACTCCGAGAACAGTAAAATTTCCAGAAGAGTCATTTGAGAGATCATGACCCCCCGATGCCTTCCGAATCACACTGTCTCGGACTTTGATATCAGAAACTTGTGGGGGCTAGGGCAAATCTCAGAATGCAGGTGGGACAGAAGAACAACTTGCATAAGCACAGCCCACCCGGGCAGACAACAGAACATTCAACACATGCAACCCTGCATACATGTATGCGGCGTTGCGGCGTAAGTGGCGAAAGTAACATACTCGCCCGGATAATTCACACATGAACCAATGTTGCTGGGGTCCCAATCCACCGGAAGCCATTCCTACTCGGCCCCTTGCGGCTGATACTCAGTTTTTCTTCGTTTTCTTCGAAAAAGGGAGCACGGCCAAGGGGCTGAGTAATTAGAGAATGTCTGTCCTTTAAGGTTATACTTGTGGTAATAACTAAATGTAGCCTGTTATCAACTTTCAAATCCTCCAGGAAGGTGTAGATGCAGTGGAGGAGGTTCTCACAGCACCTTTCACGGCCCTTGGGCCCATCGTTTCACATTGAGAAGGTGGAGACTACCGTGACATTCCCCAATGGACGGGCAATGATAATGAGGGGCCCGTCTGCCAGAGACTCGATCTCGCAAACATCCGATTCCCCATTGACCTTCAGATCTACGACATCCCGGCTCAACGGCGCGTCTACGACCTTTTTGCTGCTACACTGAAGCGAACGCCGGCACTCAGAAATTCCCTTGTTCTTTTCGAAGGATGCTCTCTGCAGGGCGTCAAGGCGATTCCTCAGGAAAACACGGCGTTCCCTCACCGCGATAGCAATTTGCTCGTTGCACCATTGCTCATCTACAAAGAGCAAGGCGACGATCTTAACAAGCAGGCTGAAGAATTTGGCACACAGTTACGCGACATCCTCTACAATGCCAGTGGTCAGCCTGAGTTGCACGCATATGTCAACTATGCATTTGGCAACGAGGGACCCAAGGCTTGGTACACCGGATACGAGCAGTGGCGCCAGGACAGGCTGGCCACTCTGAAGAAAAAGTATGACCCGAAGCGAAGGTTCAGCTTTTACGCGCCAATAGCCTAGATAGTTCAGCTGAGTATATAGGTTGCGCCTCCCCCGCTATGAAATAATTCGTGACCTATGCTAAGACCCCTAGACAGCTAACAATGCAGTATACAAACTATATTTTTTAGTTTAGTTAATATAGCTAAAGGAAGCGTATAGAGGTATTTCTAGCTTATAGGCCACTTTATAGGTGCTGTGTTGACTTTGAAGCTATCTTGGCATCGGACACGAATTATTCCATGGGGGTGCCTCCGACGCATCCTGCAACTGCCATGCCTTCCCAGCTGGCTGAAGTCCGCCAAAAGCTAGAAAGGGTAAAAGAGCCCCACAGCACCCCCATGAAATAATTCGTATCCAATGCTAAGACCTAGATAGCCAACAATATAGTATATAAACTATATTTATAGTTTAGTTAATATAGCTAGAAGTAACTCCTTATATAAAGAAAAGGTAGCTGTGTTAACTTTGGGAGCATCTTGGCATTGGACACGAATTGGTTCATAGCGGTGACGGTCAACATACATCATCACATAACATTAACGAGGTGCAGCTAATAAGAGGACGGTGGTAACTTGGTTTTGCTGCGTACCTGAGATCTAGCGTGGATGCCAATCGTCGTCATCGCTCTGGAATAGTCATTGGTATTTACTTGTCCTCCAAGCCCAGCTTCTCCACAGCCTTCGCGCCTCCGTCAACACCAACATCCACCTCTGCCTTGTCTGCACCTTCTACATGCCCGTCAGGCTTAGCCTCCACCTTCCTCGCTCCCGGGTATCCCGTGCCCTTGTCTTTCTTTTTCTTCTCTTTCTTCTTGTCGCCCGGTGGTGGCGGGTAAGCCTTCTGTTCGATATCTTTCCAATTGCTGTCGGCTTGGAAGGCCTCTTGAACGGGAGCAAGCAGCCGGATGAGCGCTTCTGTAACAGCAGGTTTGAGGGTTTGGGGTGTGAGCTAGCAGTGTTAGGAAAATAAGCACAGATAGGATGGGAGGGCTTACAATATCGTTCCGGTAGTCCTCCTGCATCTGCGCGATGTCAGTGTAGACGAGCGGCTCGCCTTCTCTCCTCTCTACTACAAACTTAGGTGTTCCGTGTTGCAGTTCGCCAGCGGGCAACAACACGTACTCGACGAAGCTCAGCACACCGTTCTCTTCGACCTGCTTCGGCGGGGCAAATGCCTTCTTCAGCTTGCGCTTCACTACCTCGGCGGTGTCCAGCACATCGATCTTGGAATCAGGGTCGCTTGCGCTCATCTTGCCACCCTGTAGGCCCGGCACCATAGGATTCATCAAGTGCGCGCGCTCCTTGTATCCAATCTTGGGTAAGATGTCCTTCGCGAGCGCGAAAATCTTGCGCTGATCTACTCCACCGAATTGCATGTCCACGTCTAGGTACTGCTCATCTAACGCCTGCATAAGCGGGTAAATCAGCCCACTTAAAGGTGCATTCTCCGTCTGCTTGACAACCTCAGCACCCGCCCTCTTTGCATCATGCTCGCTCGTTATACTCGCTAGTCGCATCAAGTCCATCATGTAGTCAGGGCTAAGTTCGTAAGAGGATCCAAGCACAAATTCCAGCTTGTTGACGGGGACGTTGACTGCCTTTAGTAGCGCGATAATGACATAGCGGTAGTATTCAGCGCGGAACTTGACGAGCTCGATGGGGGCTTTGAGATTATCGAGGAAGCCATGAATATCAGCGAGGAGGATCTTGACGTGGCAGCCCGCGCGGAGGAATTGAGCAAGCTTGAGGATGGGCACGAACTATGCCAACGTTAGCACACGACCAGCCTCGGACTGATAGAACAGAGCTCACATATCCACAATGAGGCCTGCCCGTCGTCGCCGTGCCCCAGTAGACCTTCAAGCTCTCCCCCTTCTTGAGCACCGCTTCCATGATCTCTGGATTCAGCACTTCCTTCAAGTTGACATTGATCAGCGCTAGCCGGTCCTCGACGCTCATATCCGGTGCGCCCGACCGATCAAAGGCGTGCGACTGCGCATTCTGTAACCGCGACTTTGCATCTTTCAGCTGCGTCTGCAGCTCCGCAATGTTCTTCTCCAGCAGCGCGATTTCGTCCTGGATGGCGACCGTGTCCGCCATGGCGGGGTAGTGGGGCACCAACGGTCGAGAGGGGTCAATTGGGTTCCTGATGGACAGGTAGAATCTGAACAGAGTGCTAGGAAATCAGGGAAGCTGTGCGAAAGCTTGCTGCCCTAGAGCGCAGCTGGAGGAAAGGTCGCTGTGAGTCGGCAGCTGGATGAGTCAGTGTGCGCAGAGAGAGAGTCATACTAAAAACAACGGGCCCCTGGTTCAAATTGTTCGCGGAGCTGGTGCGCGTGGCTGATTACGTCAGGCCTCTAGCCACACCGAGAACCTGGGGAGAAAGTACTGCCGTTGAAGACGCGAAGTATTCCAAACTACTGAAGCGAGCGATGCTTGTTGCCGACGTGCGGCTGGAAAACATGTAAATCTTGATATTCATTGCGCTTCTGCCCAGTACAACAGACCTATCTAGGACCCAATGCATCGTCGCTTAAGAACATCAGGACAAGACCGTGCAATGTGAACATCACCCCGTTTCTCGTTTTGGTAACAGGAGCATACACAGCTTAGCTTCGCACCATGCCGTCGCTCTCGCACCGCGACCATCCTCCCGACCTCTGCAGATCCTCGTCATGTAGTTCGGCTCTAGTTGCACCCGCTACAACGTCCCAAATGGCCTTGCACCAAATCCGTCAAACAATACCAGAAGCTAATCGCTCAACCGACAAGTCTCAACCCACTCGCAGGAGCACCGATCTGGCACACCTCACAGATCTTGCAAACTGTACCCTTGTACTTTGCATGATATTTCGAGCCGTCGTAAGGGCATGCTGCAGATGAACTGCCTTGGTATATTGGGGTATACGATGCAGCACAAATTTCGAAGTCCGCAAATTGATCGAAGTCGATCTCGATAGTATCAGTCGGGTTCCGCTCCGCTGATGTCTTGACCCTCTTTGCCTGCTCCTTTAGCTTGGCGTTTCCAGTGTGGTCAATAAGTGCGTTGGCAAAGTTAAGCGCAGTGTTTAACTGGCGGTTCTTGTTGGCGAAACCCATTGCTGAGGAAAGTGGGAGAGATTTATGGGGTCCCTCGAGCTGAGGGACAGTAAAGTATGCTGAAAGCTCAAGCGCGCGCTTCTTCGTATCTTCAGGTAAAGCAGATATGTCGGTTGCGCCCTTGACGAGAGATCTTCGAGCTAATTCGATAGACATAGCAAGTGCATACTGAGATGCTGTATGGATTGCCTTCTTAGCCTGAGATTTTATTAGCGAATACACCCTACATTTCTTCACCAGTGATACAACATACCTCTGAAAGCTCTGCTTGCGACGAAACGACGTTGACGATCAACAGCTGGAGAAGTTTCTTGAAGGATGCCACGCCGTCTTCTAGCTTATTCTTCACCATGGCCGATTTACCAGCTGGCAATTCATTCGCTAGTATCGATTCCAAATCTCGTGGAATGATTGGCAAGATCTTCCGGGAGTCGGTCTCGTTGACGGTTCTTCGCACGTAGTTGACAATCGAAGGCATGTTTGGAGTAGCTGGAAGGAAGGTACGTGTAGCTTGGTAGATCTCTTCGAACCGCCATTCGAGAGGAGCGAAGTTTACGGCCCCTATCTGCCGGTTTAATAACTGCATGGCGGTTTCGAACGAACCTGCGGCGACGTGGTCTGCGGCCAATGGTGAGTTGCGAGCCCATAGATCTGCCTCACTGCTGCCCGCGCCTGGTTCGGAGCCTTCAACTTCGACGAAGTCGTCTTCGACGTCAGCCTCGCCATCGTCGCCCATATCCCAGCCGCCGACATCGTCATCTTCATCGCCACCAAGTCCACCAGCGGCAGCACTTGGCGCTTCGGCATCTCCCAGAAGATCTTCGTCCCCGAAACCATTGGCAGGAGGCTCTTCCGCACCGAGACCCTCGACTTCACCCATGAGTGCCCTCTCGAATACTGTGGAAGATGCAGCACGCGTAGGCCAGTTGGACTTGTGCGTGGGAACGATAGGCTTAGGTGGTGTAAGCGCAGCTCCGATGGAAGGAAGGTTGATTTGATCCTCTGTGAGACCGCTTGCCTCCAGTATTGATTCGGCCTGTTCATCAAGACCATGGGCTTTTGCGGTAGCGTAGGCGAGCGGGTAAAGATCGATCTCCTGGAACATCTCAATGCGATTCTGCACGTCGCCCAGATAAAGAGCGTTTTGGAAGCGCGCAGTCATGTCTCCACGATGCTCGGCAATCTTAGCCATACGCTTCAGCTTTTCTTGGTCTCCAGTGGATAGGTAGAGGAAAGAAAGCTTATCAAAGTTTCGAAGTTTTTGGTAGGTCATTTCCACAACCTGGTGGTTTCCGTGCGCCAGGGCCTCTACGCTGAGACGTTGCCAGAGCTTTGGTCGGTCAAGCTGTTTAGCCATCTCTACCGCAACATCTAAGTTCCCGCACTCGATTGCGAGCTCAAAGCGAGTTTGGGGATCCTGGACGAACTGAAGTGCGATTTCCGGGTAGCCCTTCTTCTGCAGGTACGAAATGATGCTCTGCCCCACCAGGCTCGAGTTTGTGATGATGTTGAGCATCTCGTCGTAGTTGCGTTTGACCAAGGCGAGTTTGAAGCGGTATTCGGTCGGGTCGATCTGGAGAACTTTGGGCTTTGCTGCTCGGTCCAAACAGTAAATATTACGTCCTTTGACTTTGACTAGGTAGACAGTCTGCTCTAACGTGCGGACGATACCATTATCACCGTTCATTAAGCTGTACTTGACGTGGTTCAACGTAGAATAAAGGAGAACACCAGCGTCATCCCAAGCGGCGCTCTTGATGCGGATTGTTTCGTGGAGAGTGCTGACTTGCTCAAGATTCTTCGTAGCAATGGTGACATTGTGCTTGCTCAACAGGGCAACATGGAGACCGTCCGACGACCAGACAACGTACTTGACACCATTCACAGCGAGCTCAGCGAGGTTTCTCTTGGCTTGAATATCGTATAGCACCACAGACGTCGGCGTGATCAGGAGTAGGTTACCGGTTCCGCCGAAGTAGATGTCCGTCGTTCCCTGGGGAGGCTTGATAGTCTTAGTAGTAGAGTTGCTCAGATCCTTGATGTCAATTTGCTGATTCGATTGGTTGAAAACTGCAAATCTGTTACGCGCAACAAAGACGGCCGAGATGCCAGAACCTCGCTTGGTGTCTGTAGGTTCCACTGCTCCGGACGCATCGCGAGGGAGGCTAATGAGCTCATAAGTACCATTGTCGGCTGGGGATGTTACGAGAATAGATCGCTCAGCAGGATTATAAGAAAGCATTCGCGGTGGGACCCATGCGCTGCCGAGCTTTTTCAAGGAAAGCATCGACGGAGACTCAATGTTTTTCTGGAAATCATAGGAGCGCACATGCTTCTCCTTGGTGATGTAGAACAAGTTGTTCTGGTACACCGCAGAAGCTGGGCGCTCACGCTCCAGCTTGAATACCATCACTCCGTTGTCGTGTCCAGCGGCGAACAGATTTATTTCCGGGTGCGCAGCAATCACCCAGAATCGATCATTTTCCCTCTTGAACGACTGCACTGATGTTCGGCGGTTGAGGTCCCAAACTCGCACAGTCTTGTCCTCGCCAACCGAAAGTATTAGGTCCTGGTGCGGGTGGAACAGACAGGCAGAGGCGTTCTGGAAGTGTCCCCGGCAGGTATCCACCTCCCATGCCTTGGTCTCCGACATTCGCCAAAGCTTTACCAATCGATCGTCACCCGCCGAGACAATGAGCGGAAGCGTGGGGTGGAATGCGACCCAGTTCACGCCGCGGTCATGGCCCTCCAGGACAAATTTTACGACCGCATCGGTGTTTCCAAACATGTCGGCCTGGTTTTGGTTGGCTCGCGCCATCTGATCTTCAAATGACATAGACGTTGGTGCCGAGTGCTTTTTCCTCAATCCTGATATATCCCATACGCGGACGGACTGGTCGAGCGAGGCGGAAACGATGAGATCTTCCTTTGGGTGAAACTGCGCGCACATGGTGTAGTGGTTGTGGCCCGTCATGGTACATACTGCGCGCAATTAGGGGTGTCCGTCGACGCTTCGACGTTTTACTTACTGAGCGAGCCTATGTCGGTCAGTCATCAATTCAAAATGGTGGATTCAAGAACTTACGATTCTGCCAATTCCATATACGGATAGTCTCTGTATACCCAGTCAGCACATTCGAAGTTGTCAAAGCTGGCGCGCGGCTTACGGTCGTCGGAGCTACTCAATATCCACGGCAGCTCGTGATGGAAGAAGACGGTGCGGACATAGTCCAGATGCCCATTCAGTGTGAACAGACACCGGCGCGTTTGGTACGACCAGACCTTGATCTTGTAGTCGTCGCCGCCGGAGACGAACCTGCCAGAACTCAGTACCAGCTCCGCTGTTTCCAATGCCAGGTATGCTCACAAGGGCTGTGTCTTGTGGAAGTCGATGCCGCGGACCGGCCCGTCATGCTCTTCAAAGCGGTCTATTAGGGTGCCCATGCGGTAGTCCCACAATTGAATGGTCGAGGAATGCAGCGAAACGAGAATCCATGGCCTGAGGCGGTCAGCAGCGGCGCGGGAAGGGGAGGAAGGCGCGGCGGTACCTCTTGGGATGGAAGGCGATGCCCTTCGCTCGCGAGGACTTGGACTCAAACTGCATCCATTAGCCGCCGTAGGAGCACGCTGCGAGGGCTAGCTAGCTACGTGCCTTGGTCAACATGGATGGGGAGGAGGCCATGGTGGAGGTGTGGGAGCAGCCGCAGCTCCGAGGGCGCGGGTGACGGCTTCAATGGCAGTGGCAGATTCAGCGGCGGCAGACGGGGGGCGGTGGAGAGAGGGAGGGGAGCACGGAAGGGCGTGGTGGTGCTGGCGATGGATGCTGCTGCCTCCCGTCGAGCTGTGTTCTCGCCAAATGTGTTCAATGTGTCCACGGAGCAAGTGCGCAGACGACCATTCCGGTTCGGGCCTAGCGTAGTTTTGCAGCGTTCCCCGCGCCACGTGACATGGAAGTTCACCACCACAACGGGCGGCCTGCCATTGTGGGCGTGCTCGGGCATCCCCGCGCTGCAAATTCTGCGTGCTGGGCAGACGGCCACCTGGGCCTGCCTGCTGTCCGCCGCAGAGCCGCAACCCGACGTCGCCGCCCACGGTCAGTCTGCGCCGCTGCGGGTCTCAGGCTGGGCTGCCCCGCGCATTCACCAATCGCCGCCCCGCCAGCTGTTCACTTGCATGCCAGCAGGCCCCGCCAGCCCTGCGCACTCCAATTCTGCGCAGTCCAATTCTGCTCGGCGCCGCCATTGGACGCGGCCGCTGTGGGCGACGCGAGGTAAGATTGCTCGAGTCTGCGCTGCACGCTGGCAGCCGCCGGCCGCGTATCGTTGACGAACACATAGCGGACGCTGCACAGTCAGAGCAGGGGGGGCGGGGGGCAGAGGCTCTCGAGGCCGTGACGCGCGCCGCTTCCGCCAGCGCAGCGCTGAAACGCAGGTGAATATCTGGCCGTGTGCCCCCCCCCCCCCTATAGCAAGGACCAAGGGAGCACTGCAGCCGCCTCCTCTGCCCTCGTTCCTACTGCCTTGCTCATTCGGCCACCGCGCACTCGCACCGCTCCGGACTGACAGCACTCTGTGGCTAATCTGGTCATCGACCTGCAATTCCTGCATTGCTGCCTATAGCATTCGTCCCTCCTCCACCCGCACGCACGATAAGCCCAGGTGTGCAGGGTCTGACCTGTCAAGCTCTCCCACCTGCCCGCCGTCCGCTGGCCCAGTCTCGCCGCCAAAACACTTCCAAATCACTTCTGGAAAATGATACTGTCCGCAAAACTCTCTCCTCATATAGCCTACAAAAGACCTGTCCACCGGCACCTGAGCCCGTGAGCAGCTGCAACATTCGCCTGAATTTGTGAGCACCTACATTTCTGATATTCGCCTCGCAGCCTCCGGGGCTTTTCCGGTGAGCAGTGAGCACCACCATCACCATCTCCGTTGCACCGCCATGGAGACCACCGAATCTCCGCCCGTCTTCACCTTTGCCAACGGCCAGCCGTCGTCGCCGCCCATGACGCCTGGCAGTCGCACCCACCCACGCTTTCCCTCGAAAAGGAATCATTCGTCGCCCGGTTACAAGCGGATGAGCCTTGGGCACCTTGCGCAGTCCCCGCCGCTTGAGTTCATCAAGCCCATCGGACAGGGACCGCAATTCCACTTCACTCGGCCGCAGTCGAGAGACCCATCTTCGCGGCCGTCAACTGCATCTGGGCCTGCCTGCGAAACAACCCCACAGGACTCCGAAGATGCGGACGACGACGACGACGACGACGATGAGGAGTCTGACGATGAGGAGTCTGACGATGAGGAGTCTGACGATGAGAGCGCATATGAAGAAGTCATCCCCTTCCGCAGGGCTGAAGAAGCCGACATCAACTTCGTACTCGAGGAATTGGACAGCGATCCGAGCTCGGGCTATGACAGCGACATAGAGGTGGTGCGTCCGGACCATTTCGAAGATGCGAAAAGCGAGAAAAGCGCATCAAGAGTGGGAAACAGTGAAATCATTGACAAGATCAAGCAATTCCAACTCGAAGACGACTCATCTGATGAAGAAAGAAAGCAGATGATATACCGGAAGAAAAAGAAACGATGGAGCACAGGCATCTACAAGATCAAGCGCACCTACAGCATGAGCGTCGAGGGGGACAGCAGCTACTCCGACAATGACCCGCTAGACGACGTCGACGAATCCGCTCGTCGCCTCCGCCGCCGGGTGCGGGGACCTGGTGATCGCTCGTCCTTGGTGTTCGAAGACAGAGGCTTCTCCAACGCCAATAACATTGCGGAAGTGGAAGAACCAGAGGATGGAAGGATCGTACACACACAAGGCCCGCCTTCCATTCCTTCAGACGACGCGTTCACGCTTGACGAATTACCCTTCTGTCACGTCGAAGAGTGGATGGAGGTAGAGTCGGTCTACTGAATTTCTTTTGATAACGGCCGGATTACGGATTATGACGCACATCAAGGATAGATTGGACTTGCTCATGTTATATCTCTTTCCCCTGTAATTCAGCATCTTTATCAGCGAGCATCGGTTAGCGTGTTGTGGTGTCCTTGTTTCCCTGCTCTGCAAAATCTATTATTCCACACTTACATTGCCGCGTTGCCTTGGAGCCCCTATCCATGTCAAGGCTTTCAATTTCTTGGTACGTGCCACCATCACAGTTTCGAGATCTCAGAATCGGCAACTGGGCTGGGGTGAAGTTGTTGTAGTCTGAGTCGTGCCTATTTATGGCAATGCTGACCCAGCCTTCTCGCCAAGACCTGGCGTCTAGTTGGACTCGTCCAAGGCAGCCGGTGTGCTTACCTACGCGCACCGTCCTCGCGACCTTCCAAGAAACCAGCGCGTTGGCTCAATGTAGTCCTTTACTTTTTTTTTTTTTGTTAGAAGTCTCTGATGATTTTGTTCACTTTCCTAATCTAGCGTGGGAGACGCCATTCGAGAGGGTGACTGCGGCGCGAAGAAATCCTAGCAAAAACTCAGCCCGCATGCCAGAACATCGTGATTTACAAGCAAGCAAGACACTGAACTATCTACGAGTCTTCTCCACAGCGCACCAAAAAAAAGCCTCGGTGCAAATTTGGCGCCATTTTACGCCCGTCAGCGCCCCGTCAGTCAAAGTTGCCTACTGCGCCGCGTTTTAGCGCCACGGAGCAGTGCTTCCCGCTCACCTGGCTTACTGTGGACAAGAGGGCACATGCTGTTTCGAAACGCGCGCCCAATCGTATCTTTAGCAGCTCCCCACAACGAATGGGTCTTTGCTGAGGGACAAGCTTATTGTAGGATTGTTAGGATAAGAGCTAGAATTCCTACAGGGCGTCTGACATAGACTCAGCCCGATGAGCATCCTCCGGATTAAGTCGCCTCCGAGGAGTTTAGAGGCTGATTGTAGTTCTCAGTCGGTCAGCATTTGGTTGGGCGTAAGGTGTGCTGTTGGATATTCGAGTATAAAGACGCCGTCTTGCACGACAATGTTTTGATCCTCATCCCATTATCTCCTTGCCTACAACGCAAAAAACCATACTCTCATCTCCTTGCATATTTTCCTATCTCCTTATTTCCTTCATCTTCTGAACACTTCGCTATTTCCGCTATCTAATCCACCCAATCAAAATGGTCACCATCACCAAAGCTCTCGTTGCGCTCGTCGCTTTCTCTGCAGTCCAGGCCCTTCCTCAGCCAACCATGTCAACCAGCAGCGCTGTTCCTTCCGCAGCAGCAGCTACTCCAAACCCTGAGGAGCAGGCGTCTTTGTTCCGCGACCTCTTCAGTGCACCCACTGCTATCAAGCGCTTCCAGCGTCTCCTCACCGCAAAGGGAGAGTCCCTCCTGTCTGCCGACGCACTCAAGAAGCTCGTTGTATTCGATTTCAACGGAGCTACGCCAGCTGCTGGCGCCAAGGGTGGAGCTACCAAGGCCGCTGTAAGTGCTTTCTAATCCGTATATCCTGTGTTACAGCAAACTAACTAGCAATCTAGAACATTGAGACCTTTCCCATCCTCACCGGACTCGGCATCTCCACCACCCTAGTCGCTCTCAACGCCTGCGGCATCAACACTCCCCACGTGCACCCCCGCGCCACCGAGTTCCTCACCGTCATCGAAGGCAAAATGGACTTCGGCTACATCCTAGAAAACGGCCTCGTCAAAGCCGGTCAAAGCGCCGAGGTCGCAGGTACCCTCGAGAAGTTCCAGGGCACCGTGTTCCCCCAGGGCAGCATCCACTACCAGATCAACAACGAGTGCGAGCCCGCTACTGCCATCGCAACCCTGAATTCCGAGGACCCTGGTACTTCTACAATGGCACAGAACTTCTTCGGTCTTAATGCGGATGTCGTCAATGCTACGCTTGGCTTCCCGTCTACGATTGATGGGAAGAATATTGAGCAGTTCCGCAAGCTGATTCCGGCAAATATTGCACAGAGCGTGGATATCTGCTTGAAGAAGTGCGCTGGTAGCCAGGGATACTGATCCAAGGGCGACTAAGTTGCTACGCTTCGTGCTGGGGGATTATAGACATGAACGAGACGAACTTGCATAGCGCTTCGATTTGGGGGGCTTTTTTTTTGCATATCGCATAGCATTGGCGTTGGTTTGGCATTTGTGTTTTTCTCTTCTTCTTCCACTTTTTGGTGGTCTTTTGGAAGACAACAGCCACTCTTTAGATGGGACTTGGGTGGACTTGTAGTGACGGCATGGACATGGACTCCTTGACGAATGTTGTCAGGATCGTAGTTGCTCCTCTTGAGCAACAGCTATAATATAATGTTGTCTTTCTAGTTTCTGCTGTCTGCAGAAGAGATTATATGTGTATATATGCAATTGACTTTGCGATTCGCTTTAGAGCCGGGCTGCCTTGCTATCCTGTAACTGTACTACCTAGATGTGAATCTGTCTGCGCTAACCGAAATGCGAACGAATAAGTTATATGCGTACTGCATCCTATCTCGCTTACCTAGCTGCCCCATCGCCAGGCTACCTCCAGGCTCCTACTCCTTCCGTACTCACCCTCATAACATGGCGCTCAAACCAAGAAGAGAAACAGCATTTCGGCCTAGACATCGTCCACCAACTTTCCCAAACGCCATATGCTTGCTCCTCGCTGGAAATCCTCAGCGGCGGCACCGCCAATTTCCTCTTCCGGGGTGTCTTGACTCAGCCACTACCAGATGGCACAAGAACCATCGTGGTCAAGCATTCCAAAGACTTCATTTCAGCGAACCGGAATTTCCAGCTGGATATTTCACGTTGTGTACGTTTTCCTTTCTCTCTCAGGTTTCGATGCGCCCTGAGTGATGAGCAAGCCTTCCGGACTACTATCCACGTGGGCCAGCATCTCTAATCTGCTAGTACATCAGAAAGGTCGGGAGAAGGATCAGAAATGGTTCAAGAGCGGTGAGCTGGCGTGCTTGATCCAGGGAGCCTAAGCCAAGCTCTGTTCATATGAGTCAAGGCGGGAAGCAATATATGATCCGGCATCTCTGGAAGTATGTGAAAAAAATTCCAGAGGTAAGTAAGTGGCATGGACGGACGCCGCTATCGGGTGCAGTGCAGCAAATGACTCACCGTGGTCAGACACGTCACGACCACGATGACTGACCTCGGGAAGTCCACGACAACACATAGTGAAAAGCAGAGAAGACCGTGACCTCTAAGGCACCATCGCTTGAAGCGTATAGCTTTGCAAGGGCCCCGAGTATGTAAAATGTAGTCGTCGGCCATGTTACGTCATCACACATTGTTGTTGCTGCTCGCCTCGCCCAGGCAATCTCGGCTACCCTGTCTCGGCAGTCAAATGCGCACCGTCACTCAATGCGCAACCCCAACGTAATCGCTCAGCCAGCAATATGAGGCTATAGAGCTCTCTACACAAAAGCTTTTATCGCGAGATTTTCTAGAGTTGGCTTCTTATAGAGCTATAGATGATTGCTAGCTAGTCAGATTATAGATATCTGCTTGGTGTTCTGATTATACGGCCATAGCGCGATGATGGCGTTGATGGCGCAGATGCCGCCGCATCAACGCGTACAGGTGCTGGCGTAGATTTCTTCCTCTTTGTAACTGTATGAGTAGCTTTTGAAGCTTTCTGACTTCCCTTTTTGGCAATTTTGAGACGTTTTTGAAGTTGTTGTTGAGTCTTGCGAGCCTGTTGACGGAGGCGTCGCTCAGCAGCTTGATCAGCTTTCTCCTTGGCGCGCGCATCTCTGGCTGCTGCCCGCTCAACGCGCTTCTCCTGCTGTAAACGAGCTTTAAGCTGTTTATTAGCTGTGTATGGATCTCTTGCTGCTGAGCTTTTTGGAGTTGTAACTGTTGTTTTTCAGCCTCCTGCTGGCTGAGCGAGTTACGCGCCCCCTCTGTACGCGGGCAGGTGTGACCAGAAAACTGCTCCTCTATACCACTCCTTAGGTTGCTCTAAGGGCAGAGTCTTGCCTTTTATTTGACGCCGTTTCTAGTTTGCAAGAGCTTCTCGGAGACCCTTATTTTCATACTCTAGGAGCTGCTTTTGTACAGAGATTAAGTGTATCGTCTGGCTCAGCTTACGCGACTCCTCAGTCGCGATATCCTTCACAGTGGAGCGTAACAGTCGCTCTATTTTACGCTAATCTGACGCGCTAAGTACTAAGGTAGAGCTTACTGGTGATTCTGGCTCTGGCAGAGTCTCTTTGTTAAACCTTTTGAGGATAGACGTTGGATCTGGCGGCGAGATACCTGTACACTTAAAAGCTTTGGTAATCAACTGCGGCGTCGTAACTGACGTCGTCCAGGCCTTCCAGAATAGCGTAAAGAAGTCTCTTTTGGCGATTGTTGACAGTCCTTGGCTCCTATACAGGTATCCGGAGAGCTTGTCAGAGTAGGCAGCTGAGAGAGACTTAAATACGCAGACGTCAAGAGGCTGCAGCGTATGAGTCGCATGAGGGGGAAATATCGCAAGGAGGATCTTATTCTGATCGCAGTAGTTGATAAAATCCATAGTAAACGTGAGATCCATGCCCATCAAGGACTAGGAGTCGCCACTGCCGTCGAGCCTTCTCCTTTGTACAGCGATCAAACACCTGTTTAAGCCATTGAAGCCCTATCTTATTGTTTGACTATCTAGAGGTTGATGAGGTGATAAAGACTCTGTGAGAATTGACGTTGATTTCTTTAACCCAGCTTGATTGTAGAGTCGCGGCGTCAGATCGATAGATTAGCGCTGGATCAACAGTAGATCCGTCGGCGCATATACATGCGATGAGCGAGATCCACTCACGGCTGCCGTCCTGTATAGATTGCCTTACTTGGCGACTCTTATATAGAGGCCTATATGAAGATCCTTTTTAAGCGGCCAGTGATACCAAGGAGGAAGCCTTTCTCGTCCATATTGTACGTATGCTGAGGCTCTACACTATACTCTGTAATTTTCTTGTGTAGAAGCTCAAAGTAGAGCCTGTATTTTGCCTCTGAATCAGCCTTGTGGCGATTGCTGTCAAGCCCAGTCGTCTATTGTGAGATCAAGGAGTCGGGGTTGCGCCTAACAAAGCGATTAACCTAGGACATGCTAACGTCTCTTTTTGCCATGTAGGAAGCAAAATTTTGTATCATCTGCTGTGTAGGAGGAAGGCCACGCTCAGTAAGGTAGGTGATATATTGTAGAAGCCCCTTTTCTTGTTGTGGATGGAGTAGACGACGTGTACCATCAGTGCTAGTACGCGCCTGCGTGACGCGTTGGTGCCTGCGCGTCAACGTAGTAGAGCGTACAACACCAAATTCTTTGGCGATTTTATTGTATGATAAAAATTCTCCTGGTTCTTGCGCTTCGATTGCTGCTATCGCGGCGTTAATTGGGTCCATATTGGTGGAGTTGGGGCGCGTCAAAGTTGGGGCGCGTCATGTTGGGGTTGCGCATTGAGTGACGGTGCGCATTGACTGCCGAGACAGGGTATCGTGTTTGATCACGTAATGCACGCTATCGCGTAATGCACGTTTTCGGCAATTTCCGCCCATCCACAACTTGAAGCTGTACAGCTTGTATATATTGTAAAATCGTCGGATTTTCTAGAGTAATAATCAGAAGAGCTTATTTAACAAATATAGCCCTTCTATTGGCTACCTGTAGCGCTCTGGGAGGCGTATTTGACGTGTGCGCGTCGTGGGCGCGATCTCGGGCATCTCGGGCTCGTCAACTTTGACAGGCTGTAAACTCAGGCTGTACAAGCTCAATATCCTTTGGATTTTTTGCTGGAGGCTTAAGGCTATGTTGATTACCCTTTTGGGAAGCTTTGAGCTCTCATCGCGGAGTTGTTTTTTAATTGCGCGGGCCTCTCGCTTTTCTTGAGCTTCAATAGCCTTCAGCTCGCGCTCGCGAGCGCGCTCTGCTTGAGCCTGAGCCTTTTTAAGGCGTCGCTGTTGCAAGAGGGCTTGCTTTTCAAGCTTGCTCTGCTCTCTGAGCTGGGACTGGATGTCCTTTTGAAGCTGTATCTCCTTCTCCTCCGCGTCCTTTTGTGCCTGTCAGTCGCGAGCCCTCTGGACCTTAGCTGGCGACCAGAAAAAATCGCGCCACCGTTGTAATCCTCCGGCGTCTCGAGCGCCAGGGCCTTACCCCGCTGGCGGCGCTTGCGCTCGTTAACGAGGGTCTCTTTGAGCTGAGTATTTTCGTGCTTAAGGATCTGATTTTTCGCTGAAATCGAGTGGAGCGTACGCGAGAGTTTGGCAGCCTGAGACTCGTAAATATCTCCAATAACTTGACGTAATAAGCCCTCGATTTTACGCCCAGTCGCTGGCGCTAAGGACCGACGTGCTGCTCTCGCTTGAGCTGGGGCGCTCAGGCTCGCGAGTTTCAAATCGCTTGAGGATCCTGTTGGGATCTAAGGGCACGATCCCAGTAGCCTCAAAGGCCTTAAGGACCGTTGCTGACGTTAGCGCGCGCTCCTAGGCGGCCCAGAATATATCCTGAAAAAGTCCCTCTTTGTAATGCTGGAGAGGCCCTGGCAGGCGTCCATAAAGCTCGCGAGGCCGTTGCTGTACGCGCTCGCGAGAGGCCCGAAGACGCCCACATCCAGCGGCTGAAGCGTATGGGTGCTGTGAGGCGGAAATATTGCCAGCAGGATCTTATTGGCGTCGCAGAAATCGATAAAAATCCTTTGTTACGTGAGATCCATGCCCATCAACGATCAAGAGGCGGTACGACGTCCTTGCCTTTGCTTTCGTCTCGCGGTTAAACACCTGTTTGAGCCAGCTGAGCCCGATATCGTTATTGGTCCCATCCTGAGGGCGAGGAGGAGAAAAAAGCCTTGTGGATTTCAGGGTTGAAATCCTGGAGCTAGGTGTCTTGTACGTTGCCAGAGGCTGCCTGATAAATGAGGGCAGGTGTGAGGGTAGAGCCGTTGGCGCAAATACAGGCTATTGAAGTTATCCACTCGCGATTGCCGTCCTAGAGCATTGATTTGAACTTCCCACGCTTGTATTGCTCGCGAGAAAAGACGCGCTTTGATTTAGAGAGGATTCTAATAAGAAATCCCTTCTTATCCATATTGTAAATATGGGGTGCGTCAACGTTGTATTGCTCGATTTTTTTAGCTAATAGCTTGAAGTACAGCGCGTACTTGAAGGCCGAATTAGCTCTGCGGCGTGAGGCGTCGATGCCGGATGTCTATCGCGATATTAAGTCGAGTTTGTGGCGCTCAATGAAGCGCGACGGCCAGCAAGTCCTAACGTATTTTCCAGCTATTTCTGACGCGAAGTTTCGTATCATATAGCTTGTAGGAGGTAGCCCTCGCGCTGAGAGGTGAGAGGTCTTGAATATACTGTACGAGCGTTGCTTCCTGCGTAGCGTTGAGCATTTGTTGATTTTCGAGCTTACGCGCCATCGATAGGGTTTTACTACGCGCGCGCCGCGACAGAGTTGACCGGCTAACCCCAAATCTTTTGGCGATTTCTGTATACGTAAAATGTTCTCCTGGTTTTAGCGATTCGATTGCCGCAAGAGCCTTGTTGATTGGAGCCATATTGGTGGAGTTATGGTGGGTTGAATATTTCGCGATTTTGGTGGGGCGCGTGCATTACGCGATAGCGTGCATTACGTGATCAAACACGATACCGACACCGTTGCTTCATCCTACCAACACACAACGTTCCCTAAACCAGGGCACGCTTTTCGCAGCAATGCCCTCGGTAATGCAGTCGACTGCTTAGCGATATACCAAGAGGACATGAGTCACTATGTACATCATTCCGGAAGGCATCGTGGTGGTTTGTCACCCGCGCGTTCTCTGGTTGTTCTGCGCCTGCAAGAAGATCAGTAATCTACCTTATAAAACTTCCTGAATCATCGACCAAGCCCTCCTCCAAGTACCTGCGACTCATTCGCCTACAGCCTACCGGTGGACAGACTCCAACAGAGATGTCGCGCTCGACTACGTCGATCGAGTTGGAGCCCTATGCGGCTGCCACGCCTATGACCATTGCGCAGCCTCCCAGTCTGCACGTCGAGAGCGATGGCACACCACCATTGGTAGAAGACATGCAACCTATCAACGCAGCCTCTGTGGAGGTACTGCAGCAGCCTCCGTCAAGGGGCACGACGACCGTTGTGTTGATCACGGTGGTGTGTGTGACGATGATTAGCGCGATTATGGCGGGTCATGTCACGGTGTCGCTGCCTACCATGGCCGATGAGCTGGACATCCCGCCTAGCATATTGTTGTGGTGAGTCAAAGCTTTCGAATGTCGAGCATCAGGAAGGACTAACAGCCGAAGGCCAATTTCGATCTATGCTTTAGCGTGTGGTAGTACGCTGTTGCTGCTCGGATCGCTGGCCGATGTTGTCGGCAGCAGGCCGATGTATCTTACAGGTTGTTTTCTGCAATCTGGGTTTACACTGGCCTGTGGACTAGCACAGACGTCGACGCAGCTCATTGTGTTCCGTGCATTTGCTGGAATCGCCATCTCTTTCTGCCTGCCGTCTGCGGTGAGCGTTATCACGAACACGTTTCCCGAAGGCAAGAGCAGGAACATTGCTTTCGCATCCATGGGAGGCGGACAGCCGATCGGATTTTCTGTCGGCCTCACACTCGGGGGTGTCTTCTCGTCCACGATTGGCTGGAGATGGGGCTTCCACATTGGTGCCATCATCAACAGTTTGGTCTTTGTCATAGGACTATTCGGGTTGCCTAGAATTGATGCGGTGCAGAAGGATGTTTGGAAGCGCCCGCGCACAGATATTGATTGGTTGGGCATCATGATCGGAGGCGCCTCTTTGGCAATGCTTTCGTATTCCTTCGCGTAAATTCTTCCTTCATGTTACCCTCGCTACTTGCTGCTGACCTGTACAGCTTGGTCAGTGATGGCGGCTCTAGCATACAACAACCTGCTACGCTTTCCACGCTCCTGATATCACTTGCTCTAATTCCTGCCTTCATTTTCTGGGTTGGTCGACAAGAGCGCCTCGGCAGGCCCGCCGTCATCCCCAATTCCCTTTGGCGCAACCGCATCTTCACAGTAATTTGTGTCGGCGTCTTCATGACGTGGGGCGTGTTCAGCGCCATCGAGACGTTCCTTACGCTCTTCTTTCAAGATGTGCAAGAGATATCCGCCATCCAGACATCCATTCGCTTCTTGCCTGCACCTATCACAGGCGCTCTGGCGAACGTTATTATCGGACTCTACGCACATAAGGTCCGATCAGACTGGGCTGCTATCTTTGGCATCGCGATGACTACTATCGCTGCGCTACTCATGTGCATCATCCAGCCCGAGTGGACCTACTGGGCCTGTGCATTCCCTGCGGTCGCCCTCAACCCTATCGGCTCCGATATCCTATTCACTGTCTCGAATCTTGTTATCACGTCGGTGTTTCCTGCTAAGACGCAAGCTCTTGCTGGTGGTGTGTTCAATACCATTGCGCAGATTGGCAAGAGTGTGGGACTCGCGACGAGTGGTGTTATCGCGACTAGTGTTACGGCGAATAGTAACTGGGCTGATAAAAAGAGCCCAGACACGTTGATGGAGGGATATAGAGCTGCTTTCTGGTATTTGTTTGCGGCAAGTGTGGCGACAGGCTTGATGTTCTGCTGGGGCCTCCGGGGAATCGGTAGAGTTGGTATGAAGAGGGAGTAAGAGCTTGGCCTGCGTGGACTGAGTGCCTGAGGCCTAGTTATGAGTCGAACCACAACGCTTTTGTTGCTCACATTATTTAGCCTCGTGTACACAAACTCATAGAGCATGTATATCTTCGCGTCGCTTCGCTTCTTATTTCCTTTCTGGTAATATCTTCTATTCTACTATACATCGACTTCAACAATATTCTTTCTCTCTATATTACTTGCTCGATCACAAATTCTACATTGACGGTGTTTCCAAGGCATTCAGTTCTCACAGGGAACTTGATTCAACACCGTACACCAACATCCCACCATGCACTTCCTGAGGTCACTCCTCACCTCGAACCTTCTCTTTGGAAGCGGCGAAAGTAAGGTCGTCGCTAGAGACACAAGACACAGTCCTGGACCTTTCCGACGTCTAATAAACTCGAGCAAAGAGACTTTTCGACGTCCAGTAAACTCGAGCGAAGAGTCTGGCTCCGTATACATCATCAACTCATGCGGAGAGGACCTATCTCTTGTTTCTGTTGGCGCGAGGCCAGTGAACGAAAGCGGCGATAATTTCGAAATAACGGTTCCTGCTGGCAGCACCTATCATGAAGCCTACCGAGAGACTCCGTACCTAAGTAAAGAGGACTTGACAATCATGGGGGACAATCAAACCTCGGCTCCCATCGATCGAGCCTCGGGGAAGATGAAGGGACAAGGTGTTTCGATCAAAATCACGAAACCTCCCAAAGACTACAACGGAAATGCTTTGCAGCTGGAATACGCACTGATCATGAATCTTGACCATACCGACACCTTCAAGAAACTCGAGTATGATATCAGTTTGTTGAACTGTGCTGTACACGACAGCATGACAGACCATCAGGCAAGTCTGGAGCTTGACTATAGCCAGAAGAAGATTGTGGGTTGTCCAGGGTACAACAACGGACTTGCGCTCTGGACTAGCGACTACAAGAATTGTCGTCCCATCTATTGCGATGGAGTACAATATTGCGACAGTATCTACAATTACGACAGGACAAGAGTGAACGAATCAAGTTTTTCGTGTACAGAGGAGTATCGTGGCAATCTGAATCTTGAGCTATGCGCAGGAAATGGAAATGGGTAAGTTCACCTTGATTCGCAAATTTCCCAATATGCAGATATGGCTGACTTGACGTGACCAGGACAGGCTATGCGGTGTACGAGAAATGGAGGAAATACGACAACAAAACTGGCGTGATCGTCCCGAAACCACCAGGTCTGAGAAACACCACGTCACCCGGCAACAGCAGTTTCTTGAGTTTCACGAACAGCACAACATTCCACACGAGCACTAGGATATTGACCCTCAACGCTTTACACATTCCTTCAGGCTCTCCTATCACTACGAGCGGCCCGATTGTGACACCCAACATTGGCTCATTCGAGTCGCCGAGCCCGACAGCGGTTGTCACATCATGCCCACCGTGTCCGATTTGTGCCGTCTCTTCGACTACACAGGCAGATATTTCGTGCGGCTTCAACACGGAAGTCTCAACATCAGAATGCTGGAGTAAAATGTACTCGGGTACAGCCGCAATACCATCTTCAGACTCAGCATTGCCAACGCTTTCCTCGAATTCTGGAGGAAAGGGAATCATCACGATGGACATTGCAGCGGTTGAGTTCACGTCTTCCGAGTTCATGTCTTCCCAGCCTGCGCCATCTGAGCCTACGGTTTCTGGGCTTACGGTTTCTGGGCTTACGGTTTCTGGGCTTACGGTTTCTGGGCTTACGGTTTCTGGGCTTACGATTTCTGGGCTTACGCTTTCTGAGTCTACGCTTTCTGAGCCTACACCTTCCGAACCCATGTCTGCCGGACCCACGCCTTCCGAGCCCACGTCTTTCGAACTCACATCTCCCGAATCTATCTCTTCCGAAAGCACGTATCCTGAATCTATGCCTTCTGAAATTCCGTCTTCAGGGACCCCGTCTCCAGAAACCCCGGCCTCAGAAACCCCATCTTCAGAAACCCCATCTTCAGAGACTGCGTCTATCAATTCCGTATCATCGGAATCCATATCATCTGATGCCAGATCTTTCGGACCCGTGTCTGTCCAAGGATCATCTACTGACTCACCCTCTGCAGACGCGCCACCTCTTACCGAAAACTCAGACCCACTTTCCATCTCGATGACTCAGTCCGCACAACCTACTACATCGCCTCAAACGGATTCGAGTAGCAACCCGGAAGGGGGTGTGACCGTCACGGTATGGACAACACAGTATGTGACTGTAGCCTCACGTACAGTAGTATAGCATGGTGTTGTGTTTACAACCTTGATTGTGAGCAGTTCCACCATGATATAGGCGGTGCGAGTTGGCGAGGTATTGGGTCATTTTCGTACTTGTCTTTGGAGTTTCTTGTGTATTAGTCATTGTTTATGAAATTGGATTTATGCTTGTTACAGTCACACTCCTTTTCTATGTGTTGGTCATTGTTCGACTAAGTCTATTGACAAGGTGCCCGTTGAGTATGAGTGTGGTATAGTCGCATACTCACGCATACTGCACCTGGGTATAAAGCCGCTCCTTTTCTGTGCAACGCTCTTTACTTATACAAGACACTTTTCCTTTGTCTATCTATACTAGCATTATCTAATTGTTCTTTCGATATCTCAACGCTCCGGCAAGTATAGTTACAAACTACCAACATCGTATCTATACTCTTCTCAAGTACCCGACTTCAGCTATGCAGAAAAGCGCAATCTTTCAACTTCTATTCCTCGCTGGGACTATGGGAGCAGCAAGAGGAACCACCACGCCTCTACCAGCATCGCCATCAACCACAGGAACTCAAGTGCAAGCCTCTGCGCTCAATATCTCCCCGACGATCGTACTCTCCATCCCTCACGCTTCGCCACTCTCAACCAAATCCGCCCTTCCCACCACACCACCCAGTAAACCTGGCCAAGCGCTCACCCCCAAGCTGTCCAACCTCCCAGACCCCGACCGCGGCCACGACTGGGGCAACATCATCATCGTCAACAACTGCGCCATCCCCCTCTACCTCCGCTCAGTAGGCGCCTGGTACCTCGGGGGCGCCCGCGACTACCGCAACATCAGCACCGGCTGGGGCACCCCCGAAGACATGAAGGTGCACAACATCTCCGCCCACACCAACTACACGGAACCCTACCGCATCTCGGCGCCCTGTGCACCCGCCAAAAGCGGCACAAAATCCATCCCGCAATACTGCCCCTTGCAAGACAAACTCGGCGGCCAAGCCATCTCCCTGAAAATCTCAAAATCCCCCACAAACTTCACAGACGGCAGCATCACGCAGATCGAATACGCGCTGTACCAAAATCCCGCGCGCAAGGACACCTTCCACAGACTCGACTATGACATCAGTCTGCTTAACTGCGGGAAGCCTGCCGAGGGGGACAACGTGACGGATGTCTCTGCTACGCCGGAGCAGCATCGCGTCAAGGTGGAGCAGTGTCCGGGGTATGCGGGCGGTGTGGCGGCCAGTTTTACGAATGATACGGCTGGCAATGTGTGTCCGAGGGTTTATTGCGATGGGAGCAGCAAGTGCATGATGATTTATATGTTTGATCGGACGAGGGAGAAGGAGGCGAGTTTTGCGTGTGAGAGGGAGTATTGGGGGGATATGAGGGTGGATCTTTGTGCGGGGGAGCGGGCGGATGCGCAGTACGTATCTACCTTTGTATTCTGGCGCTTGGCAAATGTATGGTTGTTGAATGACTTGCTAATTTTTTTCTACAGGCAGGCCGAGAGCGAGTTTATGGAGTGGGCGCAGACGGCTACGCATGAGGTGTTGAAGCTTTACAAGACGGCGAATGGGGGACCGGCTCCGACGGGGTCGATGCAAAAGGCGAATGCGACTTCGGGGGTTCCAGCTGCTAGTGTAACGTACGGTAGTGGAGTATCAGTATCGACCACCATACCACCAAAAAATACAGCTTCACTCACCATTTCGCCATCAAGCATTAACCCACCACTCACGCCTACACCGCCGTTATCCCCCTCAGTTACACCTTCAAGTGCGGGTAACTCATCACCAATCAATACCTTAGGTACACAAGCACCCAATACACCTTCTTCAGCAACAGACGCGCCTACGAGCATCCCCACCTCCAGCACCACCCCGGCAGCCCAGAGAAAGAGGGAGTGCAAGAAGCGCGCCACCACCACCACACCAACCTCCTAATAACACCACACATGTTATCAACACTTCGAACTTCATGTTTCCTTTGCGCGGACGGCGCCCAACGGGCGCGTCCCTGTTTTATTTTCTTCTAGAAATTGGTCCTTTTCAATATGTATTTACAATCTTATAATGACATGCACATTTTCCCCGAAAACATAGCTTTACATTCTGTCTCGTTGTATTCCCAGCCCTCTTCTTCCCTACATGTGCTCGCGCAGACTCCTCAGGTCTGGACTAACACTTTCCCCGCTTCTTAGGGTCAACCCCGCCGCCTTCTGCGCAAAACCTACACACTCCTGCACTCTCTTCCCCTTCGCTAACCCTGCCGACAGTGCCCCCACAAACGTGTCTCCGCACCCGTTCACACTAACAACCTCATCCTTCCCTAGCACCTTCTTCGTTGGGAACAATCGTACGTACATGCCTCCTACTCTCCCATCACCATTTTTACATCTCGAGAGCACATATTGCGACTCCTCTGCAGCGCTCAGCACAGGATCGTCTGCTTTGAGAAGCTGCGTAAGGAGGACGCCTTGCGGACCGAGTTTAGTGAGGATAGTATGGAAGAAGGGCAAGAGCTTGATAGCTTGTTGCGGGATGCCGGCGTCGACGAGAGCCGGGGTTGTTGTTATAGCGAGAGGGACACGGAGACCGGACGAGGGGATGCCTAGGGCGTCGATGATGGCGAACCAGGATGGTGCTTCGAAGAGCCCGAGAGTGTAGGCGTGGTTGTGGAGAGCTTGGAGTTCGAGTTCGTTGGGTGTTATAATATCGACCAGGGGGTATGTGATGTCTTGATCGGTTGTGGTTGGGAAGATGCGTAATGCTTTTGCTGTGGAGACTGGTTCGAAGATGGTGGTAGTCTGTTCGGACTTCTTGCCTAGAGCGAGCCATTGGTGCAGTGAGTTGGAGTCCCAATTCGCGTCCGCTACGAGTACCTTGGGAGGACCTGTGGTATTCATGTTTAGCATCTCGGCGAGCTTTGGTGGAGTGATAGCTTCTAGGATCTTCATGTCCGCCATTGCTAGGGTGAGGTCTTTGTTTGCATTATTGACGGCAATGTATTGAGCAGTTCTTGCAGGCTTGGGAAGAGTGTGGATCCCAGTGGTTAACATGCCCTCGTCGTGGAGTTGGCTGAGAGCTGCCCGTCCGCTGAGGTCGTTACCAACTGCGCTGGTAAGCTTTACCGAGGAACCTAGCAAGTGAGCTGCTTTGGCGATGTTGTGGGCGACTCCGCCTAGAGTCTGATTGACTACAGCAGGATTCGAGGTATGTAGTGCTGGGTCTACGGGATCGGCTGAGTTTGAGAAGGGCGTGTAATCACAAGAGAAGTCCACAGCTAGCGCACCCGCAACTATAATATCTGGCGTTGATGAAGTTACTGAGGACGAGGAGGAGGTGGCTGAAGAAGGTGCTGAAGACGACAAGGATGCATTATTCTGGCGATCTTGTGCTGTGGAAGAAAGACTGGACAACGCTGTTTGGAAATGCGAGGAACCTCGTCTACATACTTACAATCAGCACCAGGGTCTACAGCTGAGCGGCAAGAGGGTGTCGCTCACCCTTGGGCTTCCTCTTGCTTTGCTTCCAGTATTGCAAGTTCTCGGGCTACTATGGCGGCACGTCGGACATTGGACTCTATCAGTGCCTTGTTGGCTGGTATGCTTGCACCGTTGCTTAGTTCCTTGACCTTGGCGAGGATGAAGGGTGTGTTGTCTTTGCCAGTTACGCCCGCAGCATTGGCTTGACGAATGGCCTCTTCAATGATGGAGTCCATTGTTTCTTTTGGAATGGCGCTTTCTGCTGGAACTGGGTTTGCGAAGAGGAGTCCGGAAGAGATGTTGAGTGAGTGCTGGGCATCTTTCAACGGTGAGCCGAGGTGACTTGGAGGAGGGGCGACGATGGTCACAAAGACACGAAAAAGGAAGGAAACGTACGAATGATTGCTGCAGCCTCCATTTCATTCTCAACCGTCGTAGGACTCTTCACTCCACTGTCTCTAGACCAAAATGCAGGGAAATTCACATCGCCCTTACGCCCGTCGGCAAATGTGCCAACGTAGGCACCTTCAGTTTCAAGATATTCCAATGTCCGAGGGATATCGAGAAAACTTTTGCACCCGCTAGAGACGACAGTGACGGGCGTCCTGCCCAGTTCCGTCAAATCAGCGGAAATATCCATGCTAGACTCGGCTCCGCGGTGGACTCCACCAAGTCCGCCAGTACCAAATACCTTGATACCGGCTAAGTGTGCAAGCAACATGGTTGCAGATATGGTGGTCCCTCCGTTGAACTGTTTTCCAACTAGCCGCTGCCCGCACACGTAGCTGAGGTCTCTTCTCGAGAGCTTCAGTGTGGTAGACTTTCCAGCCGACTCGGTGAGCCGTATCAACTCTTCCGGGTCCATGCCCACGCGCGCGATTCCATCCAGAATGCCAATCGTTGCGGGCACGCCGCCATTCACGCGCACGACGCTTTCAAGGAGGGAAGCGAGAGCTACGTTCTCAGGATAGGGGAAGCCTAAGCAGAGCAATCAGCGCCTGTACGTGTCGGGGCGTACCTCGCAACGAACCATGAGTGTATATAGTCGTCTCAAGCGCGACGACGGGCTGTTTGGCATGCAGGGCTTCCTGCACTTCCTCACTCACGCGGAAAAATCCATTGTTAGTGAGGTGCCGTCTTCCTCTCGCGGCAGAAAGTGCCTTGCTGCTTGAGGGGAGGCGCGACCTGCTGGCTGTCTGGAGGAAGGCCCTCATCGCGTGCATGCACGCTGTGATGAACACTCTGGCAGAGAAATCAGGCTGTAGCGGGCGTTTGGACGTGCTGGAGAGTGCTGGAGCTCGGCGCGGAACGAAGCTGGAGGGGAGCTGATGGCGGGGCGGGGGCCTTGGCCGGGACGGGAAGGGGCGCCGCGCGGAGCGGAAGGCACGTCCGCGCAAGATGCCACGTTCGTGGAGCTCCAAGCGCCGCGCAAGCTGCAACAAAATCACCAACACCTGTCCTCGCCCGTCCTCACACATGCTTGGGTAACTTGGCTGCTACCCAACATGAGGCCCATCCCTCTTTTCTCCACCTGCTTAGCAGCGCTGTCGAGCTTCGCCTCGGCCGAATTGAACCTCTCGCAGCCGCTGGCGAGGCAGGTGCTGCCCAGCACCTTCAAGCCGCCGCAGGTCTTCAAGAACGCCAACTTGGTCCGCACAACGAACCTGGACAAGTCATACCCGAGAGAAACGATCAATGTCATCATAGAGAACATCGACGCGAAACCGCAGTCCGAATACTACCTGCCCTTCGAATCGAGCTTGATATCACGAGTCGGCGGGCTGGAGGTGAAGGATAAGAAGGATGCAGAGAAGGGATCCTTCAGAGTAGAGGTCGTAGGGCTTGATGCCCAAAGGTAGCGCGCAATGCATCGCTGACAATGGCTCTCTGGACTGACAAGAGGCATAGCGCGACCGAGTTCTACCTCATCCACCTTCCCACACCCCTCGCGCCCAAGGAGCAGCAAACCCTCAGCATCACCTACTCCGTCCTCTCTGCGCTCGCCCCAGTCCCTGCGAAGATCGGCCAATCTGAGAAGCAATACCTGCAGTACACCTTCAGCGCATATACACCCTCAGCCTACCTCACCGAGAAGCAGAAGACGAAGATAAAGTTCCCCAGCGGCGATGTCCCTGACTATACCACCCTTCCCGCAGACCTGAATGCCGAGAAAAAGACCGACCCGCAAAAGCAGGGCTCGACTTTCACGTACGGCCCGTACAACGATGTTCCGGCCGGCGCCGAGGAGTTCGTCAGCGTGCGCTATGAGTTCACCAAGCCGCTTACACACGCTTCGCTTTTGGAGCGTGACGTCGAAGTCTCACACTGGGGTGGAAACTTGGCTTCGGAGGAGCGCTACTGGCTCAGCAACCAGGCTGCCGAGCTCAAGAACCACTTCTCTCGTGTGGAATGGCAGAAATCGCAGTATCTAAATCCTCCCTCTGCTGCTCTAAAGGGGCTTAACCTGCCTCTGCACCCCGGTGCCGCGGACGCCTACTTTATCGACGACATCGGTAATGTCTCGACCTCGCGTTTCCGACCAGGCAAGAAGGAAGCGCTGCTTGAGTTGAAGCCTCGCTACCCCATATTTGGTGGGTGGAAGTACAGTTTCCGCGTTGGTTGGAATGCGGATTTGAGCACATACCTCCGCAAGCTTACCAAGGGCGATACCTACGTGTTGAAGGTTCCTTTCCTTGAGGGTCCCCGTATCGGCGAAGGCATTCAATACGCAAGGGTGCACCTCCGTGTCATTCTTCCCGAGGGCGCGACGAATATCCAATACTCTACCACAGTGCCGCTGGTTGACAGCACGACGAGCATCCACAAGACTTTCATGGATACGGTGGGCAGGTCTACTTTGGAGTTGCACGCAATTAATCTTGTCGATGAGTTTAGGGAGAGAGACCTGATTGTCACGTACGATTATCCCTGGACCGCTGGCTACAGGAAGCCGATCGTTCTCTCTCTCGGCATGTTCGCCGCTTTTGCTGTGACGTGGGTACTAGGCAGTATTGACACGAGCATCGGGAAGTCAAAGAAGGCGTGAGTTGAGGTTGGAAATAGCCCGGTGCGAAGAAGGAACATACCAGCGAAGATGGTGCCGCGGGAGCACGAGCAGCTTATAGGTTTACGGAATGGGCAAAAGTTCATGTAGGAGTATCATTGGTTGGAATATTAGGCGGGTTCAGTATTCGGCGCGATTCTTTTTCCTTGGTGTAAAGAGAATCTAAGCCCTTGCAACAGTCCAGTTGTGGTTGCATTTATCTTTGAGAACCTCCGGTGCCCTTCCGAAGATCTCCTTGACCTCTAGTGCTACCTTGTCAGGCTCGCTAATATGACAGTCCTCAGCCTACCTTATCTCTATGCTCCTACGCGTAGTATGTGAATCTTATAGTTTAACACTATATAACCTCGCAAGCCTCAAGGAATAGCTACTCTTATTTAGCAAGATGAAGTGGGACGGAGCGGATCAGCAATGATCTGGGACGCGTTGGCTGTTCGCTAAGCCGCCTCCTCGGAGAAATCGCGGCTGAAACTAATGAGCCGAACTAGAGTTCAATTAGATGCGCGTCACACCTATATACTTCTATCACACCTATACTTCTATCACAACTATACTTCTATCACATGTAAACTCTTATACTTTGCTGGTGAGGGGAGCCGTAGAATGTAAGAAAGTAATCGATCAATCACTCAAGTTCTACGCCTGCATCCACCTGTCGCCCTTCCTTCTTCCAAGAACGCACTTACAAGACACTTTCCTCCGATCAACCCCCGATATCTACAACCTCCACCAAGCAATGTTTGCCGGATTTCGAACCACGACTACGCGAGCTGCGACTTTCCACGCTCTAAGACCTCTCTGTGCCGTAATCCGGCGCCCCTGCTGCGCCGCAGCTGCGAGATCTTTCCATAACGCGACAGCAGAGTTCACCAAACTGGGTCCAGAGGGCAAACTCATCACAAAGGAAATCTCTATCCGAATTGGCGACCCTGGGGAAGCCTATATCTGTATTCCCACAGAAGTCGGCTATGCTCTGCTCTGCAGGCCAGTGGCTGCCTCGCTCAAAGCTCAGATAGGCTTGCATTAAGCTACTTCCACGATACCCAGCACTTTGCCCTTGGTAACCGTTACACCGTTCTGTGCCTAATTGTTGCTGCTGACACCCTGATCATTAGACTCATCACCTGGTTACCCCCGCCTAGTTGTCCCTCAACAGCTTCCCCGCCAGTCTACCGCGAATACAAGCCCAGCAACCTTATACCTCTACGGCTTGATGCATACAATCGCCCTGGACGGAACTCCAGATGGTACCTCGCCTAAGACCCTACACTCTTATTTCACGCATGCTGATAGAAGATAGTGGCGTTTGCGGAAATCGCTAGTACCATAATACCAGACATTGGAGTGGGCGCTTGATAGATTAAAGGATATGTGATCATCGAGGGATGGCCCACTATATAAAGTCTCCTTTTGAAAACGAGTCTGCTGATACTGAAAGAGCGTCATAATAAACCAAAAGATACCCCCATTATAGTTTACACCTCAATGCGCTGTAGCCGCGTTCCTATAAGCCATGATCTCAGGAGTCCATGCCTTGATCGCCTTAAGCCTTCCACTCATAGAACCGACCCAATTCTTCAGCTGTCCACGCATTCGTGCACACTGCAACAAGGGCGCTTTCCAGGTCCCGACTTACAGTATCGGGCTGCAAGGGCGTTTCTTGGAGTTTATAACCGTTGATCTTTAAGAATATATCTGCCGCCACAAGTGCTGTGCGTTTGTTTCCATCTTGGGTATGCATGGTTCTTCATAATTTTCTCTAAGAGACTTGCGCTGCAAGCTAGAACGGGTTCTGTTGGTTGCTGTAGTACTTGATGTTCGCGGGAGACTGTACTGCTGACTCTATCAAAGCCGGCTGTGTGGGCTGCGCGTTCGCGATTAATGTGCCATGGAGACGCCTGACCTGGGCTCTGCAGTGAGGAAAGCGGAACTTTTGAACGTTGGAGGCCATAGTGGGAACGGTGACGGGTTACGCTTGCAGAGTATTCCTTCAGGCCCGTCAGAACATTGGTAAAGTCGCTTGTATTCAAGTACTTACGAGCAGACAAGCAATGGGGTTAAAAACGCGAACAATTGCAATGCTGAGGGGGGGGATTGTTATAGAGCTAACTGTAGTGTTGCGGCGTTACGGAGGTGCGTATCAAAAGTCCTTGCCCGCTCGGCGACAGGGGTATCTCAGCCACAGTCCCGATGCGGAAACTGCTCCGAGCCAACGTGGCCTTTGCGCCCTTAGCTATCTTGCGGAGATGCTCTCTATACACCTATAAGCCAAGGGTCCTAGTTTCCGACACCCTGCAAAGCCCCGCCGCCGTCACCACCCTGGTTACGAATGTGTTCACAACTTTGTCAAATAAATCTCTAAAAACACAAAATAAACTGCATTTAAAGAGCTTTAATCGCTTTCTTCGTCTACACTTAAATCACAGGCAAGATACTATTGTGTTGGTCGTCGATCCCGTGCCGAACGTCAAACCAATGCCTGCTCCGCTTCCTCCTTAGAGCAACTCTCCTCTACCTCCTGCGTTAGGCTTCTCGCCTTGCGAACACGTTAGAAGGGCTCCTAATTAGTCTGAGAGAGAACCTCTGCAAGACTCGCAAAGCGATTGTTTAGATTAATTGCGACTTTGCGGCGTTTTAGCGGATTTGCTTGCTTAACATGCTCGCGCAAGGAAGTAATCTCACGATCCTTTATAGAGACCTCTATTGCGATATAGTCTAGCGCTGTGGCAGCAAGCCGAATATATTGTCGTGTAGCTGGAGAGCTGTTCTTCCTAGAAAATAGCTTCACAATGTCGCCAGCCCGTTTTGGCGTCCTAATATCTATGGTAGAAGAGGGGGGTGTCAACGGCCGTTGGCGCACTACGACCCACCGAGAACCCAAGGGCTTATCCACGCTCTTAGGATACAGCCCTATCGCCTTCCACCCAGCTCGTACGCACTGCTCTCGAAGACCGATTTTACGCGCTTCTGCATAAAATTCAAGAAATCTGGCCTTCCCAACCTTCGTTGCATCTGTCAGAGCTGTATGCTCGCCGAGGAACCGCCGATACGCTGCCTTTAGACTTAAGAAACAACTAAAATCTAAAGGCTAGAGTACATATAAAGTATAGGCAGGCAAAAAGAGCAAGTAAATATTATTTAGGTAATATGTAGTTATAAATTCGTCTAAGGTATAACTGCTATAACTGTTAACAATAAGCAACCGTGCCTTGGATAGATCGTCAGGCTTAGTCTGGGGCAAGAACACCTTCTCCAGCCACTCAACAGCAATTTTGTTGCTCGTCCATCTATTTTGCGAGAAGGTAACATGCCAGCTAGGATATCGAGCTAAAAACTCCCGCTTAAACCACTGCTCCTGGATGCTTTTGGCCTTGAAGATGACAAGGGGGTCTAGAGCGACACTAAGCGCGGAGATACACTCTATTATAGAGGTCTAAGTACAGGCATTTACTATCTTAACTAGTACAGAGTTCGGATTTTCCTGCAAGGAGCCAATGACAAGCCCATTAATACCCTGGCCTTCCATAATGCCGCCCTCGTCGGCGTTGTACCTCCGTCGGGGGGGAATACAGCTCACGGTCCTGTACAGGTCGAACAAGTGCCTAATATTATCTAGAGTAGCTGCATTTATGCGTTCCTAGTTAGTCCAGCGGCCTAACTTTGTCTTAATAGCTAGGTGGCGCCGCAAAAAGTAATTAGACCACTTCCTCCCTAGGTTCCTGTGGTCACCCTCTTGCTTGAGCACGCCAGTTGCGATGGCTCGCACTTGCGCATGCGTTGGCGCGTAACTAAGAGCCTCCTGCTAGAGAATCCAGTGCTCTAGATGCTCTTCTTAAACAGTTGTAGGCCGCTGTTCACCGTCGTCGTAAGCGTATTAGTGAGGTTAGGCACTATTAAAGCGGCCGCGAAGAGTGTTCCGTGGTATCCTATGCCGAGCAGCAGCAGTAGCCAAAGCAACCCTAGATTCGAGGTCTGCGAGTGCATTTTGGACGTCGCCCTCTATATATCTAGCCATTAGAAGACAGAAAAAATAATGCAAAAAGATAAATTGAAATTAATAAAGAATTGAATTTTTAAGAACTTATATTCGGTTGTAGTGCATGATGAGGAGGCGCGGTTGTGTGGGCTGTCCGAAACACGGGGGTGTCGGAAACTAGGACCCCTGGCTTACCATTCTACTCTATTATGGCTCCCTATGATATCTCTACTCGTGCCCTTGTTGTTAGCCTAAAAGCTACTGGCAAGTCAAGCAACGAGATTAATGAATTAACTAAAATCCCAACGCGGACGATTAATTCGATATACAGTCGAGCAATTATACGCGGCTTTGACCCAGCCCAGCGGCCACTACATATACGGGATAGCTACCTTGAAGATACTCTACAGTCCGGCAGACCACCAAAACAGGCTAAGGCCTCTAAGATAGTTGTTAATATTGTACGCACTAACCGCTATGGACGAGAGAAGTCTTGTGCTGATGTTGCTGGTGCACTCAGTCAAGAAGGATTCAAAATATCAGCTATAACAGTATAGCGGATTCTCTGGAAAGCAGGCTTTAAGAAGACTAAACTAACGAGGAAGCCTAGGTTGACAAAGAAGATGAAGAAGGATCGACTTAATTAGTGTCTTTAACATTAAGACTGGATAATTAAGGATTAGAAGAACGTTATCTGGTCTAATGAAACATCTGTTGTCCTTCTACACAGGCGTGGTGGCTACAGAGTTTAGAGGAGAGCAGATAAAGCCGTTGTCTGAAGCTGTATTTGTGAGAGGTGGAAAGGCTATTCTGAATTTATGTTTTAGGCTGCTTTTTATATGATAGGCGAGGGCCCTGTCATTGCTGGACGCTAGAAACAACAAAGCAAGAGAAGGAGGCTGCTATTAAAAGAATTGAGGAATTAAATCAAGAGCTAGAGCCTATTATGAGGGAACGGTGGGAGCTCGAGACTGGTATGCGGCGTCTCGATCTACGTACTAAGCCTGGTCGACAGCCTTAGTGGAAGTGGAATAAGAAGAATGGCAAGCTTAGTTGAGGGGCACGGGCTCAGGAATTGACTGGTATTGATATTAGTTAACTATCTTACTCCTAAAGTTAATTCCTTTTGCAAAGTAGTGTCAAGCTAAGCGACTACTAGGAACAGTTGTTTAAGAGGACAAGGCACCTGGCTACAATCACTATGTGCAGAGCTACGTGTATAGCTTGCAGGGTGTCTAGAAGCTACTTTGGTGCGGTAACTCACCTAATTTGAACGCTATTGAGCCTTGTTGGCCATGGATGAAGCGATATACTACAAAGAAGGGTGCACTAAAGAATCGAGCAGAGGCAGTACGTGCGTGGGAGCAGTGCTGGAAGGAGCTACCTCAGGATAAGATTCAGGCATGGATTGAGCGTATTCCTACTCATATTCAGAAGATTATTGAGCTAGAAGGGGGCAATGAGTATAAGGAGGGTAGAGTTCGATAGAATTGACCAGATTCGGAGCAATTTCCGCATCGGGATTGTGGCTGAGTACCCCTGTCGCCGAGCGGGCAAGGACTTTGATACGCACCTCCGTACTTTGGCCACCTTACCTAATTAGGCACCAGTGCGGGGCCCCGACACACTGCACACTAGGTAAACTTATACACTCTTACAAAGGGTAAGCACAATAATTATAGAGCTTATGTGACAATGAGGCTCCGCTTATGGGCAAACATCGAGAGTTTCAAGCTATAAAGCAAGATAAGCCTGATCCGATCTATGTGCTCTTACTCGTTGAGTTGTGCCATTGTACTGAAGCAAATGTCCCGAATACTTGTTCCACGCACAAGCGCTTTCCAGTAACCGGATAAGTCTGAAGTGCAATTCTAAGCAATGTATTATAGCGTTAGTCTATTATCTACTCGCTCTCTAAAAGGAATTAAAAAAATTAATTAGATTTAATAGTAATATAGTAGTAGTAGGTATAGAGAAAAGGTAGCGTATACTATAACTCGTCTAGAGAAATGCTAGAAGGATAAGAAAGATAAGAAGAAGGACAAGAATAGGGTAGGAAAGATATAGGAGGGGAGAGTAGAAATAAGAGGGAAGAGAGGCAAGTGTGAGGCCCGTGATTAAAATGTGGGTTCAAATTGGCAGAAGCGCGACTCTGACACCAGCCGCTCGGCTTTCGATGAGCACGAAGTGTAAGAAGAAAGCACCTTCACGATTTTGCCTTGGAACGAACATCAAAAATAAGAGAATGAATTACTCTAGTACAACCAGAGAAAAACAAATGTTGGAATACAGTCGAGAAATTTGCCTTGGTATTGCTTATCCTGGGGTAACACATGGTACTCAGACTCTCATAAAGTACGGTAGCCCTATATCCATCCTGGTGGCGGTTTCGACGTCCTTAGAATAGGAGATAGCCCCGAAATCCGCCAATCCTTTGTCGGAAGCATTCTAGCATTCAGTTCCTTTGCTTTTGATCGCGGCGTACCGTGACCCTCCGAAGTGGTAATCTTTTGCTGCAGAGCGTCACCAACGCCGTAGAGCAGTGTCGCAATGGCCGAGTTTTTCCATACACCAATCCGCTCTTTCTCGACTGAACTGCGTATCACGGTGACCAGCAGAAAGATCATGGTCGACACGAGCAACACAAGGGGTAGAGTGAGCCATGCCCAACGGACCTCGATATAGGTCTCCTCGGCGTAAGCCTTGCCAAGGGCCGAGTGTTTGCTCGACTGCCGCATGATGTTTGTCATTGCTGTTGCGAACTTTTCCATGTGATTTGTTATGTTGTTTGGTGCAGACCATGGATTGTTCGGGAATTGTCGGAAAGCGGGAGTCTCGCTCCAGGTCTGGTACCTCATCTCTGGTTTCGATGCATTGTTCGCGAGCGCGACAAATGACGGTAGATAGTCGTCAAAAATGGAGAGGATGTTGAAAGCTGTTTGGTTTGAAGCTCCGTAACTGGAAACATTGCCTTGGCTGGTATGGGTGTGTGGATCGACTACGATATCTTGCATGTATTGAACTTTTGCCAGATCCTTGGGGTCAGGAGAATCTGATGGGATGAAGGTCCAGGGCCATGGTCCTGCAGTTGTGTTTATGAAATGGTCTTTGACAACCTCCGTATACATTCCCAAATGATACGATGACTCTATCGTCTTAACACACCATGATAGGATGCACTCTAGTGCTCGTGGTTTCTGGTGCTGGAAAATGCTCCTTAAGACGCTCTCCTGGTCTGGTCCTTCTGTAGTGGAAGCAACAACGAAGTTTGCAAGAGGATTTCGGACGTGCTTAAAATTGATTGAGCCGCCAAACATTGGGATCCTTTTAATGTTGCTGATGAGTGGCAAGAGACGCGTCGTCAGTATCTCGCCAGAGAGTTCGTTAGTAGATGGGTCCGCTTCGTAGCCTTGCATGAGTATCGGCCTCTCGCTGGTTGCATTGAAAAACCACCCGCATGTGGGTCCAAAGTTGGGAAAGACAAAGGAAGTTGAGTTCGAGACCCAATCTAGGAACCCAGTGATGCAGCCAAATTCCAGCATGTCAGCCACGTCTCTACACTCGCTGCAGACGCCAAGCGTCTCATAAGGTTCCCAGGTACAATCGCTTGTCGGGCACGATAGGGGTATCTCCGCACGCGTCGAATTACCTACCTTGAATTGTGGGGTTCCAAAGTCCCGAAGAAGAACTTATCGATTATCGAGCTTAGATCGAGGTCGGGGTTGATGATCTCTCTCCCTTTTTTTATGATCTTGGTGAAGTGTGGTTCGTAGTGTATGACCCTCGGAATGGAATTGTTCTGCGATTGAAGCATTGATATCTCGGGGGGTAGCGAACCAATTGCTGAAAGAACATATCCATAACCATTACAAATATTGTAATTGCTGCACCAAGCGCAGCCAGTGTTGTACCTTTTGTGCGAACAAGAAGCACTAAAGATCCCCAGGGGCCGCGAGACGCATTATCGAACATTTCAAAGTCCAACATTTTCTTTGAGAGCGACCTTGGAACCGGCTCCATTTCAGCTGACCAAGCGCCTTGGAGACCGGAAAGACGATAGAAGCCGAGGCGATTCTTGAGAGGATAGCGATCCAGCCAGTTTAGTGTGTAATCCAGAGGCCAGCGCTTCGGGAAAGGCTTGTCCTGCAGCAAGAACAATAAGACGATAATTGCGCTCATACACGATGCACTCAACAACCAGCTGATAATCTCAAGACCGCCATCGCTTAACAACGTCATTGGAAGCGCTATATTTCCATAGCCTTTGCTCGATGCCCCCGGCGAGGTCGGGTGTTGAAGTTTGCTTGATGGGTTCGCCTTTCTCGGCTTTGTCGAGTCGCTCGCCTCCAGGGGATTGTATCGGACTCGGGTCAGGATGAAATGGGGCTTCTGCTATTCCAAGCCCCAAGTTGCTCTTCTTCCTGGGCTCATCATCGTCCACTGGTGTGTTTGGAATCGATGACCCACTGGTAAAACTCCTCCGCCCAGAATGAATCTTCATGTATTGTCGTTACTGGCGAGATAGGGGAGAATGTTACTCGGCGAGCTCGCACGCGTGCCCTGCCTTGCTCGTTGGATTGGACGTCGAAGCGAAGTGCAGGACGAGGAGGCTGCGGCCGATACCAGCGACGTGGCGTTTCTATGCGAAGAATCGGAACGACTAGGTTCCCCGAGGAAGCAGCGGGAGAGGCAGTCGAATAGAACGAGGAGAGAGGGGAGCTGCTAGGTGCCCTGAGGAAGTCGCAGGCGACGTAGTCGAACGATAGGAAGGAGGCGCCGGTGAGGTGATGCTGTAGTGATGCAGTGGATAGGGTGGTCTCTCGAATTAAAATCACAGGTTGGACAGGTCTGCACACGTTTGTTGCCGGTATCAAGGTGTTTCTGTTGGATTTGCGGATTACGAGACCAAAATGGGGATACGGGAGTTTCGACATCGCCCTGCAAAAAAAGTCAAGAATAATGAGACGAGCAAAAGTGGGATAAGCAGAGTGCCAGACAAAAAACGGAGCGGAAGGCGAAGGGCAAACAGCTGCACCGACAGTAGGAAATGTAGGGCTTGTAGAAATACAGGAACGAAACAGCCGTCAACTGATGAGGCATAACGCATACACGTCCCTGGCCCCTGCCTTGTCGATCTCCACACAATGTGTGATTGCCGCTCAGAGCCTCCAGTCATCGCGCGACGCCTACGCGCAGAAGTTGGTCTACGCCGCAACCCTACATGTTACTGAATCGTCGTACAACGTTGGCAGCGGGAGATGCAGGAAGGTTGCTTTCGCTCGATGTGCTAGAGACTGCGCAGCCCAATGGAGGCCCTGTGTAAGCGCCGGGGTGGAGGTGACTAGGCTAAGCGAGCGCTTGCAGCCGCACTGCCCCTTCTACTGCAGTGCTAACATCAAGCTGCCTGACTTTGTATTTTCAATTGCCTGCTATGAAGCTTGCGTTTGAACGATGTATCCTGGGGTAACAAACTATCAATACTGACACTTTGAAGCGACCAAATACCCTGTTATTTTCGTCGCCCGCTGTGGACGAATTCTTGAATCATGTAACTGTAGTTAACCAGTAACATCGACCACATCGAATCGAGTGGCGAACTGGAATGTAGAAAGATGAAACAGGCTAGCACAACTGTCCCTAGTATTTGAATATTGCCATATGAAATGGTTGAAATCACAACTAACTGCATCTCACACGTGCAGTACCAAGATGGAAGTTTGGTTACCATGGTTGAGCTTATGACTCACATATAGCCCAAAAAATAAATGTCTGGCGGAACCATGGTACGTACCAAAGGGCTTGATTGAAATTGTACTTAAGCTCTGTATTGCACACTTCACTACCTTCACTTCTACATCCTCCACCACCACGCTTGCGCCGGGCTTCTTATATATCACCCCTGGCGCTCCTTTATTTCCTGATAATCGAACAACAAGAGACCGAACGAAGATCTTTAACCGTCACCCATCTTGTTGCTAGACGCGATAACGTCGGCCTTTACCTCCGCTCGTCAACGCGCATATAACGCTTCCGACACTCAACGCATCACCAGGTCTGATTGCGAACCTGCCTTTCGACGACAACGACAAGAAAACGACCAGGACCGGTATCATGGCCATTCAACCATCAGACAAGAACTCGGAAGGCTCTACAACATCCCAACTGCATGCAGATGCCGATATACCAGAAAATGGCACGGAGCGTCCCCAAGTACCGACTGTCTCTTTGGTAAACTTCTTTCCCGGACTAGGACAACGAGGGCTGGCCCCAGAGATCCGCGACATGGTTTACAGCCAATTAACTATCCCCAAAATACAAGAGCGCCACAATTACGAATCACTATATCTACTACGAAGATAACTCGAGTGCCTTAGCACTTCTTCGTAACGGAAATGCCCTTTAGAACGACGCATCCCATGCTCTTGAAGTCCGTCGCGCTACTAAAACCTTCACTCTACTGGCGCGCATTAGGAGACACTCAGCTATCCTAGCTGGCCAAACAACTATAACTTCCTCTTTTAGCTGCTAAAGGCAATTGATCTAGTATATGCTGTCGACCTGGAGCATCAGCGGGCGGTAACATCCCCTTGAAAGTGGGCTGCACCTATAAACAGCGCAATACTAAGAAGCAGTGTACAATTTCTTTGGTACTGCTTACGAAGCTCAGATAAGGGACGCTTGTGGAAATTCAACGAAGCACATCTAGTCTATTTGCTGGACCGTCCGAACGGGGTTCTTGGGCACTGGCCTGGGCTTTATTACGAGAAAAACTTCATCCAAACACTGATTCTCTAGCTACGTCGAAAGCCGGAGATCCATATTCGAATTTTTCTTGACTCCCTTAATAGACCTGAACATATGGAGTTAGATGCACAATGGGTGGAGAGAGATATAAAAAAGTTTCTGAGACAGATAGGTGATGAATTAACGGTTACCAGGCTTCCACGCCCGATGGAGGCCTTTATCCGCCATCGAGTCACGCTGGTCTCGGCAGAGGCTTCTCTGGAGCTTTGGAAATATTGGCTGAGGTCCTTGGAACACGACGTCGAGTGGGAGATGGCGACCCATGAGGATGAGCGGATTATGCGGGAAAAATAGAGTGGAAACGCATGGAATCTTGAGCATGTATAGCATTGGTTAGAAGCTCCCACGACGACGGTCTTTCAGTATAGCATGGAGCTGTGGACAGTGGCATCTGTATAGGTTTTAGTGCCGAAGAAGCTTTCCTATACCGTGGGTCACCACCTCGTGCACGGCCAACACCAAATCTCCCGCACTTTCAGAATCGCTTTACACCACCAATATACACCAAATAGAGGCTGCCCTAGAGTCGTTAAAATCGCTAAAGCTTGGAGAGAAGCCTAATTATACTCAGACTGCGAAAAAGTACGGTGTTAATTGAACGTTGCTGTCAAAGCGTCACCGCGGGGTTATCAGCAGCTACCATGTTTCCCCGCTCAACGCACAGACCCCACTCAACGCACAGTTTGAGGATGCCCACTACTACTACTTTTAAAGCTGTACAGCTCTATATAGATCAAATTATTACGAGATTTTTTGTAGTAGCATTCTTAAAAGTCGTTTTAATCGATTGGCAACGATATATTAGGTGCGATACCTCTGTGGGAGGCGTACTGTACGCGTGCGCGTTGATGGGCCAGATGCCTCTACCACCCCTTTAATGACGGATAGATCCTTAGCATCAGCCTCTAGGTCCTTAATAATATGATCAGGAGGTGCAGGAGCTGTGAGGCTACGCGCCTTACCCTTTTTAGCTAATTGTATATTATTCTGGAGTTGCTTTTTAGCTGCGTGGGCGAGTAGGGCTTCTTCGCGCTCTGCAGCCTTCTGCTGTTTTTCCTGCAATTTGATCTCCTTTGCAGCTATCCTTATTTCTGCTCTTTGCTGAAGCATAGCCTGTTTCTTCTGCTTTTTCTTTTCTGCTCCCTAGCTAGCTTATTGCGATCCTTCTGGTGTTGTAGTTCTTCTGCTTTAGCGTCTTTTTGGACTTGTTGATTGCGGGCAGCTTCAACTTTAGATGGCGACTAGAAGACAGCGCCACTAGCGTAATTCTGGGAAGGTTTAAGTAGTAATGCCTTGCCACGCGTACGGCGCTTCTTCTCATTTATAAGGGCGTCTTTAAGGCGGTTGTTTTCATGCTGAAGGAGCTGTTTTTGAGTCGTGATTGCATGTATTGTGTGAGAGAGCTGTAAGGCGCGTTTATCGTAGATATTATCAACTACCTGTTGTAGGAGCTGTTCAATCTTGCGCCAGTCGCTTGCAGAGAGTACTGACGACGTACTATTATTACTGCTTGATGGCCTCTTAGGCTCTGGATCCTTGAATTTCTTTAATATAGCGTTGCTATCTAGTGGAGAGATGCCAGTAACTCTGAATGAGTTAATAATCGTTTCCTCAGCAAACGCGGTCCTATACGCCCTATAGAAGAAGCGGAAGAAGTCACGCTTAGTAATAGATGTAAGGCCCTGGCTGTTGTACATGAATTGGGAGAGCTCTTTGGTATATGCAGCTGAGAGAGGCTTAAAAAGGCAGACATCTAGAGGCTGCAGCGTATGAGTTGAATGCGGCGGATAGATAGCTAGGAGGATCCTATTTTGATCGCAGAACTCGATAAACTCTATTGTAATATGCGAGCCATGCCCATTAAGAATAAGGAGCCTATAGTAGTTGCGTTTTGCCTTCGTCTTAGTCTCCTCCTGAAAGCACCTCTTAAGCTAGGCAATGCCAAGTTTGTTGTTTGTCCATCTTGAAGGTGATGAGGCGAAGAAGGCGCGGTGCTCTTGAGGATTAAAATCCTGCAACCAGGTGTCCTGAATATTGCCAGAAGCTGCCTGATATATGAGGGCAGGATCGAGAGAGCTGCCGTCGGCGCATATACAAGCTATCGTCGTGATCCACTCCCTGTTGCCGTCCTGGAGTACCTGCTTGACGCTACCCTGATCATACTGGCGTCGGGAGAATACGCGCTTCATTCTTGACACTACCCCAATTAAGAAGCCCTTCTCATCCATATTGTATGTATTTGATGGCGCGATGTTGTACTGCTTGATCTTCTCGTCCAAAAGCTTAAAATAGAGGGCGTATTTGAAGGCTGAATTAGCTTTGTGGCGCTGGTTATCAATACCAGATGTCTATCGCGATATAAGGTTGATTTGATGCCGCGCAATATAGCGATTAACCTAGTGTTTTCCTGGCTCTTGATGGGCTATTTCTGCTGCGAAATTTCGTATCATCTCTCTTGTAGGAGGTAGGCCTCGTGTACACAGCTTTTTAATGTACTGTAGTAGCTGTTTTTCCTGTGTAGAGTTGAGGAGTCGCTTTTCTTCTGTCCGGGACGCATAGGTGCCCTGCACCCCGCGAAAACGCTTCGAGAGCCGCGACCGCTCAACGCCGTACTCTCGCGCAACCTGAGATATATTAGGACGTTCTCCTAGCTTCAGGGATCTCAAAGCTTCAACAGCTGCGTCAATCGGGTCCATATTGGTAGAGTTATGAGGGTTGAAAGTATAGAGGTTTTTGGTGCCAACTGTGCGTTGAGTGGGGTCTGTGCGTTGAGCGGGGAAACATGGTATGCGGAGAAAGTCGATATGCGCCTTCTCAACTCTACACAGGAAACTAAGCTCGTACAATATATTGATAAGCTCTGTGTACGAGGGCTACCACCTACAAGGGAGATAATACGGAATTTCGCAGCAGAGATAGCAGGAAAAGAGCTAGGAAAAAACTAGATTAATCGCTTTATTGCGCGGCATCACATTGAGCTTGTATCTCAGTAGGCATCCAGCATCGATTCCACACGCCACAGAGCTGACTCTGCCTTCAAATACGCCCTATATTTTAAGCTCCTAGACCAGAAGATAACTTAGTACGATATCAAGGCTCGCAATATCTACAATATGGATAAGAAGGGCTTCTTAATTGGGGTGCTGTCAAAAATGAAGCGCGTGTTCTCCCGCCATCGATATAATCACAGAGGCGTAAAATAAGCACTCTAGGACGGCAACAGGGAGTAAATAACTACGATAGCCTGTATTTGCGCCGACGGCAGCTATCTCACGCCTGCGCTGATTTATCAGGCTGTTTTCTGGCAAGATATAAGACTTATAGCTTCAAGATTTCGACCCTGCAGAGCATAAAACCTTCTTCGCCTTATCGCCCAGTGGATGGACCAACAACAAGCTAGGGCTCTTATGGCTTGAACAGGTGTTTAATCGCGAAACAAAAGCAAAGGCAAGACGATTATATTGTCTACTTATCCTTGACGGCTATGGCTTATATATATTAATGGAGTTTATTAAGTTTTACGACGATAATTGGATTCTTCTGGCCATCTATCCTCCCCACACTACCCACACCTTGCAGCCGCTTAAATGTCTGCCTTTTCAAGCCTCTATTAACTGCCTACTTAAACGAGCCTCTGAGTTCATGTATAGCTGCCAGGGCATCTCCGCGATTACAAAAAGAGACTTCTTCCGCTTGTTCTATAAGGCCTGGCATACAACGTTTAAGGAAAAGACGATCTTAATGGCTTTTTAAGTCACAGGGCTTTCGCCGTTAGACCTAGAGGCTATACTTAAGAAGTTTAAAATAGAGGAGACTAAGAGGCCCTCATCAAGCGATAGTACTACTTCCATCTATCGCGTGCAAAAATCGGTAGAAATCTTGGCGGCATCCGAGAATTTGCGCGCGCGCAGGGAGCCTCATACAAATCGTAAATTTGACTGTGACGCGTCGATAACAGCCTATAAACTGTTGAACAACTGTTAGTAAGTCGTGAGGCTGTACAAATACGTGTATAGGGCTATACTGACGCTTTTTCTGGTGGAGTAGTCCGTCGAAATGGCTGGAGATCGCCCACAGAGGGTGCGTAGGGCCCCCTCACGGCCTGGAGAGCAAACTGAGGGCGACGGAGCAGCTGCAAAGGCGCGTACAGCCCGTAAGAGCAGCAAGAAGGCCCCTAAGAAAGCTCCCAGTGGGAGTACTAGAGGGCGCCTGGCGAGCGGTACCGGTAAGGGCCCAATAACTCGCGCGCGACGCTGGGCTAAACAGTGCCCCAGCAGTCAATCGGGCTGCCCTTGCTTCAGTTAGTACGCAGAACACTGCAAATAGACAGCAGGCTCTACCCTTGTCATCGCCGCCACCAGTAGAGCCTCCCCGTATTGACCTCACCGTCGAGAGCACGCTGCCGCTGTCGTCGCCCACTACGCGCCGCGCGCGCGTGAGCCTCTCCGCCCTCCACTACTTGGTTTATCGTCGTCGCCGGGTTCGCGAGCGGAATTTGACCTGGAGGTAGACTATAAGCTTATCGTCAACGGCAAGAGCGCTGTTCACCGCCCACCAGAGAGACACGGCCGCTATTTTTGGTGGCTCGATATGGCGGAGAAAGTTATAAACGATATGCTGGAGCAGCCAGAGGCTCAACTTAGTGGGCGTGAGTTTGACTTTGAGAGCCGTACGGTGGCTTTTCGAGCGGGCGTAAAGTCGCGAAAAATACTAGTAACGCTGGCCGACTTTAGCCAGGTGGAGGAGGACAAGCTTTTTAAAAGCTATCGAGTACCAGGTCAGCAAATCGCCGGGCGTCCAGCTTGTAGAGGTTACCTTTGAGGTGCGCGTCGAGGCTAAGGCTCTCGAAAAGGCCTTCAAGCGTAATCAATCGTTCAACGACCCATCGTCTGACGTGGGTGAGGTGACTCCACAGCCAGAAAAGCAGACGCGCCGTCAACAGCAGCTCCTTAACGAGTCGAGGGCTATACAGCGCGTAGAGAGCTTGTCGTCGGCGCAGGACTGGGAGAGAAGCCTTCATCGGCACTGGCTCTGTCGCAATAGTGAGTGTACAAACTTTGGGAACTGGTGCTGGGTAACGCCCAACCACGAGCACTACGCTATTGGAGCTGCCGACTCGAAGTCCTGGGCGAACGCGATCGTTGCTGGCCAGGCTGAGCTCCTCGCGCCGCCGATAACTCTCATCGACTACTGGCGGAGCCCTGCTGGCGGCGGCAACCAGCTGAAGCGTCGGAGAGGTGCCGGTAAAAAGCGCTCAAAAGCCCGGCGTGGCGGTTATTATATAGCGACTCGGAGAGCGATGGGAGCGACGGTGAGGGCGACTTCTGGCGTAACTACGAGCGACGTGAGCGCCAGAAGGAGCGCCAGAGAGCTATTGACGAGGCTCGCTGGCGCGACGAGAAACACGAGCTGCTCAAGCTCCAGCGTGAGAGCGTCCAGTTACAGCAAAATACTGTCGGATTTGGTCAGCCTGCAGTACCTATAGCGCCCCAAATGGGTTATCCTGCTTACTCTATACCGCCAGCTTCCATTCCATCGCAGCTTCAACAGCTGCAGCAGTACTACTCACCTCTGCCAAGTCAGCGTCCGCGTACGCCAGGCAGCGCCCTCCCAATCGTCAGCTCAAGCCCTGTGAGTGGCCAGGAGGATACAAGGGCAACAGTGAGGGAGTTTTTCAGCTAGCTAATCAACCAGCAGCCGGAGGACGATCGTGAGGACTACAAGCAGGCTCGAGATGTGGCGATATCAGAAAAGTGGACTATCAAAGATCTTAAGGAGATGTCAAGCGTTGGAGGAGAGCTCTATAAAATCGCGGTTAGTGAGCGCTTTAAGCTGAAGGATGGAGTCGTTAGGCACCTGCGAGATGACCTGAAGAAGTATAAGCAGCACTGTAAGACAGCTACAGCTACTGCCGCCGCAGGGTTCGTAAGTATGGGTAGTAAGGGCGCTGTGGGTAGTGGGGTTACTGGCTGAGTTGACGATAATTGCAGAGCATGGACTTTACGTAATTACGTCACTACTTTACTTAGTATTCACCTTGGCAAGTTTAACGTCTATCCTAACAACTCTACGCTCTACTCTACGCTCTACTGCCACCTCCCCCACATCTCCCTACGTGCCTCCCAGAGCTGCTCCTGGTTCTCTATCCTATACACGCCGTCGGTAGCGTGCTTAAAGTGCTTTTTCGCGAACCGATCGCAGCGACTTTCGCGGATAGCGCCCCTTAGAAAGTCGCCAAAGTTGTTAAAGCGCCACCGTACATAGCAGTAGTTGCGGCGGATCCAGGCCTTTAGGACTCCAAAGGTAAGCTCAATTAGGTTAAAATCAGGCGAATACGGTGGCAGAAATCTAACAATATGGCCAGCTTCCTCAATAACTCTCACCACCTCCCAGTTTGTATAAATTGAGACGTTGTCGAGTATTATAACCATAGGCTTCTGGCCATACGCCGCCCGGAGCGTGGGCAACACAGCGAATCGCGGATCCAATCGATAAAGTCCTCATGGCTGAAATAGCCCTCCTTTATACCTGTACAGGGCAGGTAACCGTCAACTGTATACGCTGGGAGAATAGCCCAAGTTTTGCCACGCCGTACGTCCTGGAAATATCGATTGGTAAACCCGATTGGGGCATACGCCCTGTGGCGCCAGCCAGCCAGTCTTCTCGTTGAAAATAGACTCGTCGTCAAGAAACACCAAGTCGGCGGCGATAAATTGCCTCATACTCCTCCGGTAAGCCTCACGGAGCTCCTCATTGCGCAGTATTGATATGGGCCGTAGGGCTCGCTCTCGCTCCAGTCGCGATCCTTTAACAGTCGACTAATAGTGGATCGGTGTACCTGAACGCCTCTCTCCATCCACAGCCAGTATACAATCTCGTCCTGATACATCCAACCGCTCTGAAACAGCTCATCGTACAGCGCCTGCTCATCGTCAGACGATAATTTACGCGGGCGGCCGAGTACAACGTTGGGGCTGCTGGGTTTGCGAGTGCTCCCCCATAGAGCTTCAAGTTTCGCTCAATTTTATACACCTCTGACAACGACACGTCTACTGAATCTGCGCGATATCGTCGTGGCGCCAGCCAAGTAGCAGAAAGCGATAAATATCGAGGCGACGACGGGGATCCAGCCCACGGCCTTTAGTTGTAAGCTCTCGGGGTATAGTTGGCGGGCGACGCGCCTGCGCGGCAGTAAGAGGGCGAGGAGCGACTCCGTGAGCTCGAAACATGGACTACTCTCCACCAAAAAAAGCGTCAGTATAGCCCTATATACACGTATTTGTACAGCCTCACGACTTACTAACAGTTGTTCAACAGTTTTATAGGCTGTTATCGACGCGTCACAGTCAAATTTACGATTTGTATGAGGCTCCCCGCGCGCGCGCAAATTCTCGGATGCCGCCAAGATTTCTACCGATTTTTGCACGCGATAGATACTCAGCGCTTCAGATTGGAGGAAGATTAAGCGATTACCGTGCCCGTGCGCGTAACGACCCACGTCGCGTAACGACCCAGGAACAACGCGCTCACTACTTCAAAAATGAGGGTATTGCAACAGCTATAATAGCTATTACGAGATTTTGTAGTAGAGTAGTAAACAAAGGCATGCGATTAATTTGTACTATCTAAATTTACTTGGAAGGTTAACGTTGCGGCGGCCACGGCGGGTGGTGAAAGCTAGGGCAGCTAATGCAGCCTGTGATGCCTCCTTAGCAGCTGCACCAGCACTACGTTGTTTCTAACGCTTGTTGGCTTAAGTAGAGGCTTTTAAGGCCTTGCGCTTGCCCTTCTGGGATAGTTGTATAGCTTTTTTTTTTAGTGTTGCGAGCTGCCTTCTAGCGCTCGCGTTCAGCTGCCTTGTCAGCCTTCTCCTTCTCCCCTCACCACCTTGGCTGCCTCTCTCGCCACACGCCTCTCCTCTGCCTCCTGCTCTCGGAGTAGCTTAGCAGCAGCTTGAAGCTCCTTCCAGTTAGCCTTTGCAAGCTGCCTATTATGCTCTTCCCTCTGCTTCACTGTCTCTCGTGCACGTGCCTCTCTAATCTTGCGCGAAGACTAAAAGACGGCACCACTATAGTACTCCTGGCGCTGCTGCAAGTTAAGAGGTTTACCGCGCTTCTTGTGCTTCTTCTTAGCAGTAAGAGCCTCTCTTAGGCCATCGTTCTTATGGTGTAGCAGTTTGTTTTGTACTTGGAGTCCATAGAGCGTTTGGGAGAGCGACTTTGACTCTTCTGCAGTAGTATCCTTCACTGCAGAGCGTACGAGACGCTCCATCTGACGCCAGTCGCTCTCCTTAAGCGCTGAGGGGCCTGCTTCGCCTTCATCTTGCTTCCTAGAGCTCTCTCTCTTAAAGCGTTTGAGTATAACCTCTGGGTCCATAGGCCATATACCAGTAGCTTCAAAGGACTTAAGGATAGTCTCTGTCTTAAATAAGGACTCCCACGCTCTCCAGAACAGTGGGAAAAAGTCCCCCTTCTTGACTGGTACTAGCCCTTGGCTCCTCTGGAGGTGGGTGGAGAGCTCCTTAGAGTAGGCGGTGGAGAGAGGTTTAAACATGACGTCGAGAGGTTGAAGCGTATGGGTAGAGTAAGGGGGAAATACGGCTAGGAGTATGCGATAGGATTCGCAGTAGTTAATAAACTCCTTTGTAAGGTGACTGCCATAGCCGTCAAGTATAAGGAGACGCCAGTCTCTTCTACGACGCGCTTTCTGCTTTGTGCAGCGATCAAATACCTGCTCTAGCTACGCTAAACTGATATCGTTATTCGTCTATCTAGATAGAGATGAAGCTATAAAGACGTCGTGTTGCCTAGCTTTAATAGCGTCCACCTAAGCTGCTGCCTGCAGTGAGCTGTTTGCTGACTAATAGATAAGACCTGGCGGCAGAGCCTCCCCATCAGCGCAGACAGCTGCTAAGAGGGTGATCCATTTACGAGAGCCATCTTGGAGTGCCGCCTACACCTCTTTTCGCTCCCACATCTGACGGCTGAACACTCGTTTTGAGCGTCCTGTTATACCTATTATGAAGCCCTTCTTGTCTATATATTGTAGGAATGGCGCGGCTGTATGTTGTACTGCTTTATCTTCTGATGTAGCAAGTCAAAGTATAGCTTATACTTTAACGTTTGAATCAGCGTTGTGGCGGAGAGAGTCAATTCCAGAGATGTCCATTTGGAGATGAGATGGTGGCCGTGTCGGTCAAAGCGGGTAACCTAAGCGTCGCTCACGGGCTCTGTGGCTGTCGAGGATGCGAAATTTTGTATTATCTCTCTTATAGGAGGCAGCCCTCTCTTTGTAAGGTCTTTAATATAGCTTACAAGCTTTAACTCTTGTTGTGGGCTGAGTACTTGTTGATCGCAATGCTTAGCTTCCTGTGGGCGCTGACAGCCTTAGTGTCTTTGGCGCAGCGTACTGTGTGCGGTACACTAAACTGGCGAGCAATTTTCCGGTATATAAGTTGTTCTCCTGGTTTAAGCGATTCGATTGCTGCGAGCGCATCGTCAATTGGTGCCATGGTGGTGGAGTTATGACGCGTTGAAGTTTGGAGCTTGTCTGGTGTTTTGGTGTTCCTGGGTCGTTACGCGACGTGGGTCGTTACGCGCACGGGCACGGTACTGCGCCAGGTAGTGGAGGATATCTACGATCGACGCTCCCAACAGCTAAGCCCGACGATTCACGTAATGGCTGTACAAAAACAGCTCCTCCAGCATAAAAACGAGCAACTCAGAGGGGCCTTTGTCAATAAGAAGAAGCGCCGTTAACGTGGCAGGCCTCTATTACTTAAGGCACCGCAGGAGTATAATAGTGGAGCTATATTCTGGTTGCTATCTAAAGTTAAGGACGCCCGCAATCGCCAAGCACAAAAGGATGCCAACAAGCAGCTACTACAACAATAGAAGTCTAAGGAGATTAAGCGTAGGGAGAAGCAGAAGCAGGAGAAGGCTACTATGCTTGAAGAGAGGCAGCGCATAAGAGAGGTGGCCAAAGAAATACGCCTTTAAGAACAGCGCGAGAAGGCCGTGCAGCGCGAAGAAGCTAGGATCGCGCGCAAAGCCAAAAAGCAACTCTAACAAGATATACAATTCTCTAAAAAGGGTAATAGACGCCGTCAAAAGGCCTTTGCACCACCTCCTTAAGTCGCTGAGGAGACAGAGGATGTTGGTGTGGATATATCATCTGTAGTTGATGTGGTACCTACACCCGGCCCTGCCACGCGCACCCGCAAAGTACGCCTCCCACAGAGGTATCGCACGTAGTTTATTGTTACCAATCAATAAATAATAGGTCCTTAAAAGCCCTCCACTAAAAAATCTCGCGATAATACAATATATATGCGACTCTACAGCGGCAAAAGTTGTGGGTGTGGGCATCTGGAAACCGTGCACCAGGTGGTGACCCACGGTACCGTGCCTTGGCAGCCTGTGCGCAGCGTCGCGCTATGCGCAACCCCAACGTGATCGCGATGTCAACAATATGAGGCTGTAGAGCTCTATACAAAAGCAATTATCGCGAGATTTTCTAGAGTTAGGTTCTTATAGAGCTATAAATGATTGCTAGCTAGTCAAATTATAGATATCTGCTTGGTGTTCTGATTGTTCGGCCACTGCGCGATACTGGCGTTGATGGCGCAGATGCCGCCGCATCAACGCGTACAGGCACTGGCGTAGATTTTTTCTTCTTGATAGGTAGAACAGTAGACTTTGAAGCCTTTTTTTTACCCTTTTTGGCTAATTTGATGCGATTTTGAAGTTGTTGATTGGCCCTACGAGCCTGTGTTGATTGAGGCGTCGCTCGCTCAGCAGCCTGCTCAGCTCTCTCCTTGGCGCGCGCATCTCTGGCTGCTGCCCGCGCAACGCGCTTCTCCTGTTGTAAACGAGCTTTGAGCTGTTTATTAGCTATACGAATCTCTTGCTGCTGAGCTTTTGGAGTTGTAACTGTTGTTTTTCAGTCAGTCTCCTGTTGGCTGAGAGACTCACGCGCCCCTCTGTACGCGGGCAGGTGACCAGAAAACTGCTCCTCCATGCCGCTCATCAGGTTGCTCTAAGGGCAGAGTCTTGCCTTTTGTTTGACGCCGTTTCTGGTTTGTAAGAGCTTCTCGGAGACCCTTGTTTTCATGCTCTAGGAGCTGCTTTTGTACAGAGATTGAGTGTATCGTCTAGCTTAGCTTACGCGACTCCTTAGTTGCGATATCCTTAACAGTGGACCGCAATAGTCGCTCTATTTTACGCCAATCTGACGCGCTGAGTATTGAGGTAGAGCTCACTGGTGATTCTGGCTCTAGCGGAGAGTCTCTTTGTTAAACCTTTTGAGGATAGGCGCGTGGGATCTGGCGGCGAGATACCTGTACACTCAAAAGCTTTAGTGATTAATTGCGGCGTAACTGATGTTGTCCAGGCCTTCCAAAATAGTGTAAAGAAGTCTCTTTTGGCGATTGTTAATAGTCCTTGGCTCCTATAGAGATACGCAGAGAGCTCGTCAGAGTAGGCAGCGGAGAGAGACTTGAACACGCAGACGTCAAGAGGCTGCAGCGTATGAGTCGCATGAGGGGGAAATATCGCAAGGAGGATCTTATTCTGATCGCAGTAGTCGATAAAATCCATAGTAACGTGAGATCCATGCCCATCAAGGACTAGGAGTCGCCACTGCCGTCGAGCCTTCTCCTTTGTACAGCGATCAAACACCTGTTTGAGCCATTGAAGCCCTATCTTATTGTTTGACCATCCAGAGGTTAATGAGGTGATAAAGACTCTGTAAGAATTGACGTTGATATCTTCAACCCAGCTTGATTGTAGAGTCGCGGCGTCAGATCGATAGATCAGCGCTAGATCAACAGTAGATCCGTCGGCGCATATACATGCGATGAGCAAGATCCACTCACGGCTGCCATCCTGTATAGAGATTGCCTTGCTTGGCGACTCTTATATAGAGGCCTGTCGAAGATCCTTTTTGAGCGGCTAGTGATACCAAGGAGGAAGCCTTTCTCGTCCATATTGTACGTATGCTGAGGCTCTACGCCATACTTCGTGATTTTCTCATGTAGAAGCTCAAAGTAGAGCCTGTATTTTGCCTCTGAATCAGCTTTGTGGCGATTGCTGTCAAGCCCAGTCGTCCATTGTGAGACCAAGTCATCTCTGTGTCGCCGTACGAAGCGATCAACCCATGACATAGAGACAGCCTTTCCAGCTATAGTAGAGGCAAAGCTTTGTAGCATCTGCCGTGTAGGTGGGAGGCCGCGTTTAGTAAGGCTTTTAATATATCGTATAAGCTCAGATTCTTGTTGTTGGCTGAGGTTTTGCTGGTTGATGTAGGTAGCTGCGCGGGGTACGCATATCGCTTTGTGCCTTCTAATTAACGTAGATCGCACAACGTTAAATCTCTTTGAATTTGATTATATGAGAAAATTTCCCCTGGTTTTTTGTTTTTTGCGATTCGATTGCTGCAATCGCAGCGTCAATTGGGTCCATATTGGTGGAGATATCACGCGTCAAAGTGAGACGCGATTATGTTGGGGTTGCGCATAGCGCGACGCTGCGCACAGGCTGCCAAGGCACGGTAACGTGTCCGTGCGCGTGATGCGCGGATTCGCGTGATGCGCGGGCAACACCAAAAACGCTCTATTGAAAACGAGGCTATAGAACCACCTACGATCAATATTATTACGAGATTTCTTTGCAGGGTAGTAAGTTAATAGCTGCGATTTATTTGCACTATTTAAATCTATCTGGAAGCTTAACGTTGCGGCCGCGGCGTGTAGATTTGGTTGGGGCAGCAGATGCGCCCTCGGAGGCCTTCCTAACATCTGTAGCATTAATAACACGTTTCTGACGCTTTCTGCTCTGTAGAGATGGCTGAGAGGCCTTTCTTTTTACCCTTTTGGGATAGTTGTAGAGCCTTTTCTGCGTTGTAGGCAGACTTCTGACTTCTGGGCAGCGCGCTAAGCTGCCTTTTCAGCTCTCTCTTTCTCTTTTGCCTCCTTAGCTGCCTCTCGCGCAACACGCTTCTCCTGCTGGATCTTCTCCTTATAGAACTTAGCTGCCTTCTTCAGCTCTGCTGTCTCTGCTCTTTGAAGCTGCTGCTGCTTCTCCTCCTGCTCCTTGATAGATTGACGAACACGTGCCTCCCTCAGCTTCCTTGGTGACCAGAAGACTGCTCCACCATGATACTCCTGACGCTGTTGGAGATCTAGAGTCTTGCCCTTCTTTCTGCGCTTCTCCTTAATAGATAGTGCCTGCTTGATCCCATCCATCTCATGCTTGAGTAGCTCATTTTGGACAGATAGGTGGTGGAGCGATCGACGAAGCTTCTGTGTATCTCTACTACTCTGATCCTTGACCGCAGAGAGCGTATAAGCCTATCTACCTTTCTCCAATCATGATCGCTAAGTGATGATAGAGAGCTTTCTCTTAAATCTTGAGATTTGGTGAATCTATCAAGGATTACATTCGGATCAGGTGGTGATATGCCTGTTGCCCTAAAAGAGCTAAGGATCGTTGATTCCTTGAAGGAAGCCTTCCACGCATTCCAGAATAGGGGGAAGAAGTCGCCTTTGGTGATAGAAGCTAGACCCTGACTTCTATGGAGGTGTGTTAACAGTTCTGTTGAGTAGGCTGTTAATAGAGGCTTAAACATCGCAACGTCAAGTGGCTGAAGCGTATAAGTTGAATGAGGAGTCAGGACGGCAAGAAGGATCTTATTCTAATCACAGTAGTCGATAAAGTCTATAGTGATGTGGGAGCCGTGGCCATCTAGGATTAGGAGTCGATGTGATTGTTAGGTCTTCTCTCTTGTACAGCGATTAAACACATGTTCAAGCCAGGCAAGCCCGATATCGTTGTTCGTCCCAGCCAGAGGATGATGAGGTAATAAAGACTTCATGATCTCCTGCCTTGATATCCTCTACTCAGCTTAATTGGATGCCCTTGTTGGCAGCCTCATAGATGAGGCTTAGTGGCAGAGCTGATCCATCAGCGCAGATACATGCCAGGAGCGTGATCCACGCGCGATTGCCATCCTGGAGTGATGCCCTAACCTCCTTCTTCTCCCACATTCGTCTGCTGAATATCCTCTTGATCTACCAACAATACCAATTAGGAAGCCTTTCTTATCCATATTGTAGATATAACAAGGATCTATCTGATATTGATCGATCTTGCTATATAGAAGGTGGAAATAGAGGCGATATTTATCCACTAAATCAGCTTTGTGGCGATTGCTGTCCATGCCAACTGTCCATTGTGAGATAAGATAAATGCTGTGTCGGTTGATAAAGCGGGTAACCCAGCTCTCGCTGACTGGCTCTTTCGCTATTGCAGAGGCAAAGTTCCGTATCATCTCTCTAGTAGGAGGTGTATGTCTCTCTGTGAGTCTTTTGATATATCGTACAAGCTCCTGCTCTTGCTGCGGGGTGAGCTTTTGCTGGCTAGAGTTCTTGACTTGTGTAGGGCGCGCGTTATCCCTTGATGCCTTCGGATCAATGTAGACCGTACAACACCATATTTAGCAGCAGTTTTTGTGTACGAGAAAGTTTCGCCTGGCTCTATTGATTCAATATCATCAATCGCCGCTTGAATTGGATCCATATTGATGGAGTTGTCGCGTATTGAAAGTAGGGCGTTTTGGTGTTGCCCGCGCATCACGCGCACGGACACATTACCGTCCGTCCCCGACCTGGCTCGTGCCCCGCCCGGGCTCGTGCCCCCAGCCACCCCACCAACACGTCCATCTCATCATTTTCATTTTCAACACGCGATAAACTCAACCACCATGGCACCGATTGACGAGGCGATTGCAGAATATAAATCGCGTGAACCTGGAGATAATAATACGCTCAAAAATATTGCAGAAAGACATGGTGTTGATCGCTCAACGCTGGGGAGAAGGTGTAAGGGCGCGACAAGCTCCCGGCAGGATGGGTACGCGTCTCAGCAACTACTCAGCCCAGCCCACAATAAGAGGAGGGACTCGTCAAGTATATTGGAGAGCTTACAGCTCGTGGGCTACCTCCTACAAGAGCTCTAATCCAAAATTTTGCGTCAAATATATTGAAAAAGCACGTTGGCAAGAACTAGGTTTCGCGCTTTATCAACCGCAACTATGACCATCTTATCTCTAAATAGAGCGCTGGTATGGACGTTGTACGCTACCAAGCTAACTCTTATCGCAAGTACGAGTTGTACTTTAAGCTGCTGCATCACAAGATCGTTTAGTATAAGGTTCAGCCTTATAATACGTATAATATAGATGAAAAGGGCTTTATAATTGGCGTCACAGGACGCTTAAAATAGGTGTTTAGTTGGGCTTTAATGGGAGCAAAAGAGAGTGCGAGCATCACTCCAAGATGGCTCACGAGAGTGGGTAACACTTATAGCAACTGTTTGCGCAGATAGGAGTACTTTACCGCCAGCTCTTATATACTTGTCAGCAAACAGTACACTACACTACAAGCCTTATAGGTGGACGAGATTGAAGCTGGAAATCACGACGTGTTTGTGAGCTCCTCACTAACAGGATGGACAAACAATAATATTAGTTTAGCCTGGCTTAAGCAGGTGTTTAACCGCAAAACAAAGCAGAAAGCGCGGCTGCAGAGAGACTGGCGCCTCCTTATACTTAACGGCCACGGCAGTCACCTCTTAATGGACTTTATCGAATTCTGCGAAGCTCACCGTATACTGCTGGCCGTGTTTCCCCCTCATTCTACTCACACGCTTCAGCCTCTTAACGTTGTTTGCTTCAAACCTCTCTCAAGCAACTACTCTACTAAGCTCTCTACCCACCTCTTCAAGACCCAAGGGTTGCTAGCCGTCCAGAAAGGAGACTTCTTCTCACTATTCTGGAGAGCGTAGCAATCTACGTTCACGACAGATCTCGTCTATAAGGCTTTTAAAGCTACTGGTATATGCCCTATAGACGCCAACGTTATACTCAAACGCTTCAGCAAACGAGGCAATAAAAGTAAGCAACTGCCCTCAGCGCTCTTACCAACTAACTGGCGTCAGATAGAGCGCCTTGTACGCTCTGCAGTAAAGGATACCACGGCGGAGGAGTCTAAGTCGCTCTCCCAAACGCTCCACCAGCTTCAAGTTCAAAATAAGGTGTTGCAGCAGCACGAGAACAATAGCCTAAGGGAGACGCTTACCGCAAAGAAGAAGCGCAAGAACGCTGGCAAGCCTCTTGACTTGCAGCGCGAGGAGGAATACTATAGTAGTGCTACCTTTTAGTCGCCCTCCAAGTTTAAGAAAGCACATAAGCGTGAGGCAGAAAAACAACACCAAGAGGAGCAGGATAGGGCTGCAAAAGTGAGCAGAAAGGAGCTTCAAGCTGCTGCTAAGTTACTTCGAGAGCAAGAGAAAGAGGAGCGTTGTGTGGCTTAACAGAGGGCTAAGGAAGTGCGAGATCAGATGAAGGCTAAACAGGCAGCTGCTCAGGCAGCCAGAAAAGCGACTTAAAACACCTAGCAAGCCTCTATAATTACCTAAATAGGCAAGCGTAAAGCTTTAAAAGCACCTCTAACAAAGCGCAAGCTAAAACGACCTAAAGGTAGTGTTGCAGCTCGCGCGGCGTCCCTAGAAGCTGCACCAGCTGCTCTACCTAAACTTAACTCCCGCGGCCGCACTATCTAAACTCCAGCTAAGTATAGATAGTACAAAGTGATCGAATTCCTTTATAGAGTAGCTACAACAAAAAATCTCGCGATAATACCTTTTGTAGCTGTTACAATAGCCTCATCTTTGTGGTGGTGAGCATGTTGGTGATGGGGCACGAGCCCGGGCGGGGCACGAGCCAGGTCGGCACGGTAACGTGTCCGTGCGCGTAACGCCCGGATTCGCGTAACGCCCCGCTTTTTACTAGGAAAATTAAGAAAAACAAGGAAGTTTAAAGCAGTATAACTCTTTAACTACTTTTCCTTTTTAAAATCTTCCTTTATTAAAGTTATTAAGAAAGACTTTCTCTATAACTTTAGAATTTTAGTTTTCTAATAATAATTAGTTTTAAGAAAAAAGTATAAAAGTCCTAAAATTTAAGTCCCTAAAATTTAAGTCCCTAAAATTTAAAAATAATATTTTTAGGAGTAAAGTAAACTATTTAAAATATATTTTATATTAGAACTTTTTCTTAAAAAGAGCTACTTAAGAAGATGAATTATCTTTCCTAATGTATTTTTCTTAAAAATATAAAAAGATAATCTAACGTTTTAGTTAAGAGTTTTATTAAAAAGAACCTAATATAAAATGTGTTCTAAATAGTATACTTTACTCCTAAAAAAGTATTATTTTTAAATTTTAGGGACTTAAATTTTAGGACTTTTATACTTTTTTCTTAAAACTAATTATTATTAGAAAACTAAAATTCTAAAGTTATATAGAGAAAGTCTTTCTTAATAACTTTAATAAAGGAAGATTTTAAAAAGGAAAAGTAGTTAAAGAGTTATACTGCTTTAAACTTCCTTGTTTTTGTCAGATTGGATAGGTGATCCGAACAACTATTGTGAGTGGCAGGAGAGAGATGAAACAGCCCCTACCCAAATAGGGATAGTATGGAGGATTAGCCAAGAACCAAAACAGCGTACAAGCAGACCTCTAGAGGGAGGACACCCTTAAGAACAACAATAACTAATATTACGCATTATTAAGATATGGACTTTATTTATTAATAAACCCTTTAATCTAACAATTAAGAGTCTCACTGCCTCTACCTTAAACACTAGAATAACTAGAACGCTAATACAACTTGAGCCAAAACGACGCAACATCACACAGAACGATCAAAATCCATTAAGATGTTAACTACCCCAAATCGCGACCCTACAGTAATCCTTATAGACTATACCTAGTAGATTAAGTAGATCGCACAACTAGAGTTGAAGTGTGTGTCGTTAAACGTCTAGTTAAAGATCAACCCTAAACAGATAGCCTAGCCACTCGCCAAACCTATCGCCCTAATTAGGCCCTTAATAGTTGGCTATTAAGTAGCTATAGCGGCAATAAACCAACATTAAACCCAATACCAAGCGAATCACAGGCAGCACGCAGTGATACCCCCGTTTGCACCAGCTCGACCATCCGACCTCTCGAACGCTGGCAAGACCTCATACAAAGAAGACGTAGACGACTTCAAGTCCATTTTTAAAGAATACAAGGTCCTTAATTAGAAATATTAATAAGAACAAACCCACTTCTCTTAAGTTACTAACTTTATTTAGATAATAGTATCCTCACACCTATTTACTAACTGCTACAAGCCGTCCTAACTATATCGAAGCTGGATAATCAAACTCGCCGCTACTGTAGGCGTAAGATTAGAGGACAAGCTCAACACAAAGCAAGGGAACGATACCAAGCAGCCCTTAAACTAATAAGGACAACAGCCCATTAGGACACCTGGCTTACTAAAGTGGACCACGCAATTATAGAAGCTAAAGCGACTAGTGTACCTAACTGCTACTGCCTAAACAATTAATTCATTAAGAACGACTTTGTGAAAGCTACAGCAAAGAATTTCTAAAGATAGACAATCTTATTTATAGAAAACGGCCTCCCAGATCCTACAGTAACGGCCACTAATATGTTCCTACAATTTAGAAAACAAGCCAACCTACTATACCTAGCTAAGAGCAAATTGTCCAGAGCAGCCTTTGCAGCTAGAGGACCAACCCTTGCTAGAGAAAAAGCTAATAATAATGCTAATACTAAACTAACTTGCGGAAGAGGTTGCAACCAATATTAAAAGCGTAGTTATTACGATAGTGATACAATTAACTATACAATGCAGAAGTGTAAGGCTTGTGATAGACTATATGATCTTAACAAGTGTTGGTATGCAATGCTAGAGACAGCGCCTCCAAATTAGAGAGCCTAAGACGGCGTTAAGAGAATAGCTTAAGAAAGGATTAGTAACAATGCTAAACTTTAGGAGGAAATACGCTTAGCAAAAAGGCCACAATCGAAGACCCCAGCTCTTAAGAAGTCGCACTTAGCGACTCCAACAATAGAAGCTTCTACAGAAGAGTAACTACATAGAAGGCAAATTAGAGAGGTTAATATTGCGATAGCCGCCGCCTCTTTTATAACGAA
>SELF01000033.1:1800000-2011861 GCA_009805535.1 Laburnicola sp. JP-R-44 | reverse complement strand
CCTAACCCAATAACCTAACCCAACCCTAAACCACTACCACCCTACCCTAACCCCCCGTAACCCTAACCTAACCCTAATCCCTAACCTCCAAAACCCGACCGCTGCCAACTCCTACCCTAACCCTACACTCCTAACCCTCCCCCTCCCCTCACCCCTACCCCTGCACCCTAACCCTAATACTCCTAACTAACACGCGTCCTATATGCAAAAATAAGTTGCATAATACAACCTACTACGCTAAATAACATACTTAAATTTCAGCTCTATTAGCCTATAGGAATCTAACAACACTAATCCTTAAGTTAACAATATAGAGCCTATGTACCTGTGTCTACGCAGAGGAACAAATATTTCATCACTAACAAATCTGACCAAAAACGATATAGAGGGCTGGATGTTGTTAACGCCCTGGGATAGGGTCCGCCAGCCACATATGTGACGAAACGCTCTCCTTTTCCCATACCAACGCCTCTAACCGCTACTGGAACGGCAACACTAACCACATATACAACACCACTAACTCGCCTACCTCGCGCGGCAAATATTAAAAATATCTTATGTCGCCGCTAACATGTGTTCCCTTGTGGTAACGCGTTATAAGCACCACTATACTGTCCTAATAATATATTGCGGTGCCCCCCTTTTATAGTATTACTATGCTAGATGCTTATTATTCTAGTCCCCTTACTAGCTGTCCGCCTGCGATATGCATTAACACAGCTACCTTTCCTAAACTTAATAATTGCTGCCCTATATACCGCTACCGCTTAATAGCCTCTTACTCTACCCCTAAACGCGTTCCTAGCTTTATAAACCTGTCCTAGATGCTAGCATCTCTTCCTACCTACTTAAACAACTACCTCTCTCTATCTATAGGCATGCGGGTGCGATAGTCCTTTAAAAAATTCTATCTAGGCCGCTTGTTGGTTAGGTTATCTCGCATGCTCTCCCCACAGGACGCTAGGTATAGAATTGGCGGCCTTGCTAGTGCCGAACATCAACTCCTCCTCCACTAACAACCGCTAGCTTTTGGTCGCCAACCTGTGCACTATGCCGCGGAACTAGGCTATATTAAACTGCAACCCCTTATACAACAAACTTGTCCCCGCCTATCCACTTAATATAGCCGCGCGACATTATATTATATAGATCTTTAACCTATACGTTTGCAAATCTAATATCCACTATATAAGTCTGTGGCTGCCTCGCACTATAAACTTGTCTATTATCTCCTGCACAAACTGCAAACACCCCTTAGGCTGGCGCAGGCGCGGGGCGGCTACTGTCGCTCTCATACGCGCTGTCGTCGTTGAACTTGTCCTCGTTCTTATCTAACAGCTCAAATAACTCCAACGCCTATTGCACGACTATAAAACAGGCCACTTTAATAATAGCTAACAATATTGGCGGATACTGCTTAGGGCCCTTCTACCTGTGTCCTCCTTAACGCCTAACACCGCCAACGCACACACTAATGGGCTATTATACTCCTTGCGCGTAATAGACTAGTTTAAAAACAACGCGATGCAAAACTCTAAACACGCTTTCTAGAGTCTTAACAACTTCTTAGGCTTGCTAGACTTAGCACCTTCTGCCTACTCTACCTCCCTATCTTCTCCCTCCTCTGTCTCCTCCTCTGCGCCTCATCTCGTCCTCTATCTCCTCCTCTATCATCTCTCCTTATCTATATCTTCCGTCTCTTCTCCCTCCGCATCTTCTTCTTCGTCTACCTCCCCCCCCCCCTCTACCCCCCCTTTCTACCTGTCGGACCAACGCCTCCTATGCCTCCTGCTGTCGGCGCGTGAACCAGTACTTCAGGCTCTTCTTCCACGCATGCTCCTTCTGCGTGCGTGCAAAAAACATTAATATCTGCTGCCACAGCCGCGCATACTTAATAATAGCATCCTTATCTATATATAGCTGCAATAGCTAGAACCGCGTCTAGTGCTTCTCTGTTAAAATGGCCTCTAACCGCATAAACACGCCAATTCGGTTAATCACAGACGCCTGGCTAAACCGCGCCAACCCATCTATAGCCACCCAAATCGCTGCTTCTATAGTGCCAAGCCAAAAGTCTGTTCCCCCAACACGCTAACACGCGTACACCAACAACCACACACCCCATTTTCAACACTACATTACTCCACTAATATAAGCTCTTTTGGTGTAGAAATTTCAGGAAATCGTCGCCGCAATGCCGAATTATCTGTCCAGCAACGGGATTTAATTATCGCAAAGTGTGAGGCGGGCGCGTCATTGCGGGAGTTGGCTAAGGAGTTTAACTATACGTGTTGCTGCATTAATAAAACACTTTAGAGATATGGAGAATAACACTACAATTAATCGCAGCCTTAATTAGGGCGTCCCTAGGCGCTTAATATATATAACAAGCGTGTACTCTATTAAGAGGCACGAAAAAAACCTAAGGATCGAATACCCAGCCCTCCTCCGCAAGGCCTCCCTCCGCCGCATCTCTTAAACGACTGCATATTGCGCATTAAAGGCAGAGAGCCTAACTAACTTCCAGGCAGCGCAGAAGCCCAAGATCACTCGCGCAGTAGCCCAGGAGAGGCGTTAATTCAAACAGGAATATCGCAATTAGGATTAGCGCGGACAGCCCTTCTAGTTCTCAGATGAGTGCTCTATTCAAAAACGCTCCAGCAGCACATCTACATAGGTTTTTCGCCTCCCACATAAGAAATAGAGACATAAGATAATTAAGGAGACAGTTATATTAAGATCTCGCGCGGCAATAGTGTGGGCGAGTATCTGGCTTGATTGGAGAGGGCGGGTTCGGCGGAGTCCCTTAGTAATTATGCCTAGGGACCCAGCAGCTCGTCGTAAAGAATACAGCGTATAGAGTTATATTAAAGCTCTACGCGCGAAGAACTCCTCTATAATTATCACGCAGGAGATATCTATATGCACAACAACGCGCCCATCTATAGGGCGCGACAGTCGCTCGATTTTTTGGCGGAACACGGCATACAACCAATTAAGTGGCCGCGTTATTCACCCAACATCAACCCCATCGAACATCTCTGGTGGCCCCTTAAGAGAGAACTCCATAAGCGTTACCCCTAATATAGGCGACCTTAGCGACGGCGTTAAGGACTTTGAGACCTTCTGCGCGGCGTTAAAAGATTGCTAGCGTAGGATCCCTAATTCGCTAATTCGCAAGCTTATACTTAGTATGCCGCGCCGCCTACTTGCTCTCTGGCGTGCGCGTAGGTATTAAACAAAATATTGATTAAATAATTATCTCTCTATATCAATTATCAACTCTCCGGGAGCGATATTGGGGGTGCCGGAGAGCGCTCTGCGCGACGGGGTGGTGATGATGGCGGACCTCGCTTACCCCTGCGGGGAACAGACTTTTGGCTTAGTACTGTACCAGCTCTCTGCCGCCTTGTCTTTCCTAGGGTTGGCGTCGGCAACAGGCTCTTCAACGCACGCTAACAAATCGGGCCTCTCTATGCCCACTAAATACGGCAGCCACTGCGTCCGCTCTAGCTATAGGTTTACTTCGTCCCTCTCCTCGCTGTTTCTAGATAGTGTTCTGCGCCCGCTTCTTAATATTCTCCTACGCCCTAGTTATCTCTTCTCCTACTCGCGCCTATGCGGCCTCGCTATTAATAGGAATAGGTTCTAGGCCACCTACTAGACCTTTGTTAGGTGCGTGCACTTAGAAATACTGCAAACTATAGCGGCTGCTAAATAATCGCTAGCAATATACACGCGTGTATCCCTATTCTATCTACGCTTGCAATCCCTTCTCCTTAATCCAACTTAGTCGCCCGCGCGCTTCTTTCCCACTAACTATCCTTAGTGGTCTTTATGCCAATGTTTCTTTATGCTCTTAATACTCTATAATACCCACTAACACTGTCTTAGATTTAACTAGCATAATAACCCGTCTGCATATATAGGCAACTAGGGATGCGGCGCTACAATCTGGCTTGGCGGCACAAACTCACTAGGGTACTATATAATACCTGCCTAGCTGCAGACCTCTAATCCTATCTCGCTAGCGTCTTTGCGTTTAATCTTGTGCTGCTCCTATAAATAGCCCTTAATCTAATCTAGCTATACTGCGTACTAGCACTCCTTGCATATAGCTACCTAGTACTCTACCCTACCAAATAGTTAAAATATCAACACGCCATGCTTGCTCTAGCTATGCTAACACGCTAGATCAATCTGCCCTAAACGTACTGTTCAACTTGCTAAACATGTCTCTCTCTTCGCCTTAATTATAGTGGCTAGGCTCTGCGTTCCGCTTAGTTCTAACTTTGGTAGTACACTGCCAATCCCCTTATTAATATAACCCTAACCTATAACACCTCTTCTTCTGCCTACGCTCTGCTACGCAAGTTAGGTTTCTGCTGCAAATCCTATAGATAGTGCAGCTTATTAGTGCAAAAAACATGTCTAAGTTTAGAGCAAATCCGCTAACAGAAACTAAATCTACCCTACCTGTGAAATAATAATCTACTATACCCCCTAATCTTAGAAATACACGCCGTACGCGTAGTTTGTGTCACTAACAAAGTAATCCACCCTTATAACGGTAGATTTAGCGCCCTGGGTTAGGGCTGGATGTCGTTAACGCCCCCTGGGATAGGGAGACATCTGCTTTATTATAGGGGCAATTAAATAAGTGTTAGTTAAGCTATTGTAGTTAATAGGTGACGCGTTATAGAAAGTTAGTAGAGTTCGCAGCTCGCTTATATTCGCAGCTTGCTTATAAACACGTTATAGCGTTTATAAAGTTGTGTAGCTTACTAATAACCTTATACCTTTAGTATAATTAATATTACTTCTAGGGAGAGGTATAGGCAAGCTCTATCTTAAATTTACTTACTCTAGTGCTATATATAAGTGCCTTAATAATTAGATTAATTATATACTCTACGTAGCGTATATAGTGTTAACTTTTAATATTAAGACTAGTTAATAAGTTAATTTACTTAATAAACTTTGTATTATTATTACTTACGTTATTACCTACAAAATAATAAAGTTTTTGCTTAAAGTCATACTTATAGACAACCTAAATAATAACTTAAGCTTACGCAGCTACTATATAGTTACTAAAAATATTATAGAAGGTAATAAGTAGGTTGCGTTATTAGTGTTAAGTATCTAAATTATAAAAAGTTAATATTAAAAATCTACTAAGTCCCTTATTAATAAGAGCACTAGAGCAAAATAACTATCTTACTAATAAAGTGGACAATAACTCTAAGAAAGCTTATATTATTTAGTAACATCTGTAAATTATAACTTACACTTATTTTACTTAGTAATACGCGTAAAAGCTCTATAACCTTCTGTTTTTAATTTGCTAGACTTAATTATATATATTTTAATAGTGTAATATGGCTGGCTAGTAGGGCGCGCGCAAAAGTTAGTTTAATTTTATATTAGAAGGTCCCGCGTAGCCGCTAATATTGCTATCTAAAAGCTTAAATTCTTAGTAATTACCTAGTTAATAAAGGCACTCTAGAGCTCCTCTTCTTACTATAGCGTATGCGACACTATTAACTGCGCGCTAGTAGCTTTATTCTATAGATTTTAAGGCTTTATAGCCTCTATAATAGGCAATAATCTGGTGTCTAGATTAACTTTATAAGCCTTTCTAAGGCAGACTTTAATGTGCGCTATACTATTAACGCGCTAGTAATTAGCTTATCTCTACATAAGGTAATAGTTCTTATATAGCTAGAAGATTATCTTACTAACTATATTATCCTCTAGGTACTCTAACTTAGCTCTATATCGCTATATAGATGTGGGCGTGCGCTTACCCTTAAGCTGCAATTTATAGTAGACTCTGTACCTAACTCTACTAGTAACTAGATAGCGATTATTATGCTAAAGGCGGTGCTAATTAATATTAAAGGCCTCTCCTATATAATAATCTGGCCACTAGATATATAACCTTTTTATACTACCTAGAGTACTCTTACGCAACACAGACAACTCTAATAATATGTACCTACTATTGCTGGTGGTAGTAAGGGCGGCGTTGAGCCTTTGTAACGCGGCGGCATAGTAAGGGGGCGATAATTAAGGGTACTTTAAGATAATTATAAGGCCTGGGACTGTATATTTCGCAGCATATTGTAGGCAAAGGCTAATAAGTTATTACTTAAGGAGCACTAGAAAATTCTGCTACAATAAAGGCCTGCTAGGTCCCCCTACAATCCGAGCTTATACTACACTAAAAAGGGCGAAAGACAGCCAAAAATAGCCCCCTAAAACACTAAAAGGTCGCGTTAAAAGCTTATAAAAAGGCTTCTGTAGAGCTATAACTACGCTGTAGAGCCGTACAAACTACTATGCTACGCTACGGCCCAGGAGGCAGCTACGTACGTACGGCGTACGGGACGTACTACGGGACGTACTACTACGCGTAGTACGGTACGTTGTCAGCGCTGATTGCCTTCAGTCGCGCCAAGTTGGAACCCCATTTGTCAATGCATCGTTCCGGTATGTCTGCCAAATGGCCTCAGATGGCCAGCACTTTTCGTGCGGCAGATTTCCGTCACGGGAGTTGAAGTTGTCCACGCAGACGATTGCTCCTTGGGCGGAATTGTAGTAGTTTATTGTATGCGAAAGGATTTTCATCACTGGGAGGACGGACGGAAGAGACGGCCACATAGTTGAATGAATTAGGATCGCAGGTCAGCGTTCGTAATTGCGCAAGTATATTTTCTGGCGCTGATAGCGTTTCGCTCGCGATTATGTACCGTTTACCGTCCAAAATACGAGCGGGTTTTGCATCCTGCGTGGTGCTTGGATGATCAAGCTTGTACTTAATCTGGCGGTATCTGACGCGCCCTTTCGACTCAAACTACTCGAAGCGGCTCGAAGCGGCTCCACCCAGGACGAAAGACAGAACTCATCGGAACTCAAAGAACAAGAAGCAAAAAAAAAGTACGGAACTCAAGGCGAATCGCGATCGTGACTGCGGACAAATCTAAAATGAAGGATGTTTACGCACGAATCTCATTGAGAAGCAATCAATGCTGCTGTTTCCTTTTCTGTAAACATTGCTAGAAGGAAAGAGGTCATCACTATTACGAGAGAGAGAATGAGGAAAGTGGGATTCATAAACCTTCATCAGCTGCAGATTGCAACCTCTACTTCGGCCTCAGTGTACCCAATAGTGGTCATTTGGAGCCTAAAGCTCTAGTTTGCAGACCGACTCGCCTGCGAGAAGCCATAAGTTTCCTCTTTAGAGTGCGATATCTTGTCTCTCTTCCAGACTTGAGCAGACCTTGTTCATGTCCCAGCTCTTCAAAACCGCCTCCTCACAGATTATAGTAAGCCTTCCCACACGTTCGTAGAGTGCGCGGCTATACGTGTGTTAGGGAAACTGTAGAACTTCGTTTACTACATCTGCAATGAACCTCGCCAGTGCTGTTGCATGGGCCACATACGTCTCTGTACGTGATGTACCCATTGGCCAATCAGCTTGGCAGAGAGGAAGTTCCCTCGGAGCCAAATACTCCCCGACGACGCCAACTTCGGAGTTGCGTACCACAATCTCTAGATCCTGGATACTGTGGGTATATTTCGGACTTGGACCCGTTGAGTTCGAAGTACCAGATATGCCTGTTCTCAGGAACTGGTCGAGAAACGAATGCATGGCCCAAGCAATTGGTGCGCCCCCTCCGTAGCGGTTTGCAAACCCGGAAACTACGCTGCGATCGGTTTTGGCGCCAACCAACCGAAAATCTATGCAGAGCTTGTTGATCTTCTTCTCCCCTTTCTTGGCCGTCCTGGCGGAAGGCGGTATATATAGCCAGCTAGGTAAAAGATGTTGCTCCTTGTGTATCATCACGTCAAGCTTCCAGGTTGCATACATTGGGTCGGTGCTGATGACATTGAGACGCTGTTGAACTTCCTTCTGCAAGCACTTGCTTGTGTGAAGGAGACCCATATACGCTGGAATGAACACGTTGGCATCTGTAGGTATGCGGATTCGGTCTCCCTGGAGCAGTGCTTCGGCATTCATAGCCTTGCGTGGTGTCGGATCTTCGGTCGGACTTGTAGGCGCCGGTCTCGAGGTTAAAATGACCAGGTCGATAATTCGCGCACTATGTTCTCGTTGATGTTCGTCAGAGTAGTGGTCATGATCGTTGTTGACGATTTTCCAGACTTTGCTCAGATGAAGATGAATTTTTCTTAGCCCGCCGCAAATTAGATGACAAGTGTAAGGTCGGCACAGCCTAGCAAAGTGATGGTGTTGTGTGGGAGAAGCTGCGAGCCGGAGGGTGCGGAGAAAGCGTTTTGTGGCACTGCAGAAGCAGCTTTTCATATGGCAATCTACGGCTCCCCTCACCGGCAAAATATAAATTCGCATGTGATAGAAGTATAGTTGTCGTATATACGTATCTAGTTAAACTCTAGTTTTGGCTCCTTATGAGTCACATATCGCCCAAAAAAAAAGAATTTGGCCCCTCCTCACCAACAAAAACATGTTGGTTTTGTGAAAGGGTGCCGGAAAAACCTCAGGCCGAGCACCGCGCAAAACAACAACAAACATGATTCTTTTTTCGCCATCCCTCTCCAGCCATCCATCGCTCGTCTCTCATGGGCCCGAGAAGCCTCTCCGAGATGGCGGTCTATCGAAATCAACAACGTGTGGGTTTACAAGGACGACATTAACACTCGTATGCTGATGACTGCAGGAAATCGGCCAGGATCGAGCCTGCGTGGCTTGCACGCGCCGCCCTCCCGAAACGCGGCGGCGCCGATTACCTTGGCTCGCTCAAGGAGGACTCGGCCATGAGACAAGCTTGGAGCCGCGTTCGTCCACTCTCCGGCGCATTGGTTAAGTCTTGGAACTACATAATGCGGGCTCGCCGCAGTTCTATCGCTATCAATATCGAGACGAAAGGCCCCATGAAGTCATGGACGGACGGCAAACCTCAAATAGCCATCTGGACTGATGCCTGGTTGAAGCGCATCGCCCTCCTCCGCAGCGCAGGTGGGAAGTGGCCCGCTATACCGCTTCTCATTGCACAAGGGCACGGTTGGCACTTGCTAATCGTCTCAAGAGATGACCATGAGATGATTATCCGAGATCAAGTTGCCGTCGGGAATACAAGATCGTGCTTCGACGCGATGAAAGTCGTAGCGGTCCTTCACTGGCTGATGAACTGGGCTCAAGAGTTGTGGAGACCATGGCTCTTATCGTCGGCGAGTTGACATGGGGAACGAGTAGTCAAATGCCCCCATGTATTGGGTGGCACATGATTCGCTCAAGCACTGGCAATGTGCTCTTAGTCTCTATGGTCCGACGTGGTGCGACGAATGTCCAAGGCTTCAGTCTCGCCCTAACTTGCTGAGGTCCGCTCATCGCCGCTGCTGGTCGTCTTACTGAGGATCGTATTCTTGGGCCATGTACAAGTACAAGCCCCCGCTGGGTCGTCGAAGCACCCCAGACGTATACACGCTGTGAATTCCGACAACCAGAGCCTTTTGTCATTACGACACGCCCTTACGGGTAGGTTCCACGGTGTGACGCGAAGAGAGAATCTCCACAGCATTCGGACGTCCAAGAACGCGGCCGACTAGTGATTGGGGTCGACAGGAAATGAGAATATCGTCAGCTCGTGATTAAGGAGGCGTATCTGGTCTTCCAGGACATCGTCAGTCTATACAGCATGTCAAGATGTTTGGACGGTAAGACCTGCTGGGCTGAGCGAGGGATTGGTAGGAGTTACCCCACCGCGCGTGGCATACGATGGAGACGATGTTTGTATGCTTGGAGCGAACGGGGTAGATGGGACTCGTGGCGGAGGTGGTCGGACGAGTCACCTCTCGCATTTTACGCTTGCGCCCCAAGGGCTGTAGGTAGGCGACGCTACTTGGCTCCATACACGTTCCGAACGAGGCTGTACAAGAAATTGTGCCAAACACGTGCACCTGGAAAGAGCCTGTTCCAGTCACCAAAAACATTTACTAGTTAAGATGGGTATGAGGTGTCTGTGCTTCCTATTTACATTACAACAGAGTGCCTGTTCAATACTTCAAGGTTGTACATTGGCCGTCAAAATCATAATTCCGTCCTGAAGAAACCGCGCACCCAGTCTCTACAGCTCAACTATAGGCAGCCGCGACACCAGCTTGGCTATATTAATATACATCTCTTCCATGAGATGTGCCCGGTCCAAAGTTAGCACGAAATTCTTAATATCATCCGATCAGAGGCCTCACCGTGTTTTCCTCGATAAAAACGCCAATCTCATCAGCATGATCCATTTGATCGTTAACGCCAAAATGCCAATAGACCCCTCGCTTCCCAGGGCTACTAAAGTTCAAATCCGGCAAAGAACTAACACTCCTAATCAAGGAGTCATCCGGACCGCGCATGGACTCGGTATTAACAATCCCATCATTCAGGTACCGATCCCCCACGATTGGTTCCAGCAGCTCTCTCTGCCTGGGTGTGAGGTCCTGGCCTCCCATTGCGTACACACTTGGTAACATTATTGGTATAACGTCTTTGCGCGGGATGTATCTTCCTGGCTTTGGGAGCACGATATTGTAACCCATTTCTTGCAGAACCCTGGTTATCACTGCATCAGGAATCCAGCCCACGAAAGAGCGAAAGCTGGTTACTTTCGTGGCAACGATCCACCCAACGTCGATGACTCGATCGATTACCCACTGTATTGCGCCGCGAAGGAAGTCTGGAATGGGAATATTTTGTAGTGCTGCGCGCAGGAAGTCTCCTAGATTGGCGGGAAAGGAAGCAAGTGCGTCTCTACCCCATGGAAGCCAATTCCCAGGGAAGGAAACAGTTGAGTGGAAGGAGAGGCTGAAGTAGTAGATTTGCGCTGAGGTATTGACCGCCCTCGAAGAGAGATCGTGGACGCCTTCGATACTGTTGTCGTACAGACCGTTGTTGTCGGAAGTCAGCCATTTCCGCACAGGTCCATTTCTTGATTTCAGATGAGTAAGCATGTCCTGGAATGTTTCATCTGCATCTCTTCGGATGCCCCAGTGGTCGAGCTGTGTACTCGTGCGAGATGGCAGCAGGGAAGGTATTTTTAGTCTAATGCATATGTTTGTTGCGCAAAGCCTGGGAGAAAGATGGGTTAGGCAGTGATATTCCAGCAGGCTAGTTGAAGGAGAAGGAGTATAAGTGTTGCATAATCACGAATGAATATCTTTCTATAAGAGTTCTCGACTAGTGTATGGTATAGTATAAATAACAATGAGTCGGGTTGACATGTTTTTAAGACAGCAGGTTTACGAAGTAGTAGAATAACGCGAAGAAGAATATGTACCCTGGCTGCAGTCCCTGCCCACCTAAAACAACCCTAACCCTAAGCACACTGTATGGTAAGAAGAAGGTGACAAGAGAGTGAAGAAGGAACATCAAGCTCCTATGTGAATTTAGTATATTTACATTTCGTCCTATACAGCCTATGTGTCGTAGTAGATTCATGAACCGCTTCCCCACCTACAGCTACAGCTGATCAGGCGCAACTCTCTGCACGATGATGCCCGTCGCCGCACCCCCGCCATTACATATGGCCGCAGCGCCATACTGCCCGACTTGAAGCTGGTGCAGCAGCGTAACCAAGATCCTGCTCCCTGAACTTCCCAGGGCGTGGCCCAGCGCAATAGCGCCACCTCGCGGGTTTACGTTGTCGACGCCGAGACCCAGGATCTTGGCGTTGGCTTTGATGACGGCGGCGAAGGCTTCGTTGAATTCCCAGATGGAGATGTCGGACTTGGAGAGGTGGGATTGCTTGAGCAGCTTTTCGACGACGGCCGAAGGCGCGATGGGGAAGTCGATGGGGTCTGGGGTGATTAGTGGAATGCGGCTTGAACGGGGAGCGAAGAAGACGTACCCATTGCTGCGTCAGCGTACGTGATGATCTTTGCGAGGACACGGCTGTCTTTGGCGTATTTCTGCGCAATATCCTTGCTCCCCAGTACCAGCGCGGACCCGCCGTCACTGAAGGCCGAGGCGTTGGCCGCGGTGACGGTTCCCGTACCATCGCGCACAAAGGCCGGCTTCAGCGTCGGCACCTTGTCCAGCTTGAGCTTGTTGTAGCCCTCGTCCTCGGAGACAATGGTGTCGCCCTTCTTCGACGTGACGGTAACGGGCGCAATCTCGTCGGTGAACAGGCCCGCCTTCCACGCTTCCTGCGCGCGCTTGTACGTCAGGATGGCGAACTCGTCCTGCTCTTCGCGCGTGACTTTGTACTTCTTGGCCGTGTTCTCGGCGCAGTTGCCCATGTGGATCTGGTTGTACACGTCCCACAGCCCGTCTCCTATCAGGCCGTCGTGCAGCTGCTGGTGGCCAAACGGCGGCTGTTGGCTCGCGCGGTTGAGATAATACGGCACGCGCGTCATGTTCTCAAAGCCGCCGGCGACGTGCGCTTCCGCCTGTCCCAGCTCGATCGTCTGCGCAGCGAGGCTGACAGCCTTGAGGCCGGATGCGCAGACCTTGTTCACCGTCGTCGCCTCGACGGTGGTGGGCAGGCCGGCAAACATGGCGGCCTGGCGCGCGGGAGCTTGGCCGACGCCTGCGCTGAGCACGTTGCCCATGTATACGGCGTCGATGGAGGCGATGGGCACTTTTGACTTTTCGAGCGCCGACTGGATGGCCGTGGCGCCGAGCTGGGCGGCGGGGACGGTGGTGAATGCGCCATTGAACTGCGTGCGTCAGTGGACGTGTCCAGCGCTTCCGATGTGTCTACAACGTACTACTCCCGTTGGCGTCCGGCTTGCGCTCAGGATGTATGCGTCTCTGATTTCCCGTGTCCGTGGCGCCGAGGAGCCGAACTGTCGTTGGACGCTGGCGAGGCGCTGCTGGGGCCGTGAAGCCATCCGCACCGACGTACGGAGTGCGGCAGCTGTGGACATGGCGGATTCAGACACGGAAAGAATTGGCCGCATAGCAGCAGATACTGTGTTGAATGTTCTGGCACAATCACGCCACTCGCCCGTCTTGAGCCGAGGTCTGGAAGCGGCCCGTTGCGGCTCAAGATGGGGAGATTGTTCGGCGATGGCACGGAACCACACCACAGAGCCCTGGAGGTCCCGAGTCACACGCTTTACCGGCCACTGTCCCAACATCAGTTTGCCCAAGCTACAACACACCATAGCAAACATATGAAGCAGCCTGACAGGCAATTGGCCCGGGATATTTGCTCACCGGGAATTACCAGTAGCTCTACAACGTCTCGACGGGCGCTATCGGTAGCCATGTAGCATCTACTCACGCGAAGACAGGGCGGATACGACACGAAGCACGACGTGGACAGTTGACAGGTCCGTTGCAGAGGATACGCTACACCCACCCGTCAATAGACACTCCTGCGGTTTCCAGCTTGCTGTCCACAGCAGTAGTGAGAGCTCACTCACCGGAACTCACCCCATGCACGCAATTGGCTCCAGAATCGACCCCATATCTGGCTGCCACTTGAACGTACCTGCAGCAACCCGCTGTACCCCACGAAAAAGGGATTCCTCCTCCTCGCCCATTCGCGCCACCATGTACGCCCTGGGTCTGCGCTAAACGCAATCCCTCACGCAGATGCTCCCGGAACGAAGGTGGGCACCCGCATCGTGCGCCCGTGAGCCCGCTGTGCGAGATGGGCGCAGCTTCTTACCGCAACAGCGCTGGCGTACAAGCCACTCTCCCAACGTTAGCCGTTCCTGGGCTATCGATCGATCGAGTGGAACAAATGCGTTGGTATGGCCTATGGCCGTGGTATCATCACGCCAAGGCAGACAGGAAAAGCGGTATAAAGGACACGATGAACGTCCAATACCAGATGCATCGGCAAGCTCGCAGTTCCATCCAGCGTCCACATTTCTGCCCCCTCGTTCGAGCCTCGCTCTCAACCCATCTCGGCACCCTCGTCCCTTCTCCCATCCATTCCCCCAACCCATCTCACCAAACCAACCACCCATCCAAACCACCAACAATGCGCCTCCCCACCCTCCTCCCACTCCTCCTCGCCCCCCTCACCCTCGCCGACATCACCCACGTAATCATAAAAAACCACCTCTCCACCCCCATCTACGTAACACACGTAGACCAAGCAACCCGCTCCGCAACCTCCATGATCGCCCCGGGCGCCCAATGGATGGAGCAACAAACGACGATCCCCGGTGTGGCCCTCAAAATCACCCCCGGGGAGAACGACATCGACATCGGGGGCAAAGGCGTGCTCACGCTGGCGTACACGTACAGCCCCGACTGGCTGTACTACGACCTCGGCGTGCATATTTACTACCCGTTTGAGGGGCACAAGGCGAATTTGACGGGGAAGGGGGGGGATTTCGTGTGGGAGGATGGGAGGGCGCACGGCGAGGCGAGGACGGTGGGGTATAATGGGCAGACGGACTTGACGCTTGTGATGGGGTAGGGGGGCTGTATGGGCGGTTGGGCGGAGATGGAGCTGTGTATTGGGGTCCATGTGATGTGCGGGAAATGGCCGGCGCAAAAAGGGGCTGGGAGGAGGGAGCAGATGCACGTACGTACGTAGACGGAGAATGAGTTTAACATGCAAATGTTTGCTTTCTATCTTACCTTTCCCTTTAACACACACAGCCCGACTCCCCACCCAACACCTACTAGTACCAGTCCCAGTCCCTTCCACCCACCCTATCCCCTCCAACATCCCATATCCCAATTCCAACCCCCACCCCAGTTCCTAAACGCAGCCTACAGACTACAGACTATGACAGACCAACAAACAAACAAACAAAACGAACTAGCTGACTGGATAGAAACCCCAGCCACTCACCCACTCACTGAGCAGAGTCTTTCCATAAACAAACAAACCAAAAAAAAAAAAAAAAAAAAAAAAAAAAAAAAAAAAAAAAAAAACTCAGAAAAATGAATAATAAATGAAATGTAGCAACCCCATCCGTTCCCACAAGCAAGCCAGCCAGCAGTGCAACCAACGTTGGATGAATGCCGCCCGACAAGCCGCCCGACAAAATTACATAGCACGCAACGCTATATACACATTGCTAGGATACGAGATAATACGCAATCCCCAACCCCCAACCCACCCAGATGACAACGCCAGTGGGGGTATATGATAGATAGAGAACAAAGAAAAGAACCCCTCCCCCTCCATCATCAGTCAGCCCATTCCATGCATTCGTTCATGACAATCCAACCGCCCTACCAACCCTACCCACCCCTCCGTCCCCCCCTCCTCCCATTCCCACTCCCCGACCTCACCATCCCAACCCCACCCACACCCAACGCCCCATCCGCCCCCCTCCCCAACGGCGTACCGTTGCCCACCCCCGCATCACTATACCCCCCCATACTACTCTGCGCACTCATAGGCACCCCGCCCACACCCGCACCCGCACCCGTAGCCCCACCACCACCAACCTCCAAATGCGGCACCAACTCTCCCTCACCAAGCTCGTCGTCTCATTAACAGGCTCGCGGTAGTCAGGCGGCTGCACCTGGTACTCGCGCGCGCGGACCGGATTGACAGCCGCCAGGAGCAGTTTCTCGTTGAGCTCGTCGTCAGGGCGGGCATCGCGCAGCATGAGTTTTTGAGATCCTGCTCAATGTCCTGGGGAGCGAGGGGCGGGGGCGCGGGCGCCGCCGCGTTGACTTTTTGGAAGATTTTGGCGTCGAGGATGAAGGGCGGGTTGTACGTGAATGGGATGGTGCCGCTGGCGAGGTTGAGCTGAGAGAGCGGGTTGCGCCGCGGGTTGCGTGTGGGTTGGACGACACCTGGCGGCCCATGTCGACGGCGCTGGGCATCTCGTCCGAGTCTGCGTCTTCGGGCGCGTCGCCGTTGTCCGAGGCGCGGTCGCCGTGCGTGCCGTTGTGGCCGTTGGTAGACGGCTCGTGGTTGGCGTCTGCGTTCTTCATCTTGGGCGAAGAAGTTGGAGGCGGCTGTCGTGGCCTGGTTGATGGCCATGTTGAGCTCCTTCTCGGTGAAGAGGCGGTCGAGCGAGTAGGCCGGGGCCTCGAACTGCGAATTGATGGTGCGCGCTTTGGCTTCGCGGAAAGGCGAGCCAACGCCGAGCTCCATGTTGCGCCCAGAGGGGCCCGGCGAGCCGTTGTCGTTCTCCTCGAAGAGTTTCCGCTTGCGCTTGTTCTCCGCCGCCAGGTCCTCGGCCTCTCCAAACTTGTGTCCCGTGCGGCGCGTCTTGCGCGGTGCCTGGGGCCCGCCGGGGCTGGCGGGGTGTCCGATGCTGAACTGATTGGGGTGCATCAGCATGGCATTGCTGTCGGAGAGGTCCAATTGCTCCTTCTCTCTCTCGCGCTTCAGACGCAGGGTGCGTGTCTGGATGGACGCCATGAGGCGCTCGCGGATGGTGGCTGCAAGCAGCTTGTGCTCCTCCTCGGCGATCTGGACCTTGTAAAAGTGCGAATTCTCGATTTCGTTCTTGGTGCTGCTCCCGTGCTTGTTCTGCGTGGGCCATGGTCAGCGGGTGGGGTGGCTTCGGGCTAGGCGCATGCTTACCCAGAGCATGGTGAGGTTGTGGTCGCGCTCCTCCATGGCGTCATTGACGGCGTCGACGAAGCGCGCATAGTGTTTGCCGCACTGGGCGACATAGTCGGTCGCGGCATTGGGCGCTGCTGCCGGCACGCTGCCGCCCATGACGTTGGCAATGAGCTCCGACGCCTCCTCGCCGCCGTCGTCGAGCGCCTTGTTGGAGTACGGGTCGGCTTTGAGGATGAGGGTGATGTCGGCCTGCAGTGCAGAGAGCTGGGCGCGGTAGTGGCTGTCGCGGTTGTCCGAGAAGGAAGCCATCATCTCGGAGAGCTTGTCGGCGAGCATGTTGCGCCGCTTGTCGCGCTTCGACACCTGCGGCTGCGGCGATGCTGCAGCCAGACCGAACGCCATGTTTTCCGCCGGCGAGGCGCTCCGGTTGCGCGCCATTGAGGGTGGGCAACGGATTGGGGCGGCGAGGACGGCAAGTAGGAAAGCGGAGCTAAGGTAGAGAGGTGTAGAGAGAGAGGGATGCGGAGAATAGAAGGGTTTGAAAAGAATTGTGTGCTAGCGCTTGACCGCAAGGCTTTTACGGCGTGGGCAACATGTGGAGGAGGCACGGTGAGTGTGAAGATGGAAGCGTGCGGGCCAGTGAATGCAAACTGCAGACCACACAGCATTTCAGCGGATGATCAATCCACAAACGCGCGGCTTAGCGCATATTCGCAAACGCCGGCCGCCGACAGTCCACCCGTGGCTTGGCAGGCACATGTGCGCGCCAATTCACCAAAGGCACGTGCTGCGGCAAGCCGACCAGTACAAGTGCTCCAAGTCATGTCAAACGAGCTCATTCTTGTTCTTCATCCCATTCCATATCAATCTTAAACCATGCCTGTGCCTGTGCGACAACCCGGAGCCAAATGTTACAACAGTGGCATGGCAGCATGACACAGACATCGGGAAACTCAGCATCACGAGAGTCAAGAGCTCCAAAGGGAAGAAAGAAACATAGCCCGTCCCCACATCAACCCAACCCCAACAGCCCGCAAGCCATCTCATACCGACACCATACCCATGAACAGTCGAAGCCCTGTGCAACCTTGTGGCATCCTCCTCAACTGTGCTTCCCAAGGGCGCCACAGAAAGTACTGTGCCAGACGGCCAGTTTCCACCCCGCCGCGAGTGGACCGGCGCTCGTTCCCCGTGGGCCACGGGCTTCCTCCTTGTGTCTGGCAGGAAACCAGCACAACAAGTGCTTCGAGAGTCAGGCCAACTCGCAACAAGAACGGCCAGCGGCATAAAAAGAAACACGTCCAAGGGCTCACTGCGGTCCAGTCGATATCGTACCCAATACTCTTGGACATCACCTCGAGCTCACCTTTCACTTCGCCTCAGTCGTGTGCGCCGCCATGGTTGCCTTCGCAGTGGCATTGATCTTGCTGTAGTGGGGAACATGAGGAGGACCAGTGGCATTGAACTTGCTGTAGTGGGGAACATGAGGAGGGCCGAGCTCGGAGACGTTGTGGGTTGCGGTAGCAGTGGTACCTTCGAAGGTATTGAAAATGTTGAACACACGGCCCTCGGGGCGGTCGAGCTACGCGTCTTCTCACATTCCTCGTCGGTACTCGTCCAGTCGATGTCCTTGCCTGCATCTAGAGAAATCTCCTCGAGAGCGTCTTCTATCTCGCTGCAGTAAAAGGCGCAAAAGGGCTCGACACAGCGGCGCGTCCGGGGTACGATTGCGTTGACAGAGACAGTATGGTTGCTCCGGCCGCATACCTCCTCATCCGACGTCCAGGAGCGATCAGGGAACATACCCGCACCAATTTCGCTGTTCAAAATAGCCCGGATCTGAGGTTTGGTGGAAAAGATTGGCGAAGCAGTGAATAGAGAGTAAGCCTTCTCGATGCACATGGTCTCGTGTTCGCCTTTAGCCACACCTTCTGTGTTGCCAGCTGTGCGCTTCATGGTCGAGCTACGCTTGTCGCCGCATTCATCGTCGCTAGTCGTCCAGTCGATGTTCTTGCCTGCATCCAGAGAAATCTCCTCGAGAGCGTCTTCTATCTCGCTGCAGTAAAAGGCGCAAAAGGGCTCGACACAGCGGCGTGTCCGAGATTCGGTGTTAGGAACAGTCTGGTTGTGTCCGTTGCATATCTCCTCGTCCGAAGTCCAGGAACGGTCGGGGAACAGTCCGTTGAGGGTAGCTTTGACGTCTCCCCAGAAAAGACCAAGCAGGAGGCGAGCCTTGTTGACGCACATGGTCTTGTGTTCGCGTTTCGTCAAGACGTCGGGGTAGATCTTCTCAATCTCGCGACGGATCGATTCGCAGTTGGTTTCCGGGAAACATATCCCTGGTCTTCTTGTCGCAGTTGTCGTCGTAGAAGAGCATGGCGTTGTGTTTGGCAATCTTCTCGTCGCATTGTGCGTCAGGCCATGATTCGTGAAGGAGGTCGCATATGGATGTCGACTCGGTAGACCGTGTAGCCAGGTCGCCATGGGCCTCGGCAGCCTGAGAGGCGGCGTGCTTGGCGGCTTCGAGACGCATGATGGTCTGGAGTGGAATCGTGTCGCTGGGTTCCGCAAGATGCTCGTCGGTATCATTGTGATGAGGACAAGGTCTGCCGGTTATCATTGTGATGAGAAAAAGGTCTGTTGGCATCATGGTGATGCGGAAAAGGTACGTGGGTATCATGGTGATGCGGAAAAGGTGGTCGCCTTGATCCGACGACACGACCGCTGCACTGGCGAGCTTGCACCGGATCGACGCGCTCCTCCCGTAGTCCGATACAGTGGGAGATGACATGAGGAGGTGTAGTGTCGCGCGCGCGGGCACGGTGCGCTTGGAGCCACAGAGGACCGGCTCGATGTCGTCGGTACTCCAGCATTGTTGGACACCAACATTGGGACCCTTGGATGGACCATGGCACGTGTTCAGAGTAAGCTCGGGGATCTCGTTGCCGCGGACGTTGGTGAGTGCAATCCAGATCCTAGTCGCGTTTTTGAACCCTTCAACGTTGTACTGGAAGTCGATCTCGTCCTTGCCCATGGCAACGCCGTGGGGGTCAGTGGAAATCTTGATGGCAATGCCCGGGAATTTCTTTGGTGCCGTTGCGAAAAGGCTCTTGGTAGCTCTTTCCAGGGCTGACAGAAAGGCCGTCTGCGAGACTGGACAGACTGGACTTGAAGGGTACCGACCAGACGTAGACATCCTTTTGACAGTGGTTCGAGACGATGACCTTGGCCTGGCTGAGGGCCACGAGGGTGCTGAGGGCGAAGACCTGGCCGATCATGGCGAAGGCGGCCGAGAAGGCAGAGAGTTGGGTGGAAGAAGAAGCGATGAAGAGAAGATGATGACGGGGTATGGATGGTGGGGGAAGAATGGGCCGTCAAAGGTGATGATGGGTGACGGTTGGGAGAGGAGGAGAGGAGAGAGGAGAGGAGAAGATCTGGTTTTGAAGGTACGGGCAGCTGGCTGACTGGATGTGAGAGGGAAGCAGCTGCTTGTGACGAGTGCATCGGCAGGCGGTGCGGGTGAAGGAAGGGAAGAGCAGGTGCGGTCGATTGCCTTGACCAGCACGACGACCGACGACCGACGACCAACGAGCGGGCAACCTTCTGCTGTACGTGCGCATGGCTGCATCGTTCGTCTTGCGCGGGATGAAACTACTATAGGAGAGTTGTTCGTAGTCTATAACATGTTCTCTGTCCATGCTGATGCAGGACACGCCGGTGAGTCGCGCGGACGAGTTTGAAGTCGGCTCGGTTCCAGCCTGAGGCTGAAACGCACCGCACCTCAGGACGACGCCTCCTCGCCACCACGGCGCCCACGCCAAAGAAATAAGACACGATGGCTCCCTCGTCGCTGTCTGGCTCTGTATACCCTTCCTGCCGCTCCGCTCCCACTGCCACCTAGCCCCAGTCGCTACCAAATTCCGAACTGGCGCCACAACCACCAAGACAACGACTACGCGCAAGTTGACCCAACAATGCTCCCCCCCCAACTCGTGCAGCTCGCCCACGATGAGCACCCCCTCAAGACAAGTTCCCGTCTCACTCCCGCGCAAATTCGACCGCCCGGACGAGCCATGGCATCGCTACGTCACCATCGACCTCATCTGGTACGTGCTGGGCTACACGCTCTTCCACCCGTGGGTCGCCTGCATCCTGGTGCTGTGCCTGCGCGCCCAGTACACGCCCTGGCACGCGCTGGAGATGCGCATGGCCATCGCCTGGGCCATGCTCATGTGCGTGGTTGGCATCTTCCACATCTTCAGCGAGCGGATCGCGTATGGCGCGCCGCGCGAGGTCGATCTGAGCGACGAGGTCATCGTCATCACAGGCGGGGTCGAGGGCTTGGGCGGCCTACTGGCCGAGACGTACGGAATGCGGAATGCGAATGTGGCGGTGCTGGACACGAAGAAGGTGGACGACGAGGAGGCCGAGGACAAGGGCGTGCTGTATTACCAGTGCGATGTGGGCGACGCGAAGCAGGTCGAGGCGGCAGTAGCCGACATCGTAGAAGACGTACGTTATCCACCCCATGCGAGAGAAAGAAAACAGCGACTCACAAACGACAGCTGGGCCCGCCAACGATCCTGATCAACAACGCCGGCATCGTGCACACCAAGTCCATCCTCGACTCCACTGCCGAGGAGGTGGAACAGTACGTTCCCCCATGCCCTATCTATGCCCTCCGCCCTCCGCCCACCGCCAACTAACAACCCCCCAGAACCTTCCGCACAAACACGCTCGCCCACTTCAACACGCTGCGCTCCGTCCTCCCGCACATGCTTCGCTCGCAACGCGGCACCATCGTAACCGTCTCCTCGGTCCTCGGCCACCTCGGCGCCGCAAACCTCTCCTCATACGCCTCGTCCAAAGCCGCGCTCCTCACCCTCCACCACTCGCTGCGCGCCGAGCTCGCGCAGAACCCCGCCACAACAGAGATCAAAACCATACTCGTCACGCCGGGGCAGATGGGCACGAGCATGTTCGCGGGCCTCAAGACGCCGAGCAATTTTCTCGCGCCCATCGCGTCGCCCGCCGAAGTCGCCAAGGACATCCTGCGGCTGATCGAGAGGGGGGAGAGCGGCGAGGTCGCGGTGCCGTTGTATGCGCGGTATATTGAGGTTTTGGGCGTGTTGCCTGTGGGGGTGCAGGCGCTTGCGCGGAGGTGGAGCGGGGTTGACACGGCGCGGTTGGGAAGGCTGGGTTAGGGGGGAAGAGCGGGAAGGTGTGAGTGAGTTGGATAGATAGATACCCCTGTAGGAGGAGGAGATGTGTTTAGGTGGCCTGGGGCTTTGGAGGAATGTGTACACTGTGTATTATCAGGAGTAGAAGCATCGCAAACCTTTCGGTACACGGTACAACGCTGTGAGGGAAAGCTGTGCACTGTGTGCTATATTGTACCATGGACGAGAGATGGGTTGAGGGCGCGGCTTTTGGGGATTTTGGTTCGTTGGTGTTATGTATGGGTATGTATTATGAAGTGGATCGCGTTTGGGTGGTGATCACCACCGTACAGGTACTATCATGATCATTCCACCACTTGGTTCTTCAATCCGCAATCCACATGCAGTTTTCGCGACCTTTTTTTGGCCAGAATTCGCGGATCAAAGCACGTCCGCGCCATCAGGAGTGCGCATCGGAATTTTGAGGCCCCCGTCGAACTCACAACCCACCGCACATACTTACGCCTAGTGTGTTATTCAGATGATACGGTATGGCTCCTCTAGGCGCGCTCGCCGACATCTGGAGCCTCGAGGCATGCGCATGGGCATTAATCGGGGTGTTGAATCAATCAATCAATCAATCAATCGTCCTCACCCACAACCTAGATACCCCAGCGGGTGTTACCCCAGGCTCCCCAACCCAACCAACCAACCAACAGCACATCAAATACGACACCAAAGAGCACATGAAGCCCTTAAAAACAGCCAAGCAAAAATTTTCATTCAATCAATCCATCACTCATCCAACCTCCACCCCCAAAACCCCAATATGGTGGATGCTCCGTGCGGAGGGACATATAGCGTGGGTGATGGCTGTTTTGGGAGGAGGGTGCACATGACATAACGTGTCTTCATTTTTAGTAGTTCCATCCGGGCATGCCATCTTGTGTGCTCGGTTTGGATAATATAGATGCTCCGCCAAGGGACATATTATCGTCGACAGCTGTTTTAAGAAGGGCGGAAATGCACATAGTAGATATGGGTTTAGGTTTGAGTTCGGCCGGCTGCGCTACCCGCACATGGGCGCTTTTATACTCTGTTTGGATATCGTGACTACTCCACACGCTGGGACATACCATATCTTGTTGGGCTCTTTAGGAGGCAGAGGTGCACATAGCAAGGGGTGCTTTAAGTTTGAGTCCCCTAGGGTTACTGCACCGCAGGGCACATAGATTTGCAGATGTCGTTTTAGTAATGTTTCCCCCGGTGCACGGGGCTTCTCCACATAGAAGCTTGTGAAATAATTTTGAGACCGGGCGGGAGTTGTGCGGTCGTAAGGAAAGTCAGGCGGCATGGCTTATAGAATATTTGATTGGATACTCCAAGCCGCATGGGGGATGGTTCTAGCAATTTCAGCAGATGGAAGTGTTGAATGAGCGGTAGATAGACGAGACAGACATGGCAGTGTGTTGATTGCTCTTTGAACTCTCTAGTCGGAGTAGAATACACAGAACATAGTGAAGTGTGCTTTTGGATAATCTGGCGCTGAAAGCACCCACGACACGGCCATGAGAATCCTGTTTTGCGACTTGCTGTATGCGCGAGATGCGAGGGACAGGGAGACGATGCCGACATGACCTCTTCACTGGCGAATTTCTGGATGATGTTTCTCTTGTACGCGAGAAGCATAGCAACATTCATGCTTCGTTTTCAGATACACGAAGCCACATGATATGGTTCGTTCCACTGTTTGGGAGAGGAGAGAGGCGGGCGACATAAAGTATGTTTCCGTCAAGTTTTAGACGCCGCAGGTGCAAAGCTGAGAGGAGGGAGCGGATGTAGGGGTAAGTGCGTAAAGGAGGGAGATAGGCATAGTACGGATTTTAGTAATTTTGATAGAGGCGGGCGGGCCGAGAACATCAAGTCTTGTATTAATCTTTTGGAGTCTGAAAGAGTGGGCTAGAGAACATGTGCTTAATGTGCGTAGTGTCAGGGACCCGTGGACAGGAGGCGCGCATGAGTGTGCAACAAAGGACGTTTTGCACATGACGTTGATACGAAGATGTGTTAGAGGATGTGGATGGATGCGAGAAGATAACAACAACATCTCAAAAGTTGGTGATTTTATATGTCTCCATCTTTTGCAAGGGGTGGGTTGAGAGAGAGAGGAACCTGGTGCGGATATATTCTGTTTTTGGGTTATATTCAAGGAGACTTACGGAGAAGGACCTTCGAATCGAGCAACGAAATGGCCGAGAGGAAGAGAAGAGGCAGACATCGCCTTTTCCCGACCTATTTTGAGCAGGAGCATATCGGGGTCATTAACGTGATTTGTTTATTTTGAAATTCCAGGGTGGGTTAACTCGAAGGGGCAACATGTTACAGGTTTCGATGGGAATCCGGTGACTGCTCAACGCGATCAGGCATGTAAACATTTCCTTGATTTTATAGCGATTGGTGAGTTGGAAGTATGATTTGAGAGAAACGGGAAAGACGGCGATGTTGAGATTTTATAGTGGATGAGAAGGTGACAACGTCCGACGCACTCGTGTCTCTCTTTCTGCTTTCCGTCCTTCAATCAACTACAGAAAATATGTCGCTGGGCAGAAAGGAACAAAAGCGCATGTTATGACTACTGCAGTCATTGAGGACTTGGAGGCGGAGAAACATATAGAACCTTTTTCGTAGTGATTTGATCTGCAGTGGGACTGAGGTAAAGTAGAGAAAGAAGAATACATGACAACAGCCCGATTGCCATTTCAGAAAAGCAGAGGGACCACATCATTATGGTCGTCCATCCATTTTTGAAACCGGACAGAAGTGGCGAACAACACATTATAAAGAGACCTCATAATTTTAGTTCTTCTTCCTCCATTTGAAGAGGAGGAGAGAAGTGGGAAGAGAGATTAAGTGTTGAGTCGTTGCTTTTTAATTTCCGAACTATATACATCAGGTCGTGAGGCAAGTTTTTGAGCGACGGAAGTCTGGGCAAATTTATCAAGTACTAGATTGTGTGTGGTGGGAGATATGGGTCCTCCCGCATATGGAGCTACCGTCACCTTCCCGCCAGACCTTTTACAATGGATGATAACCTCATTTCATCCCCAGAGGGTTGCAGCAAAGGAGCACACATAATAGTCAAACATCCCATTTTTGAGTGCTCTCTTCGTCAAAACGACGAGGGTAAGAATTCGGACCTTGAAGCCGTTTTGGAATTTAGGGAGCGGCGTGAAAGATTCCATATTCAAGGTCGACTGTGATGCTTCTATGTTGTTGTTACAATGACAGCTGGACCAGAGAAACATAAAGGAGGGACATTGGTCTTGTCACATGGCCAATGAGAGAGGAGCTGTTTGATAATTAAGAAGCTGGAATTTTGAGCTCTAGAGCACGCATTTTCTGGTGCGTTAGAAAATTGCATTCGCATGAACAGTATGTTTCCGAAGAAGGAATACAGAAACGACATATACCTAAGGTATCCATCGCTGCTAGGTTTTTATTAATATCAAGATTAAGCGGAAAAATAAACTATTACCGTGCACGGACGCGCAACGCCCGCCGAATAACATGCTCACCACTTTAAAGATGAAGTTATTAAGCCATCTACAATAGTTATTATTATAAGATTTTATAGAGTAGTAGTAATTAGATGCTTGCAATTAATTTGTACTATCTAAATCTACTAGGAAGTGTAACGTTGCGGCCGCGGCGGGTAATAAAAGCTAGGGCAGCTAGTGCAGCCTGTAATGCCTCCTTAGCAGCTGCACTAGCACCACATTGTTTCTAACGCTTGTTAGCTTAAGTAGAGGCTTTTAAGGCCTTGCGCTTGCCCTTTTAGGATAGTTGTATAGCTTTTTTAGCGTTGCGAGCTGCCTTGTTAGCCTTCTCCTCCTCCCTTACTACCTTGGCTGCCTCTCTCGCCACACGCCTCTCCTCTGCCTCCTGCTCTTAAAGTAGCTTAGCAGCAACTTAAAGCTCCTTTCTGTTAGCCTTTACAAGCTACCCATTATGCTCTTCCCTCTACTTTACTATCTCTCGTGCACGTGCCTCTCTAATTTTGCGCGGAGACTAGAAAATAGTACTACTATAGTACTCCTAGCGCTGCTGCAAGTTAAGAGGTTTGCTGCGCTTCTTATACTTCTTCTTAGTAGTAAGAGTCTTTCTTAAGCTATTGTTCTTATAGTGTAGTAGCTCGTTTTGTACTTAGAGTCTGTGGAGCGTTTAGAAGAGCGACTTTAACTCTTTTATAGTAGTATCCTTTACTATAGAGCGTATAAGACACTCTATCTAGCGCTAGTTATTATTAGTAAGCGCTAAGGACTGTCCTTTACTATTATTTTACTGCTCTAAGGCATTATTCGCAAAGCGTTTAAGTATAACCTCTAGATCTATAGGCCATATACCAGCAGCTTTAAAGAACTTAAGAATAGTCTCTATCTTAAAGAAGGTCTCCCACGCTCCCCAGAATAGCGAAAAGAAGTCTCCTTTCTTAACTAGTACTAGCCCTTGGCTTCTCTAGAGGTGGGTAGAGAGCTCTTTAGAGTAGGCGGTAGAGAGAGGTTTAAATATAACAATGTTAAGAGGTTAAAGCGTATAGGTAGAGTAAGGGGGAAATATGGCTAGAAGTATACAATAGGAGTTATAGTAGTTAATAAACTCTTTTATAAGGTAACTACTATAGCTATTAAGTAAAAGAAGACACTAGTCTCTTCTATAACGCGCTTTCTACTTTATACAGCGATTAAAGACCTGCTCTAGCCACGCTAAACTAACGTTATTATTTGTCTATTTAGATAGAGATAAAGCCACAAAAGATATTATATTGCCTAGCTTTAATAGCATTTACCTAAGCTGCCTATAGTAAGCTGTTCGCTAAACTAATAGATAAGAGACCTAGCAGCAGAGCCTTCCTATTAGCGTAGATGGCTGCTAAGAGGGTAATCTATTCTTAAGAACTATCTTAGAGTGACGCTTGCACCTCTTTGCGCTCCTATATCTAGTAGCTAAACACTTATTTTAAGTGTTTTGTTATACTTATTATAAAGCCCTTCTTATCTATATTATAGGTGTGGCGCGGCTATATATTATACTGCTTTATCTTCTAATATAGTAAGTTAAAGTATCGCTTATACTTAACGTTTAAATTAGTATTATAGCGAAGGGAGTTAATTCTAGATTTCTATTTTGAGATAAGATAGTGGCTGTGTTAGTTAAGAAAGCGCGTTACCCATCTCTCGCTTACGCGCTCGTTAGCTATCTAGAATGCGAAATTTTATATTATCTCTTTTATAGAAGGCAGCTCTCTTTTTATAAGGTCTTTAATATAGTGTACAAGCTCTAACTTTTATTATTAGCTAAGGTTTTATTAATCGCGTTCTTTAGCTGCCTATGGGCGCTAACAGCCTTAGTGTCTTTAGCTTAGTGTACTTTAGTTTATATAGAACTAGTTAGCAATTATCTAGTATAAGAACTATTCTTCTAGTTTAAGCGCTTTAATTGCTGCAATCGCATTATTAATTAGAGCTATAGTAGTAAAAGTTATAAGGTATTAAAGTTTAGATTTTATCTAGAGTTTTAGTGTTTAGCGGGCGTTACGCGTCCGTGCACGGTAATGTAGTTAGGATTAGTCTATAAGAAACGCCGCCCTAGTCCTATATACGTAGAAAATCTAGAAATCTTTAAAAGGCTAAGTTGCATAGAACTATATATATATAAATAAATAAATAGTAAATTATTTATTTAGAGTATAGAGAGTAGTTACTAATATATATATAGGCATAGTGCACTAAACTAATATTACGTAATTAATAACTAAGCGTATATAATATATAATTACTATAGCTAGCTAATATTTCTTTTAGTAAGAATAGCTTAATAAAAAATAAATAAAAAATATAATTTATTTGTATCTACTTATAGTTGTAATAGTCCTTACTAGCCTACTTGCTAAGTACGTTCTAATACTTTTTTTTACACCTTATTTTTCTTTATTAGTGCCTTTTACCTTTTTAAAGGCGCCTTTTCTAGTTAGTATTAATATAGTAGTTAGTATAGGCTTATACCCTATACTGCCCTTTTATATAATAAAAGCCCTCTAAATTTCTTTTTTATTTACTATTTTAGAATAGTATTAATTTAATTAGCTTTGTTAATTACTCTAGCTATTTTAATAGATTAGCTCTATGAGGCTATATACTACCTTTATATTATTTTAAAACTAACTTTTATATTTAGCTATAGATAGTAATATAATAATTACTTCTTTTTTAAAAATACTACCTATAGGTAGTTAAATTAGTAGAAGTTTTACCTTATTAGTTACTAGTTATACTAGATAATTACTTAAGGTTTATAAAACTACTAATAAAACTCCTCTACTTACTATAAGTAAATAAGGATATATTAGTTTATTAGTTACTAATTATATTAAGTAGTAGTTTTATACTAAAGTTTATAAAATTACTAATATAACTTTTTTACCTACTCTAAGTTAGTAATAATATATTAGATTAGTTACTAGTTATACTAAATAGTTATTATATTATCTAAGGTCTATAAAACTACTAATATAACTCTTTTACCTACTATAAATAAGTAAAAGTATATTAGATTAGTTACTAGTTAGACTAAGTAGTTATTATACTATTTAAAATTTATAAAACTACTAATATAACTTTTTTACCTACTATAAGTTAGTAAAAGTATAAAAGATCTTTAATGTGTAGAGATTTTAACTAAGGTTAAGTCTGCACTATAACGTGGTTTACTAGCGAGTGACCCATACTAGTAAGCGCGCCACCTTTGCCAAGACCCCACTAAACCATTTTATTTATTATTAGACTGCGTCGTAACACTACTTAAAAATATATACTAAGTTAATATATCTAATTTAGATTCTTCCTCTTTAACTCCCTAGTAGGTTTGCGCATTATGTCTAGATTGCCTACAGATGCTACAACGCCGTTAAGTTAATAGCCCTATTGCAGCGCGACTAGTACCTAACAACTGTTTACCCTTCTTCTGTCCACTAGCGTCCTTAGGAGTGGCTAGCTAAGATCCCTCTACTACTATAAGTAATCCCTAATGCTAGATATACCTCCTTTTACGCAATTTTCGCCTTGTAGTCTTCTTAATTATCTTGCGAAGGCCTGCAATTTCATCTAACACTAGTACCTAACTATATATTATACTTAGAGCGCCTTTTTTAAGCTTCTTAAGCACCTGCATAGTTAAAGTTAGTAATAAATTAAAGTAATCTCTAATTCTCTTGCGAACTAGTGTTGATTGCGCCTTAAATTCGCGTAGGTTACTTGGTGTTTTAGACTCCTAGGTGGTAGGCTCTTTAATGGGCAGACTAGGTGTACGGATGCGGATGTTAAGGTGCTGCAACACCTCCTTTAGATTTAATAGGACTAGCCTAGCACTGCGAAAACCACCCTTAATTATCTCTGCAGAGAAAACCTTCAAAAACGCGGTTTTAAAGGCTAGAAGGAACTCGATCTTTATAATATAGGTTATTAGCTAACACGCTAAGCCTAAGATCTTAGCACTATATGCCTTCTTTAGCAGGAAGAAGAAACAGCTCACATCTAACAGCTGCAGTAGATGTAACAAATGTGGCGGTATATAGAGAGTAATAATCTTATGTTCCTTATAGTAATCCTAGAAACTTAATTAAGTTATAGCTCTTATAGCCGTTAATAACTAGCAGCTAATAGGTTCCTTTAGCGCGTCCCTTTATATGCGCGTTAAAGTGTTTTAACTACGCAATACTGAGCTTGTTGTTTGTCTAGCTGTTCTCGCTAACAGCGATTACCTAATCGCTAGGAATGGACGCGTCTTTGTACTAGGTGGAGATGTGACGCTTGCTGGCGTAGATAATGAAGGGAGGGATTGCCTATCTAGCAGCGCAGATACTTTAGATTACCGTAATCTACTAGTGGTCGCCTAGCTATATTAATTTAGGTTTCGCACGCCTCTTTAATGCTGTAACCACAAGCTAAGACCCTATAACCCCTATTAGGAAGCCTAATTTATTAAAGTTGTAGGTGTCCTTATCTGTAATGCCACACTTGACTTTAATGCCCTCTATAAGCTTAAACCACATGTTTATAACCTTAGGATCTTTCTGTTATGCCCTCTAGTTGTTGTATAACTAAGGCTAACGCGTTTTAACTTCACGTCTGCGCTTAATAAACCTGTCTATCTAGTTAATGCTAACAGGTAGCTTTTCTCTCTATAAACGTAGTGAATCGGCTATTATGCGGATTATAAGCTTTGTAGGAGGGAATTCACGCGTGTCTAGCTCGATTATATAATTAACAAGCGCCTGCTCCTTAAGGAGAGTAAAATTCTTTAATTTAGGTGGGTTATTACGTTGTGTAGTTATTCTATTGCGTCTTTAATTAAGTGTTCTGCGATTAACGTTATACAGCCCTACTGCTGCTTACTCTGTAAGATTTAGGTCTTATTTAATAGCTCTAATAGCAATAAGTAACTAAGCTTTATTAGATAGCTTAGAAGACATAGTAGGTGGTTGTATTATAATAGTATTATTGGTGATGGTGGGGTCTTGGCAAAGGTGGCGCGCTTACTAGTGTGGGTTACTCGCTAGTGAACCACGTTATATAGAGAGAAGTAAAATAGAAGATACTAAAACCTAGTACCTAGCACATAGTAGTAGTAATAAAATATATATAAAATAATAATAGTTTATTATTAACTTTCTTTATAGTAGTATTAATAATAGTAGCTAATAGATAGTCTACTATTTAGTATAACTAAGTTATATATTATCTCTTAACTAGTAAACTATTAGAAAGCTATAGTAGACCTATATAAAGTTGTAACTATAGAAGTAGTGTAGGTAATAGGACGCTTAATTATAGTTTAGTTATTACACTTATAGCCTAGTAATAGCATAACTATAATTTGCTATACGTATAGCGTATAAAGTCTACTTACTTTTATTATATTAAGGATGCCTAAAATACTAAATTTTTAATTTTTTATCTATTATATCTAGCAACGTAATAACTTTCTAGCAACCTAATATTATACTTAAATTTAATACCTATAATAATATAGCTACTATTAAGTTTAAGTAGGGTATAGACAACTAGCTAGGCAAAGTTAAGGATAATTCCTAAAAAATTAGTAACTTTATACAACCAGAAAATTATTAAAAAGATTTTTAGAGCTTATTTTTAAGTACCTTATTAGTAATATTTTTAGGCTACTTTACTATGCCTTATACCTTTAGATTCTAGAGTATAAGGCACTCCTTTAGTATCTAAATATTAGTAAAGACGTAGCCTTTATAACGGAATAATAGGATAATATAAAAATTGTACTATAAAAGCTTAAAAATATAACTAAAAATAAAAGTAATAAAAAGCTATAAGGGCAAGAACTAAAGTAAAGGGAAGAAAGAGTTTATTATAATATATAAGATACTAAAGGCACAGTAGTAGCGTAAGAAGCTTATTAAAATAATAATAATTATTTAAACTACTATTAAGGTAAAGGACTATAAGTAATAAGAGTAAAGGAAAATAGTAGTAGTAGAAGTATAAAGAAGATAGGCGGCAATAGTAAGATTTTAGGTAGCAGTATATAGCTTGCTAATTATAAGAGAAAATCTACTATAAGAAAAGAGTTAGATAAAATAGTTAGATTAGTTACTATTATAATTATTATAATTATTATTACAGCAAAAAATATTATTAAAGAAATTATTAATTACGTAATATAGTAGTTAATTAAATAGCTATCCTAGAAATTTATAATATTATAATTAATTCTAGAGGAGAAGATAGTTAGTAAAAGTAGATAAAACTAGTTATTAGTTATACTAAGTAGTTATTATACTATACTAAGATCTATTTAAAACACTACTTTTAAACTTTTTTATCTACTATAAGTTAGTAAAGGTGTATTAGTTTATTAGTTACTAGTTATACTAAATAGTTATAATATTATACTAAGGTCTATTTAAAAAAACTATTTTAAAAGTTATTATAAAACCTAGGTATATACTAAGATTAGATAGGTTAGATAACCTTTACTATATAATACTACTTATAGAAGATTTTTACTTTATAGCAATTTGTTTTATTACTACTACTACTTAATATACTTAATTATTTCTTATTATATTTTATTACTTTACTACCTATTATTTTATAATTAAACTATTTTTTATATAAAAGAGTAATTTAAAGTAAAATAGGTTTTAAGTTAGTATTTACTTATATAGCCTCTAGTAAAGGCCCTATTATAAGCCCCTTAATATAGCTACTTTATAAATTTATTAAGGGTAAAATCTTTATAAATAACCCTAAATAGTTTATATAAAAATAGTTAAAAAGTTACCTATTATTACTAGTTATTAATATATTAGAGTAAGTAGTACCTACTATTACTAGTTTATTGCGACTAAAGTATAGTACCCTATAATAGCCTATTTCTATATTTACTTTAGCTAATAGGTTTATAATTATTAAAAAGGTATAGAAATAGCTAGAAGTAAAGTATAAAGAGAAAAAACAAAGTTATATTTAGACTATAAAAATAGTATATATGACTAGAAAAACTATTTTACGCTTAAAATATTTTTAAAATTTATTACTACTTATATAACGCTGTAAATATTGCTAGTCTTTTACCTACTTAGCGTAAAATTGCTATATAAGTATACTAAAAAGAATAAATAGAACTTTGTTCTTTAAAAGTAGAATTATAAATATATTATTAGGTAATTATTTACTTATTTCTATAATAAACCTACTAAGTTAGAGTTTATAATTATTTATATTTTAGAGGCCCTCCTAGGCAGAAATATAAACTGCCTCTACTTATTAGTTTTTAAATAGCCTACTGCGTTTAATTACTACGTTATTTTATTACGTTACTAGCACCTATATAATATTACGTATAAGCACTAAGCCCTAGAACTAGAGTGTATTAAAGTTTTACTAATATTTTTCCCTTAGCTTTTAAGATAATAAACTTATAATAATAATAATAATAATACCCTAACTTACTTGCCCGCTACGTTACTAGATAATAGACTATACTTTTTCTTACTGTCTTACTAGATAATTAATAACTTAGACCCCTACTTTATTACTATAATACATAATAAATTGCGCATATACTCTTTATTTCTACTACTAAATAATACTTTACTATTCTCTACTAATATAATCTATTAATTTCTAAATAGCTAGTTATTACTCTACCTATTTTTTTTATAGAAATTCTATAGAATAAGCGTATACCTATATATACTCTATACTTCTAGTAACTATTCTTTATATTTTTATCCTTATACTAATTTACTAGCTATTCTAAATTATACTAGACCTTTTCTTTATCCATTTTACTACTATATTGCTTCTAAATTTATTTAAATCTTCTTACTTACTAAAAGCGCTCTAGTAACAACTATTTCTAATATAGCTAAAGACTAGATAACTAAACTAGTAGAGAGAGAGCTATAAGTTAAAATTTATAGTCTCTAGAGTATCTAGATATTACTAGACGCTATAATAAAATAAACTAGCTATAGTAATCTATTTGCTATATAACTTATACTATACTGCTGTATGTTCTATAAAGATAATAGGTGTCTAATCCATATAATAGTAGTCCTATATATACATATATATATATATATATATATTATTATTATTATACTGCTTATTATTAGCGTAGTACTACTTATTATTAGTTTTATTCTATTTAACCTTAAAGTTATCTTACTTATTATATAGATATAGGTGTCTAACCGCCTACCTAGTAGAAAGCGTGTTAATAGGTTAAGGGATAGCTATACTAGATTATAATCTTAAGGTCTTATAATAATTAAATATATTATATAGTAGATAAATAAACACTTAATATATCTAGTTGCTAATTTTATACTATATAGGCAACTGCGCATTATATTATTATTAACTTTAGTACTTATAAACTATAGTATAGCTTATAATTAACTTTATAAAGGGCTAGCTAATTTATATATACTTATAAATAGTCCCTAAATAACTAAACGTATCTTACTACTTGACCTTATTTTAAAGCGTTTTTCTAGCACTTCTATAGCTTTCTATAATAGCGTTATACTGTATACGAAAAGTGCGCGAAGTCTTCTTTTATATATTTTAGAGGTAATATATATTACTTAAATTATAAAAGTATAGTTTTATTATAGTTAAGATTTAACTTAGTAAGAGACTTAGGCTAAATTATATTCATAGCGTTTTTTAGCACTCCTATAGCTTTCTCCTGTAGCGTTATACTATATATATAAAACGTGCGCGAATTATTCTCTATAATAGGCTAAATTATAAGAAAAGATATTTAATACTTTTAGTATACTAATAGAATACTACTAATAGGCCTATAACTTACTTAAAAGGTATAGATAGAAACTAAACTAGTCTTTAATAATATCATTAGACTCTATCTATAGCTATTAAAATAAAATTAAAATAACTTTAAAAGATAATTATATTATAAACTTTATGAAGTATTTTACTAGTAAGATAATCTTAAAGTTATATTTATTACCTATTAAACACTAGATAGAATATAGTAGCTCTTATTAAATAGTAGGTAATAAATATCTATTATAGCAACTAATATACTAAATTAATAAAAGATAATATATAAACTATAGTAAAGTTAAAATAGCCTAAATAAAAATAATTTAACTTTAAAAAACTAATAATTTTTTTTAAAAAGGCTAAAACCTTTAACTAAAAGTAAAGAGCGCTAAAGTATTATACTAAGGTGTAAGATAGCGCTAAAAGATATTTAATAATAATTACTTGCTACTATTATAATAAGAAAAGACACTTTTACCTAAACTATTTAAATTTAAATAAGTTATTAGCTTTTAAATTTAAGGAATCTTAGACTATAAAGGAGAATCTAAAGATGTTAGAAAAAGCTAAGAAGTAAAGGAGATCTTAGCTAACCTTACTACTTATCTTAAATTAATTATTAGCTATATTAATAAAATTTTAAAAGTAAAAAAATATTAATTATCTATTTAATTAAGTTTATAAGCTATCTAAGAGTATAATAACTTTAAAGATAAAGACTAGTAAATAAAATAATATTAAAGCTCTAGTTAACTCTAGCTTTACTTTAAATCTTCTTAATATTAAAGTAGCTTTACTAATAAAATTACTAGTAAAGAGTATAAATAGCTCCTTAGTAAAGGTTTATAGTACTACTACTATTATTAACTATCGTTAACAATGCTATTGTGCAGCACGCCGACGACGAAAATATCGTTATTTTGTGTATATTATGTTACTACTACTGTGTACTAGGTACTGGGTTATAGTGCCTCCTATTTTACTCCTCTCTATATATAGTGTAGACTCGACCTTAGTTAGAATCTCCACACGACAAAGATCTTTAATAGTACTACTATTTTAGAGCTAAAGCTATCTAACTTTTATAGTTAGAAATATATTTAGAATATTTTTATTATTATTACTAATCACTATAAATATAAGATCTTTCTAGGTCTTTTTTAGCTTAACTAGAAGAATGTAAAGCTAAATATTATAATATATATAGTGCCTTTTTAAGGTAATTGTAATAGTTATAGTATACGCTCTAAAACAAAATCTATTAAGAATATAAATAAGTTTAATTATACTATAAATAAACTAATAATAGTAGTTTTTACTTATTTAATTAGTAGTACAGATTATATAGACCTAGGTAGTCCTAATAGATGCAAAAAGCTACTTATCTTAGATAAGTATTCTAAGTTTATTAATATTACCTTAAATAAAGATTATAAAATAGTGCTAAAGTATAGTCTAAGTAACTTATATATAAATCTTAAGCCTAGCATTTAATCTTTATATTCTTTGTTATATAACCTCTTTATATTAAAGCTTAACACTCTAAAAAGTATGTAAATAAATATTTAAAGTAAAAGTAAAATTACTACTTTAAGTTACCTACTAGGATACTTATTTGTTTATAAAAAAGAAAAATAGTAGCTTATAGCTTTATATTAACTATTAGAGGCTAAATAAAATTATAATTAATAATTATAGTGCCCTTTTACTAATTACCAAGTCCGTAAGCTATTTAGCTTAGGATAGAATCTTTTTAAATTTTAACTTACAGAAAGCGTATTATTATATTTATATAGTAGTAGATAATAAGTAAAAAAACTATATTTTATACTAAGTATAGACACCTTAAATATATAGTTATGCCTTTTAGTCTAATAAATATACTAGTATAGTTTTAGGCGCTAATTGTATAAATACTAGCTAAGTTAATTAATAAAATTTATATTATATCCTTAAATAATATTTTAGTTTTCTTTAATATAGAGAAAGAATATAAATATCGTATTTAGAAAGTTTTAAAAATACTTATATAAGGTAAAGCTATTTATTAACTTATATAAAGTGTAAATAGTATACTAGATTAACTAAGTATTCAAGGTTTATTATTATTTTAAAGGCCTTAGTATAGACCTTAAAAGGGTTAAGGCAATCTAGTCATAGTCTATGCCTAAATTAGTTAAAGATATTTATGTATTCATTAAATTTATAAACTATTATTATTAATTTATTATTACCATTTTAAAGATTACGCTCTCTTTAATCTATTTAACTTAAAAGGCGTCTAGTAGCGCTAGATTAAGCTATACTATAAGGTATAAAAAAGTATTAAAGTCAATATTAGCCTAAAAGGCTATACTAGTTTTTAGTAATTATATAATACTTTTTTATAAGTATTTATTCTTATGTACTTTAAGAGTAGAGGATAAATTTATATTAAAACTAATACTTTTAAAGAGGTATTTAGCGCTATTATAAGCTAGTTAAGCCCTAAAGAGGATAGAACTAAGTAATAGCAGCTTATTAACTTTTTATTAAAGAAGTTAGATAGTGTATAGTATAACTATAGTATATATAATAAGAAACTATTTATAATTATATAAAGTGTTATACACTAGTAGTGATGGTTAATTTTTAATATTTTAATATTCTTATTAACTATTATAATCTTAAGTAGTTTATAAAGACTAAGACGTTATATTAATATTATCTATAGTTTTATCCTATCTTCTTTAAGTTTAATTTTATAATAATTTACTATACTAAAATAATAAACTTTATACATACTCTCTTTTAGTAGCCTAATTATATACTAAAGGCTTTTAAGCCTAAATATAAGTATAATAAGACCATTATAAATTTTTTAAAAGAAATACTCTCTAAATAAAAAGTTAATAAGGTTATAATTTTTATAGTATTAACTAGAGTACACAGTAATTATGAGTGTAATATAAAACTTAAGAAAGAAACTTAAGCTTTTAACTAGTATAATAGCGGCAACTTTGTATATAAGGAACTAAAGTAGCTATTAGAGCTAATTAAGAATAAGTTTAAAGACTTTAATATAGAGTCTAATAGTTTACTATAACGTAGTCCTAGTATTACTATTTTATACTCTTTTAAGCCTATTAAGCTTAGGACGCTAGAATAAAAGGCTAAGGTAATATTATTATATTATAATAATTCTTTAGTATAATATTTTAGTATTATATAAACTCTTAGTCGCCTAACTAAAAAAAAAACACCTTTTCTAACCTATTTTTTTAGTTTAAGATTAAAGTAAATTAAGATAGAAGGTTATTATATACTATGTACGGCACCTAATTCTAATTAAAGACTAATATTAAACACCACCTAATAACGTAATAATAGTTTAAACTTACTTGTACCCTATCTATACCTTATAAGCTTCTAACCTATATAAGGTTTACTTATGCTGTACATAGTACACGTAGCTTATTACTACTACTATTATTAGTTATTCTTACTCGCGCTACTATATAGCGTACTTATTTAGATAAGCTAACGCAGCCATAATAGCTAGGAGAATCTTACAAATCTATGCAACACTCTTATTATATTAGAGATTATTAATAAATATCTTATCCTTTACCTTTTGCCTCCCTTCTTAGATTCTGTTACTAATAAGGAGTAATTTTATTCACTAGAATAGGAATGTAGTCTTTTTAGTTTTTTACAAACTAGATAAGCTGCTAACCTAGTTAGTATATAAGGATCGCCTTATAGATAATTAGGTATTCTAGGCTTCTATAAATAATTATCTTATAGATAAAATAAAACTCTAGCGTTATTACCTTAGTAGCAGCGGCGCAAATCTTCAGCGTGTACTTTTTAGCAATAGCGAGTACTTTAGAAATAATATTTATACCTAGATAGATAGTAGGGCGTAGAGGTATGCATAGAGAGATAGTAGAAGATTTATTAAGGACAACCTTAATATAGTACTAAAGTAACAAATATATATCTAGTATATATTACCCTTATCCTACTTATAAGAAATAGTAGTAGTATATATCTATTAGTATATTAACTTATATTACTTGCAATAATTAGAATAGTAGTTTATAAACTTAGAATAGCAAAGAAGAAATAGCTTATAGCGTGGCCGAACTAAAGTTGTATCTCCCCTAAAGTTCTAAATAACCTCTTTATAAAAAATTTTGCTTATAGGAATGGCCCTACGCTAAGACTACTAAGCTCGCTTAGTAGTTTAAACGCGAATTTTTATAACTACTTATCCTTTTTTTTTCTAATACAAGCTCTGAAATAGTATAAAATTACTAACTTGCAAGGCCCAAGAGAACTCTACTTTCTGTAGTATTACCACACACAGAGACCGCGACAATAGTTATCTTTAGTTGTCATAACGTAACTATATCTAGAAAATCTACGCCAAATACCTAGCACCTCAAAAGTTGTCCTAGACTAAGGCACCTACTTCACCTCTACCTTTTAAGGAGCTTGTACTATTAACAGAGTCTAAGAACAAGGACGCATCTTATTGTTACTCCTATATAGTTGGGATCTATTAGCTACGCCGCTGGTGCTACACGTCTAGATATTGCCAAAAGCTTATTTTAAAATTAGCTAAATTCCTTACTAACCCTAGCCCTAAACACTTATTAGCTGCATATTAGTGCCTCGCATACCTATATTACTTCCAGGACCTGGCACTGCACTACTCTGTAGACTACACTACTCCGCATCTCTATTAAAAAGATACTAAAGAGACTAACTTCTATAGCGCAACTAACGCGTCTTACGCTGATTATAAGGCAACCCGCAAGTCCTTACAAGGCTACATCTTCTTCCTATTTGGCGGTCTAATTAACTAGAAAGCAATGCTCCAACGCTGCGTTGTTAAGTTAACTACTAAAGCTGAACTTATCTTACTCTCTACAGGGTACACTAAGTACTACTAGTGGTCTAGGATCTTTAATAATCTCTACCTAGACTTTAAGGAACAACCCTCTATGTACTATAACAACAAACAGACAATTTTCTACTAGTTACAGTCCCCTTAGCTAAAGACAACCCTTCGACACGTGGATATACACCACTATTAGTTACGGGAATAGGCACTATAAGGAACTATTACTCCCGCTTATATTAAAACTAACTCTTAGCCCGCAGATAGCCTTACAAAACTTCTACCTAAACAGAAGTATTAGGAATAGTTAAAGCTCTTACAACTTAAGCCTATTCTAAAGCAGATTATAGGTGAATAAGTAGAGTCTTTAAGCTTTTCTATCTCTGCAACCTTATAGCAGAATATTAGCGGTTTAGGTGACCTATAAATCTCACCCTGTCCCTGCGCCTATAGTCTCTAGAATTACTATGTTTTACTATGTTGATAAGGCCTATAGCTACGCGCTCCTCTAGTCCAACGCTCCTCCCATCTCTACATATTAATAAGGTACATAGCTATGCGCCCCTCTAGTCTAATATTGCCTCTAAGCACTGCTCTATTCTAGCACTCTCCTTTCCCTGTGTTTTACAGTGACAAGACCTTGCAAGTGTTATATTATAGCTCTAGTAAGAAGGATTTTAATGTCTAACGCAGAGCACTATCTATTAAGAAGTTAATAATAGCTAATAACTATCTATACCTAGGTAGATTAGCTACCTATCCTATGGATTAGTTCCCTTAGTACATACACACCTAAGGCATAAGTCTAGATATTAGTAAGGAGTTCTGTCTCCTTATGCTGACGCAGCTATATAGAGTGGTTCTGCCTACTTACGCTAGAGTTAATCACACTAGAGTTAATTAAGACGGCTTACATTAATAACGAACACAGGCAGACCTTAGCACTAGACTAGGACCTACCTTTCTTATTTTAAGACTAGATTCTCCTGTACGGTACGCCCTTACTTGCTGGCCTAGCTATATGGAATAGTTACGATTGTTTACGCTAGTACCTAGGCAGACTACTTTCTTATAGTAATTTTACATTAAAATAGACCTAATTTACTATTATATAGGCTATATGCTAAGGATACTTAGACACTAACCTACATACAGACGGCTTAGGTAACCTATTAGTCTTACTCTATCCTAGCGGTTTAGGTGACTAATAAATCTCACCCTATCCTTGCACTTACAGTCTACAAAATCACTGTGTTTTCACACTATTAATAAGGCATATAGCTACGCGCCCCTCTAGTCCAATACCTTTTAGCTCACTTACACTATTAGTACAGTGTTTTAAGGTGACTTTTATGGCAAGCAGCCTATATAAGAACCTGCTAATGGCTCCTTTTTTTCTTCCCTTACTAAGGTTAGGAGTTGTTTGTTGCCTATCGCGCCATTTTAACCTAGTATCTCTTAGATTACTACTAATGGCAATCTAAAGGGGGTGTGTAAGACTGCCGCATGGCTGTATAGTTAGTCCTTAGTCACATAACTTCGGCCGGAATAACCTTATGCCTAGCCTCACCCGTACACCTTCAGGCCCTTAGTCCTCCATAGTAATAAGACACCTCTATTCTAATGGTCAACCTATATCACTATAAATTACTGTGATCGCCACTATCTTACATAATTATTACTATTTTTAGTAAATAGTTATATAACCTTCCTAAAAGAAAAAGTAATTTTTTCTAAAATGAGAAAGTAGTATAGAGAGGTAATAAAAAAAGATATTATTTTAATATATTTTTCTACGCTTTCTAACTCTATGAATATTATAATTATATTATCTTAAGTTAAAATAATAATTTAGAAAAAGACCTAAAAAAGAAAAATAATTAAAGTTATTTAGCTTAGTAAGTATATTTAAGTAAGCCAAATTAGTAAAGTTGGGAAATTTTTTAGGCAAAAATTTAAGATAGGATAACTTTTTATTTAGTGTATAAAATTTTATTATTGTTAATTATAGTATAATAGAGGTTATAATATAGAGTATACTTAATTTTTTATATATATTATCTCTCTAATTAAAGTGTAAATAAAGTTTTAGAGAGGCTTATTATAGTAAGTAAGAGAGCGTAAGGTCGTCTAAGTTAAGTAGTAGTCTCTAGACAGCAGATTCTTACTTTAGTGGGGGGCTATAAGCGAGAAATCTTAGTCTAGACCTAAGCGAGTCTTAGCGTCCTTAGCGAGTTCGAATCTCGCCCTCTTCCCCCTGGCTTAACACTAAAGCCAAAATTTGTGTCTAAGAAGAAAAGTAGCCTAAGAATAGGCAAGTACCTCCTATAATTAAGAAATCTTTAATTACTTAGGTTTAACCTAGCTAGTTATATAAGATTTAAACTTATAGAATAGGAAAAGCTAGTTTTAAGGCATATTACTATCTTCTAATTACTTTAGGAAAAGAGCTTAGTTGGAAATTTTAATTCTACGCTATAGACAGCTAAATATAGGCCGCTAGTGTTATTTTTCTTCTAATCCCCTATAAGAAGCTTTTTTTAAGGGAGGAAAAAGGCCCCTAGTCTACCCTGTACGATTTGCCTATGGCTGTATTTACTCTATAGAAATATAGAAGCAATAAAAACGTATTAAATAAAAGTAATAGAATAGCTTCTATATTAAAAGAGTTATATAGATTTAAAAAGTATATATATTTTAGACTTTTAGCTAAAAAATTCTTTCTAAATTAAAATCTTTCTTAAAAAAGAGTTTAGTAAGATAACCTAATCAAATTTTTTGTATAGTTACTAGTCCCTAGGTATACTATATTGTATAGAAATAGTAAATAATTTTATATGCTAAATGAAAAGTTATAATAGCTTAAAATAAAGGGAAAGAAATTCTTAACTTTAGCGTATTTTCCAAGACCATAAACGCTTAGTAAGCAGCTAATTATAATCCTAGATTAATAGACCTATGTTTTGTTTGTGGATTTATATTTTATAGATTATTTATTTATTTATTTATAATAAAGACAAACTAGTTAAAAAAAGATATAAAGATCGATATCTTTTTATTCTATTGCCCCACTCTATAGAATAGTCGAGACTTAATTTAGACTATTAAAATAAGGTAAAAAGCTTATAACTATATAGTAAGCTTTATAAATAGTTTAATTATAATTTTATAATCTTTTTAGAAATATAGCCTGTTTTAAATATTTTTAAGTTTAAAGAAATATATATACTCCCCTAGAGGGTAGTAAATAGGTTAGAGTTAAGTTAAAGTTAGATTGTATTACGTAAGACCCTAACTTAACTTTACCCCTAACTTAACTTTTTTGGCACTAAGATAGGTTAGGATTAGAGTTAGGTTACATAGACATAGGGTTAAGGTTAAGTTAAATTATATAGGTCTTAGGTTAGGGTTAAATTAAAGTTAAGTTAGGGTGGGGTTATATAGTTTTTAGGAGTTAGAGTTATTATAGTTATTAATTATAGACACTTATTATACTAGTAGTTATGAGAATAGAGGCATTATAAGTATTTTAGAAAGTAAATAACTCTATTATAGTAGTAATTAGTAATAGTAGCTAATTTTTAAAGTATATAGGCCTCTGACGCTTTTGTGTAGGACGTAATAGCCCCTTCCTCTGCCTCTAATAATAAATACTCTAATTCTTTAAAATATTACTACTAGTTAACTCTATATCCTCTAAAAGATCATTTTAAGCTACTAGTAGATCTAATAAATTATAGACTTTATTCTAGGGGTATTCTTCCTCGCCTATAGAAAACTTTGGCTTCCTAAGCCTCCTTTGCCCTTCTATCTCTTAAGTAATTAAGTCCCTAAGAACTATAAGCTTCTATATTATTTAAGTAGAAAGATAGTGCCTTTAATTACTAATAACGTTTTTAGCTCTATTAAAAATGCGTTCTATACTAATCTTTGCAATTAGTATAGCTAGTATATTCTTTATAATCTAAAATAGTTAAGGGTATATATATTTATTTGCCTACTACTATTTTAGAATATTAAAATTTCTTACTAATTTTATATAAGGAGTGTTTAGGTAGATATTTACATTTTTATATATTTTACTATTAACCTCCTTAGTATTATTAGTAGCTAAATCTTAACTTGCTATTAAAAAACTGCGTATTTAGCTACTTAGTTTTTAAAACTATTTATAGCCCTATAATCTTTGCATAAAAGAGTTTAGTCTAAGTATATATATATATATATATCTATTATTATTATATCTATTAAGATATATATAGAATTAGGTTTAGTAGGTATACTTATAGTAGGCCTTTTAGGTATTATCTTAGAATAGTTATTAGCGCCTTAATATAATAAATACCTATAATAAAGCATCTTATATACTATACGTTTTTAAGTTAATTTAAAGATAGTTGTATAGTTTAAATAGAAACCTATGCTCTTTACTTATCCTAAAGTAGTACTTCTTTAGCTTTGTTTTACCTTTGTTAGCTATAGTCTTTATTATTTAGAGCTATTCTACATTTGCTTTACTCTATAGGTCTTTACTATTTAACTTATTTACTATCCTATTTAGGAAATTAAAAAGACTATTATATATAAGCTAAATATATTAAATTTAAGGCTTTTAGTTTTTACTTAAGAAATCTATAGCTTCTTTAAATTGTTTTAACATCTCTATAAATAGTTTAAGATAATACTACTCTATAGAATTTAAGCTAAGTTGCCTAAGATTACGAGCGTTAATATTGCTAGTATTAGTAACCCTATAGTTTAATTATAAAAGTATTTTCTTTTATAGCTATTTTATTAATTTATATCTAAAGCTTAATTGCGTATATATATATATATATATCTTAAATATTAAGTTTTACTATATTTTAACATTCTAAGTAATAGCTAGTTAGTTCTTAGATGCCAGATATTAATATATAGCGATAAAACGTTTATGTTATTATAGTAATATATTAATAGCAATATATATTATAAGATAGTAAAGATTATAGTAATTCATAGTGATATAGGTTGACTATGAGAAAAGAGGTGTCTCATTACTATGGAGGGCCGAGGGCCTGAAGGTGTATGGGTGAGGCTAGGCATAAGGTTATTCCGGCCGAGGTCATGTGACCAAGGACCGACCATACAGCCATGCGGCAGTCTTTACACACCCCCTTCAGATTGCCAACAGTAGTGATCTGAGAGATGCTAGGTCCTAAGTCAAAACAGGTATGCGTGGCGACAAGAGATAAAGTTAAAATGGCGCGACAGGCAACAAACAACTCCCAACCTTAGTGAGGGGAAGAAAAAGGAGCCGTTAGCAGGTTCTTGTGCGGGCTGCTTGCCGTGAAAGTCACCCTAAAACACTGTGACAACAGTGTGAGTGAGCTGAAAGTTGTCGGACTAGAGGGGCGCGTGGCTATATGCCTTATCGATAGTGTGAAACACAGTGATTTTGTGGACTGTGAGTGCAAGGACGGGGTGAGATTTATTAGTCACCTGAACCGCTAGGACAGGGTGAGACTAATAGGTCACCTAAGCCGTCTGTGTGTGGGTTAGCGTCTAAGTGTCCTCAGCATATAGCCTATAACAGTAGATTAGGTCTGTTTTAATATAAAATTACTATAAAAAAGCAGTCTGCCTAGGTACTAGCGTAAACAATCGTAACTATTCTATATAGCTAGGCCAGCAAGTAAGGGCATACCTTACAGGAGAATCTAGTCTTAAAATAAGAAAGGTGGGTCCTAGTCTAGTGTGCTAAGGTCTGCCCATGTTCGTTATCAATATAAGCCGTCTTAATTAACTCTAGTGTAATTAACTCTAGCGTAAGTAGGCAGAACCACTCTATATAGCTGCGCCAGCACAAGGAGACAGAACTCCTTACTAATACCTAGACTTGTGCCTTAGGTGTGTATATACTAAGGGAACTAATCTACAGAATAGGTAGCTAATCTACCTAAGTATAGACAGTTATTAGCTATTATTAACTTCTTAATAGATAGTGCTCTGCGTTAGATGTTAAGATTCTTCTTACTAGAGCTATAATACAACACGTGTAAGGTCTTGTTACTATAAAACATAGGGAAAGTAGGGTGCTAGAACAGAGCAGTGCTTAGGGGCAATGTTAGACTAGAGGGGCGCGTGGCTATATGCCTTATTAATATATAGAGATAGAGGAGCATTAGACTAGAGGAGCGCGTAGCTATAGGCCTTATCAACATAGTAAAACATAGTAATTCTAGAGACTATAGGCGCAGGGACAGGGTGAGATTTATAGGTCACCTAAACCGCCAATGTTCTGCTATAAGGTCGTAGAGGTGGAAGAGCTTAAAGACTCTACTTGTTCACCTATAATCTGCTTTAGAATAGGCTTAAGTTATAAGAGCTTTAACTATTCCTAATACTTCTGTTTAGGTAGAAGTTTTATAAGGCTATCTGCGCGGCTAAGAGAGTTAGTTTAATATAAGCAGGAGTAATAGTTCCTTATAGTGCCTATTCCTATAACTAATAGTGGTGTATATCCACATATTAAAGGGTTGTCTTTAGCTAAGGGGACTCTGTAACTAGTAGACGAATTATCTGTTTATTGTTACAGTATATAGAGGGTTGTTCCTTAAAGTCTAGATAGAGATTATTAAAGATTCTAGACCACTAGTAGTACTTAGTGTACCCTGTAGAGAGTAAGATAAGTTCAGCTTTGGTAGTTAACTTAACAACGCAGCGTTAGAGCGTTGCTTTCTAGTTAATTAGACCGCCAAATAGGAAGAAGATGTAGCCTTATAAGGACTTGCGGGTTGCCTTATAATTAGCGTAAGACGCGTTAGTTGCGCTATAGAAGTTAGTCTCTTTAGTATCTTTTTAATAGAGATGCGGAGTAGTGTAGTCTACAGAGTAGTGTAGTGCCAGGTCCTAGGAGTAATATAGGTATGCGAGGCACTAATATGCAGCTAATAAGTGTTTAGGGCTAGGGTTAGTAAGGAATTTAGCTAATTTTAAATAAGCTTTGGCAATATCTAGACGTGTAGCACTAGCGGCGTAGCTAATAAATCTAACTATCTAGGAGTAACGATAAGATGCGTCCTTATTCTTAGACTCTGTTAATAGTACAAGCTCCTTAAAAGGTAGAGGTAAAGCAGGTGCCTTAGTCTAGGACAACTTTTAAGGTGCTAGGTATTTGGCGTAGATTTTCTAGAGATATAGTTACGTTATAACAACTAAACTAAAGATAACTATTATCGCAGTCTCTGTGTGTAGTAATACCACAGAAAGTAGAGTTCTCTTAGCCTTGCAAGTTAGTAATTTCATACCGTTTAACAAGCTTGCGTTCAAAGGCGTTAAGGAAGGATAAATGACCTAGAAGGGCTATAGTAATAATGTCGTCCACGTAAAAGAAGACGACGATAATGTGGTTATCTCTCTATAGATAGGGTGCGTTAAGTACTAGTGATAGACTAAAGCTCTTAAGTGTAGTTGTAAAGTCTTCGTACCAGAGTAGTAGTGACGTCTTAAGGCCATAAAGGGCGCGATGAAGTTGCCAGTAGTGCCTGCTGTTATAGAAACCTTCTAGTTAAAAGGTGTAAACAGGTTTAGAGAGTTTGGCGTTAGTAAAAGCATTAACAGCGTTGTATTAATGTATGTCTATATTAAAGTAGGCGGCAATTGCTATAAGAGCGCGGAATATTCGTATAGCAAGAGTAGCAGCATAGGTGTCACCTACAACAGTCTGCAAGTCTCCTCTTACAACAATCCTTACTTTAAACTTAGCTAGATAGCCTTAATTAAATTTGTATGTAAAGACCCACATAAGTGGCAAGACTTTAGTATTTAAAGGGAGCTCTAAAAGTAGAATCTTAGTGTATGTCTCCTTTCTAGCGATAGTATTTAGCTCCTTCTTTACAGCTGCTATAAAGCCTTCTCTAAACTACGTAGGGAGTTTTAGGACATTATTCTAAAATTAAGGTAGGGGCAGAAGCTAGTCTCTATAGACTCGCTATAATAGTGCGATTAATTAGGGCACTTTATCTAGTAGTAAGGCTAACGCAAACGTGTTCTAATAAGTCTAGATAGTGTTAGCAGCAGAATTTCGTGTGCGTTTAGGCAACACGTTAGTAGTTTAGAGATAGGTATTAGTCCTGTATCGCTTTCTTTGCTTTGCAGCAGGAGGTCCCATTAATGTAGGTGTAGGGGACGCAGAGGACTGAGAGGGGTCGTTGGCGGTGTAGCTGGTACTGACGTTGGCGGCGCGGAGGTCCGATTAACTATAGAAACTAGTGAAGGGTATGCATCTCTGCTACGGTGTACATTATAAGCTTGGCCTAATTTCTCGCCTACAAGTAGGGTTTTAGTAGGAAGGATAGACAGCTTAGCGTCTTTATATACTTCCTTATTAGAATCTTCCTACTTACTTTCTAATTCTTTAATCTTAATATTATTAATAGCTTAATCTAACTAAATGCTAAGTAGGCTCTCTTTATTAGTGGACCTAAAGAATAGTTCTTTATTTAAATTAAGGTAACATCCCTTGTTCAAATGACCTTGCCTTTGTGTCCGCAGGATACAGCTTTTAGTACCTATATACAGTAGATATTGCGTGAGTCTACGCCTACTAAGTAACTAATAAGCGCCCTTGGGGAAAGCTTGTCTGTTCAGGGAATCTTCTTGCGAAGGTAGTATGCTCTACATCTGTAGATGCGTAGATAAGCGATAAAGGGCAGTTTACTATGTGCAGCCTTAAATAGTGTAGTCTAGTTTAATAATTTAACAGAAGTCTAATTAAGTAGATATGCCGCATAGACGTACATCTCTTCGCACAGGTAAAGTGGAAGGTTAGACGTAGTCCTAAGTGATTAAGACACAGTAATTAGCATCTTTCCTAACTATTCCGCATAGCCTAATTGTTCTATAGTGTGTTAGGGAACTAGAGCTATATAGTAATGCCTTGTTGTTTGCAGTGCTTAACTATACTAAGGTTATTCTAAAACCTATAAGCTCTCTCTCTGTCTATTAGTACAAACACTGGGCTGGCGTTATAGCGGCGTTTAATGTGTCTGTCTATAAGTTTAAAGACTCTATCTAGAACATCTGTAGATCGATCGGGTATACTATACACTATATAGGTCTTAGAGATAAGACAGTAACTATAAAAGATGTACTAGTCGCCCGCAAGAGATTTGGCGTTAAGTGCAATAATATCGATAGCAATAGCTTTAAATGCACGTGTAGGTTAGTGCTCTCTGTTAGATCTCTGTAAGATAATCTGTAAAGCCTTGTTGACTCTATATTGTTCGCAGTCTTATGTACTAGGGGGAGGAGATGTGAGCAGAGCTATGCTAGCAATATTATAACTTAGTTTCTCTATTAATTCAGCTCTAGTATAGCCTATTAAGACGTGTGCGTAAAGACTAGATAACGTGTAGTTAGGTAGTAGTGCAATAGAGGGTTTTCTTGTAGCTCCTTTTATTAGCAAGCGCTAGGAAAGGTCTGTTAGTGTGGTCCTTTAGTGGTGCCAGGGGAGACCGTCAGTCCACTAGAACATAGTGACCGCCTATAGGTTCAACTATTGCCTAGATAGGATTCTTAGTGCCATCCTTTGTGTACAGGCATTCACGCCCTAAGTTAAAGTAGATATCTTTTCCTCTAAGCCTTAAGAGCGACACTAGTAAGGTAATAAAGCCTAGATATAAGGCAACATTCCTTAATATAGTCCTTATAGGTCTACCTAGTGTCTGGATTTCGATGTCGCATTCACCCTATGCGGCGATTTCCACTAAGTCTTCTCTACAACTAATCCTTTCGCCTAGTATTATAGGACAAATCTATATAAACTTATTAGGCTTATTACAAACATATATGTCCAAACCATAATTAAGGATCTAAGAGTAACAGAGTACTACAGTTAGACGTCGCTTATTGCTTATTGTGAGGTATTTCGTCACATATACCTATTTGTATTCTCTATTAAAGGCTTAGTCGCTAGCATCTATATAACCTGTAGATGTAACGCGATCTTACTTCGCCTTTTCTCTTGTTTGTATTTTGTTAAGCAGCTTAGCCTGTCTAGTAACCTTACTATATTTTCAAATAGCTTTGACGCAAGCTAGGTCGATTTTAAACCTAGTTTCTTGCAGCTAGGTGCAGATATATAGACAAGCTCCCTATTATAGGTTACCTAGGTAGGCGTCGCCTTTGCCACAAGGACAAGGCTTTCTTTGCGAACCACTAGCGATCTTAGTGTGTTAGTGCGCTTTCTATTATTCTAAAGTCCTTCTATGTTGTTTAAAGGCGTTAAGCTATAGCTCTAATTTCTTGCATTTATAGTGTAAGGAGACTATGCTTTATTAAGCGCGGAATAGGTAGTGCCTTATATGTTGCCCTTATTTAAGCTATGTAGGTACAGCGTTGTTTAGTAGTCGTGTTGAATAAGCGCCGCGACAGATACCTTATTGGGTATACTTGGTGGTGGTGCAGGGACTGTAATAAGTTGTTCTGGTGTAATAACGACGCCTGCGCGATTAATGATAGCTAGTAGTATAGTATAGACTATTAAAGCTAGTGGATTAAGTTCTGCGTTAACATATACTACTAAACAGGCCTTATAGACTTTCTTATTTATTGTTGCTGCAAACCCTAAATTAATAGCATAAAAGACCTTAAGAAGATCTTGCTAGGGAGTAAAACCCTAGACAGCTAGAACCTTTAGTTTAATGGCCTTGTTAAGATGAATTTAGAAGTCGTTTATCTAGTCCTTAATTAACTAGCGACTAGGCGTGTACTTCTTCGCCTTGTTGTATTAACAGTCTGCTTCTTCTTGTTTTATAACTATTAGTTTTAAGTAGTTCTTATAAAGGAACCTAATTTGTTCTATAATAGTGTAGTTAGCAGGCATAGAAATTAGTATATTATCCCTCACTATACTTGTAATATAGCTTTTAAGCTTGCTTAGAAATTTCTTACATTCTTGTTTGCGCTTGTATTTCTCTTTCCACACTATAATATTAAGGTTTTCATTAAGGTCGGATTTAACGTCTTCCAGCACTACAAGGTTTGTAGCCTCTAGGTTAACATATTTTAGGACGCGTAGTGTGCGCGTGGTACGTTTAAAAACTGTGTACCATAGTTTAAAGTTGTCTATCCCTTTTAGTATAACTTTTTTGTCCTTTAGCGTTGCCATTATAACGCGTTTGCGATAACTTTTCGCGTGTTTAGCCACTAGTGTGGGCTTTTTATTATAATTTAGAGTCTTATAGTGTTTTTACAGTAATTTATAGTAACTATAATAGTAGTTTTGTAATAACTTTTCTCATTGTTATTGTGAAAACTCTGCTCTAGTCTATGCAAGCGATAATGTAGCAGTAGGACTAATTAGTAAGGAGTTTTAGAGGGTGCGCAATAAGCGTTGTGCTAGGCTCATAACTGTAAGATAGTGGAGATCACAGTAATTCATAGTAATATAGGTTGACTATGAGAAAAGAGGTGTCTCATTACTATAGAGGGCCGAGGGCCTGAAGGTGTATGGGTGAGGCTAGGCATAAGGTTATTCCGGCCGAGGTCATGTGACCAAGGACCGACTATACAGCCATGCGGCAGTCTAATATATATTATATAACTAGTAGTTATTTAGTATATAATAAGTAAATATAATAAAAGCATTTATATCTTAAAGTAAGTTTAGAACTAATATATATACTTTAACTTCTTTAATATACTATTTTTATAATGGCTCTATTCCTATAGGCTTAGTAGTTGCTTCTAGTTTAAGGTGCTAAATAGTATTCTAGACGACGATATTAATAATATAGGCTATGTATAAAATACTATTCTTATTTAAGCTCTAAGTAAGTCCTTTTAGAAGTAGCTTCTCTTAGAGCGTATAAGTAAGCGTAGTATTATTACTAGCATTATTAGAGGTAATAGCTAATAGGCGTAACTTTGTGTTTATTTTTAAAAGTATATATAGACGACTTTTAACTAGTGTTTAATTAGTATACTATCTACGAACTAGGATAAGTCTAGTAGCTTTTTTTAGAGTTTTTAGTTATAGCTATTATAATATAGCCTTTAATTATAAGAAAGCTAAGATAGTTTACTATAGTCTAACTAACTATCTAATATAATTAAGATCTTTGTTATTTTACTAAGATTATTAAGCATTATTAATTTTGCTTATTCGTACTAGCTATAAAATATTAAACCAAATTTATAATAGCTAGTTCTTATTATATCTAGTTAGAGGAATTAAATAAAGCGATAGAATAATAGTCGCTTAATTGTTTAGAAAGACAAGTTACTATTAACTACTACTTAGACAAGGTTTTTTTAAAGTTTAGAGTAGAGTAGAGTGGAATCTTAGCGAGCGCGTTTTTAGTCTAAGATTAAGAAAATAAGAGAGGGGCTAGCTTTATATTATAAATAGGTATAGTATAACTTCTATAGTATACTATACTAATATAATTTATAAAATGTTTAGTACTAAGTGTAGGCTTTATAAAACTACTTTTAGCTTCTAAGTATTAAAAAATAAGACTATAGTTAAAGTAGAATATATATAATTAACTAGTTATACGTTTAGTAGTCTTACTAAGACTAGTTTTAAATTATACTAAAACGAGACTATAAATTCTAGCGTAGACTAGAAGTTTTATTATTTATGGCCTATTTAGTCCTAGCCCACTAATTACTCTAGGCAGATACGACTTCTTTTTTATTATCTTATCTAATACACGTAATTAGATATTTAATAAACTTAATATAGCCTTTTTACTGTAGGTCTTTACAAATTAGTAATTAGTATTTTTAAATTAGCGTAGTATTTTAGAGACTTTAGGTGACTTAAGTAAGAGTTTAGGTAGTTTAAGTAGGAGTTTAGGAGGTTGTTTAGCTGTAATAATATAGTAAAAGACTATAATAGTTTAGGTAAAAAGTAGAATTTACTATTAGATACTTAGTGTATTATATACTTAATAGGGCTATAGACTTACTATTCTTAGTCTATATATGCATATAGATACTAGTGGAACTATAACTAATTTAAAACTTTAGATTAAAATGCCTTACTTTTAGTATAGAGTAGTCTTATATTTAATTTAATAATACTTATGCAATTAATAAATACATAAAATAACTAGCGTAGCACTTATCTTAGGGGCTATACTATAGACTATATTTATTAGCTATAATAAACGCTAGAACTTTTAGCACATTAGTTAGTTAGAAAACTCTTTAAAAGTACTTTTTAAATAACTTATATACTTAGAGGCTCTATATCTTCTTTATTCTTTACCTTATTCTTAACCTATGCCTATATCTTAGCCTACTACTTAGTCTTATATTTATTTTCTAGCGACTAAAATTAGGCTTCTACTTTTAAGTTATTGTCGTTAACCTTTTTTTTTGCATTTATTGCTATTATTACCCTTAATATATAGATTATTAGCATTAAGAGTCAAATTTAGATTAAGAGAGTTAAATATAAAAGTTGGCTCTTATTCCCTATTATAATTAGCATATGTATATAATAAAACAATGTAATAAACTTACTCTTAATTACTACTTATTACTATTGCTAACTCTTCTAGTGTAAGGTCCTTAACAAACTTCTACTACTTTGTCTTAGTCTCATTATTCTTAAAAGTCCTAGTATTAAGTTTGTTAAGACTATTGTTATAGGGTCTTTTCATAATCTTTTTTAGAATACTACTAGAGAAGTATAGGCGTACTATAGACTAACTCTATATATTTTAGTTATTTTAGCTTATATTAGTATAAAGAACTTTCTCTAATGTTTTGGCATACTGCCTCTAATCTATCTCTTTTTTTAATTCTTGCCTATATAGTATATAAACGTAATTAAGCTCTATCTATAACTATTTAGCTATAGCTAATTAGTATAGAAACGTAATAAAGATCTATAATAATATACCACTCTTCTTACTCTAAAAATAATTTTTAAAAAGCTATTTTTTTTTGGCTTTTAATATATCTACATTCTTATTTTAGCTATAATTCTTTAACTTATTCTTTAGTTAATATTTTACTGCGCAGTTAGCTATGTTTATATTTTTAAGTGCCTTCTTTTTAGTAGTCCTCTAAGTAGCCTAATTCCTTTGCAATATAGCGCAAGTGCTAGTACTAAGCTATTCTTTAAAGGGGACACTAATGTTAGTAGGTTAGCTTTTTTTTAATACGTTTCTATTTGCTTCTATATTTCTATAGAGTAAATACAGCTATAGACAAATTGTATAGATAAACTAGAAGCCTTTTCCTCTCTTAAAAAAAAGCTCCTTATAGGGGATTAGGAGAAAAACAACACTAGCGGCCTATATTTAGCTATCTATGGCTTAGAATTAAAATTTCTAACTAAGCTCTTTTCCTAAAGTAATTAGAAAATAGTGATATGTCTTAAAACTAGCTTTTCTCATTCTATAAGTTTAAATCTTATATAACTACCTAGGTTAAATTAACCTAATAAGGCTAATTAACCTAATTAATTAAAAGTTTCTTAACGATAGCCTCTTACTAAAGTAAAAATCCGCTGTCTAAACTACTACTTATCTTAGACGACCTTACGCCCTTGCCTACTATAATAAGCCCCTTCTAGCCTTTCTTTAAACTAGTCTAGCCGCGTTGCCTAAGTATATTGTTAATTTTATCTTTTTATATTTAAATCTCTACTCTCGTTAGTATATATACTATAATAAATAGCTATACTAATTATCTTAAAAAGCTTTCTTTTACTTTTCACTTTTAAAACCTAATAGTATATCTATTTTATAGGGTGGTAGTAGCCTAATTAGGCTATTAGAATAGTTACTTAGTTTGTTTTTAATTGTAGACATTGCGTAAGTATATAGCTATAATAAAAAGTTATAATAATAATAGTAGCTAAGCGTAGGAGTAAGTGGGCGTATAGTTACTATTATGCAGAGCGTAATTTTTTCTTACTTTTTTTAGCGCTAAGAGCTTAGCGCCGCGCTAGCGGCTTAGCTACACTTTTTTATTATTACTTATCTTTATACGCTCTACACGCTTATAATAATTATAACTTTTTATTATAGTAATATTAACCTATCTATATATCTAAATTAATCTACCTATATATTTAAATTAATAGTGCGCACTAAAAACGTTAGTAAAAAGACTAGTTTAGTAACTAGTAGCAAAGTTTTATATAAGTAGCTAGCTTAAAAGACTACGCGTAAGGCGCCTAAGGCTAAAAAACTAAAGAAGAAATATAAGCGCAAGTCTAGTAGTAAGTTATTATAGTCTTTAACAATAGTTAGATCTAATATAATATAGCTCTTACACTTTAAAAAATTAAAAAGTACTAAAAGGGTAGTAACCTTCTTTTTTATAAAATTCTATTTTTATAATTAGTTTACAAAGTTATATAGAAGATATAATATAAAAGTAAAGTTTAAGTTATTATAGTTAGTAATTAAACTAATTTTTACTTTTAACGTTTTATATTTTAAGTATTATAAAAGGCTTTTAAGGCTTTTTTAGTTAGACTTTTTAAAGATATATTAATAATAAGTCTATATATTTTATTTTATACTAAATTATATAAATTTAAATTAAATACTAGCTATATAAAGAAAGTTACTATTTAAGAAAAGAATTATAATTTCTAAAAAAGGTATAATAGAGGGGTAAGTAAATTTTAGAAAAAAAAAGGTAATAATATCTTTAGTTAGAATTATTATAGAAACTAGAATTTACAATTTAAATAACTACACTACTTAATATAATGCCTTTTAATTTTAATTTATAATAAATATATATAATAATATATAATTCAAATATAGAAAACTAAAACTTATAATTAAATAACTACACTACTACTAAATATAAGGCCTTTAGAACTTAATCTATAGTAACTATATATATTAATTTATAATTTAAGTATATAAATTATAAAAACTAGTATATTTATTATAATTCTAAGTAAACTAATCCTAATCTAAAGTCTATGCAACTTAACTTTAACTTTAACTTATCTTAGTGCTAAGAAAGTTAGGTTAGGAGTAGAGTTAAGTTAGGGTCTTACATAATATAACCTAACTCTAACTTAACTTTAATCTATTATATATGCAACTCTAACCCTAACCCCAACCTATTATTAGTAACTCCTAACCTATTTGCTAGCCTACTCCCCCTTTACTACTACTTTATCTTTTTAGCTTTAAGTACTATATAATTACTAGCCTTTATTTATATTTAATCTTTTCTTTAGAAATATATATAGTATTAAATTAACTACCTAGAAATAGGACGATAAAGGCTTTTATTTTAAATAACATAATATAAAAAAGTAGAGCCTCCTACTTAGTAATTAAAAAAAGCGCGTAAAAAAGGTAATAATAAAAAAAGCTCTAGAAATATATAATTAATATTAAGTTAATATATTCTATTAGTAGCCCGGATAAATTAGTTCGCTGGACAGTTTTTGCTAAGACTACAACACTTCACTATAAATTATAGTATCTTAATAATATAACGCGTTATTATCTAATTAAGAAGGCAGAATTAAGCTTGCCCTTTACGCCTATTAGAATAAGCAAATTTTAAGCCTACGACGCGCTGCTACAGTATATATTATCCTAAAGTCTACACTAAGCAATTAAATTAATAAAATTACCGCCTAAGCAGATACATAATTAGGCATAGCAAAGCTTACTATAACTAAAGAGCAGACGCTTATACAGTATATATCCTTAACCTAAATTCGCGAGGATTTGCACCCTAGCTAGGTAAGGTAGAAGATATGGCTAACAAACTGCTAGCTGCGCAGCATAGAGACCCTATAGGATAATGCTAGTTTTAGCGCTTTGTAAAGCGCGTACCTAGTACCTAAGCTTAAAATAGCGTTTAATTAAGTAAAGGACTAATAGAGGATATAATAGAAAGACCTAGAGATTATAAACGCGTAGTTTTAGCTAGTAGAGGACATAAAAGCCAAGTATAGAGTGTAGGATAAAGATATCTATAACTTTAATAAGATAGGCTTCTAGATAGGAGTTATTGGCTTAATAATAGTTATAACTAGTTTAGAAAGACGTTCTTAACCTACGCTTGTTTAGCTAGGCAACCGCAAGTGGGTTATAGTAATTTAGAGTATTTGCGCTGCTAGGTATACTACTCTGCCCTTTATTATCTATAAAGGGCGAGTCTACATCTTAGCGTAGTATAAGGAGACTAGTATCCTCCGCAATTAGAAGCTCTTAGTCTCTAAGACTGGCTAGACTAATAATAAGCTTAGAGTTACGTAGTTAAAGTACTTTAACACGTATACAAGGCCAAGCATAGTAGAGTTATAGAGGTTACTTATTCTAGACAGCTATAAGAGCTACTACTCCTAGAATTTTAAGGATTATTGTCTAGAATAGAAGATCCTAACACTCTATATGCTAGCGCACTTATCTTATATTCTCTAGCCGCTTAATATAGTCTGTTTCGCGCTACTAAAACTAAAGTACTCCTAGCGCGTATAGGACTTAGCGCGCTAACGCGTCTTTTATATTAATAAAGAGGGCTTTTTTACTAGCCTTTCGCAACGCGTTTTTTAATATATTTATACTAGAAAATTATAAAAAAAGCCTTTAAGGCCTCTAGGCTTATTTCTTTAAATACGTTAGTAGTAGTAAATCGCCTTAATATGCGTATTTACACTCCACCTTAGAGTACTCTACTAGATACACTATAGTAAGCTAGAACTCTAAGTAATACCCTTAAGTTTAGATCCTAGTTAAAGCTTGTACACAACTCTTTTATTTAGTCTCTATTTAATACTAAATTAAGCTACTTATAGCTTATAAAAGGTGCTAAACTTATATTCTACTATAGTGTACTTTAAGAGACCTATATTAAGAAACTTAAGAAGTAAATTAAAGTTCTAATAAATCGAAAAAACGCGTAAAAGAAAGCGTATTTAGAAAGGTAGGATTTTAGGCTTTGCTTAGAGAGCAGATTTAGGAGTAGAAAGCCCTTTTATTAGGGTAAAGTTATTAAAAAGGACGCGAGGTAGTAGTAAGAAAAAGGTAGAGATTTCTTTATACAATACTACTATAGAAGGTGTAAAGAGTCTAGATATAATATAAGAATCTATTAGATAGATAAAAAAATAGAGAAGGAGTTAGATATTACTCTTAGCGGCTTCTTTTTAGATAGTATTAATAGTAAATTAGAGTGATTTTATTATATAGGTTACTATAAGACTAAAAAAAAAATAGATTAACTTTATCTTAAAATAGTACGCACTTAGTAACTAAAAATTAGATAAAGTACTATTTAAGATATAGTATACTTTACTATAAATTATAATAAGTATACTATATATTACCTATATATAGTATAGTAGATAATATATTATATATTATAGAGAGTCTTATTATAAGTTCGTACTACTAAGAAAGACTTCTTAGCTTTACGCGGCTATTATAGCCGCGCAAAGAGGCTATATAATATAAAAAGTAAATAAATAAATAGTAACTTAGTATATTATAAGTTATATAGTAGATTATTATAAGTTACTATAAAGTAATATTAGTAGTGTTCTATAATAAGTTATAATGGACCTCGAAGTTGCTAAGAAAAACTATCTGGCGGACTAATCTGTCCGGGCTACTAATAGAATATATTATCTAAAATATTAAAATAAAAGATTACGTAATACGATTATTTACTAGCTAAATATTAAAAATTTTAATTATTACGCGCTATTATAATAATATTAATTAGATTTTTAAAAGTAAAATAGAAAAACTAGTATTTCATATATAATATAATTAAAAAATTAAAATTATTCATCAACTACTTCAAAAGTTATTAAGCTTTGAAAAAGTTACTTATTTACGACTTTTGTGCACGTCTGCGTACGTCTGCACATGCGCATCTCTATACTAGTAAATTTATATAGACGAAAATGCGCACAGATGAGCAAGTTTGAGCACTCTAGGCACGCTGAGCAAAGTTGAGCCTCCCCCCACACAAAAACTTTTCCTGATGTATAATAACCTTATGCCGTATCTGCGTAGATGGTGTTTTGACACTTTGTGCATTGTATGTACCTACTAGTGGAACGCCTCGGGCTGCTGCCGCGGCGTAGCTCAGCGTGCTCGACGATTAGGATCGGCTAGGCCGACCTTCGGGGCCGCGGTGTCGCCATAACGCCTCAATAGCAGTGGGCGCGACTTCCGAGTGCCGGCTAGTCGTGTGCCGTTTCTGGCAGGTGTTTGAGTGCGTTACACTACCTTGCTTCCAAAAAGTGGAATTTTCATTGTTGTCGCGTCTTTCACATAAGCTTAATATGCTGCTGTAGTGACCCGCAGCTAACGAGCGAAGACTGGCACTCCCGCTTTCTAATGGTATGGAAAATCACATAGAAGCGGGATGGCTGCATGGTAATGAAACAAGCAGTCAATGGAGGCGGGGAAAGGCAACGAATGCAGGGACGGAGGCCGCGAGTTCCGGCCGGGTGGACCCCAGTCCCGCGGCGACAGCAACGCGCGGCTTGGGATTGTCCGCGAACCCAACTTCCATCTACAAACTTCCATCTACAAACGATACAGAATTGCGGAAGAAGGGTATCTTCCTATCCGAATCTATACACGCGATGAGTTCACGTCTAAACATGCAAAACACATCTGCGCTGTAGGGGAACCGCCTCCCTCTTGCCGTTCGAAAAAACACATTGAGCGAGCTGGGCATCAACGAGCGACTGACTTCGGAACAACACGGGGAGATACTACCATAAATGCTCACAGTACAAGGCAGTGAGGTTCGGTAGCGCAGTCCTCGGAAAATTGCTGCGCAGGGGTCTCGACTAGTTCGAAGCCGGACCAAGAAGCCGTTAGATACAAGTCGGGGAGTTAAAATCAGCACCCGACAACACCAAGTACATATGGAGCAGCCGGGAGTGTGCCCTTGTCTTTCAACAGCCCTCAGACTAGCTCACCTGCTTCCCTTTTCAACCCTGCCCTGCCTCTTGTTGCTTACTGCTTTCACTCGAACGTCTCAATCATCCTGCTAGAGTACGCGCTTTTACCTCGGTTGAGCGCAAACAAGTAATGGATCACGATTCAAGCTTCCGACCGTTGGCGGCGAACAAACCGTACAAATGGGTACGACGAGAAATCGAGCAATGTGACCCATACACAGACTACGAGAAGATCTTCCGCCTCTCCATGGAATATGCTGGTGGATCCACCTTTATGGACAACATGATGTACGCCCTCACCTTCTCAAACTTCGTTGCCACCGAGTGGGGCTCCAAGGCGACCTGGCGCCAGGACGGCGGCAAAGTGCTCCACAACCCCACTGAGAGGATGTATGAGACGTTACTACTGCACAACTCGACATGGTGGTTCTACGGCCCTCATCACCCGAAAACCTTGGAGTCGATTGCAATCATCAACAAGAGACATCAGAATATCGCGAAAAAGTATCCTGGCGCCTTTTCACATCCGATGGACTTCACATACGTCCTCTGTTTCTCTCTGCCGCGCTAATGCACCGTTTCCGCCTACGCCTCGGGCTTTCAGAATCGCCGCCCACCTCTGCCTGCGGGAATTCGCACCTCTCTTCTTGATCGAGCAACCCGGCCAACCTTCCTTGCCCTGGGTTCCTCTGTCCAGCACCACCCCATTCCCAGAATCCTTCGACGGCATAATCGCCTTCTGCGAGGACATCGAGAATAACCACATGGAAGTGTCAGATGCCGGCCATATGATTAGCGAAGCGCTCTTCGACCACTTTGCCTACTCGCACTTCCCTGCATTCTTACGCCCTCTGGGTCGCGCGATCCCGATCACGCTTTCACTTCCCCAGATGCTAAAGGCGCATCGCATCAAGCCTGTCAATCCTGTCTTGGCACGGGTCATTATCCTCGTGGTCGGAACGATCATATGGTTCATGGAGACCTTCATGCCGGATCCCAAGATCGCTACGAGGGAGCTTACGGAGGAGAGAATTAGAAAAAGCAAGGCACAGGACAAGCAAGACCGGAGGATTGTGGACAAAGGGTTCCCAAAGGTGTTCGCAGAAAATCATCAGGGAGCTGAAGCTATGTGCCCGTTTAGAGTCAACGAGAAGAGTGCTTAGTCGCGAGGCGACGAATAGAGGTCGAGCAAGCGAAGCAGCACTGTAAATAATCTGCGAATGTTAGTATCGTGCCAGCGACTATGTCGCGACTATTGAGAGTTCTTAGGTGTTCAACTACCGCGAGCGATGTCGGACATCGTCCCTGATGAGTCATTGTCAACCTCCAGTCCCTTCAGGTCAGCTTGCGCTTGGTCAATTCGTCGATGGTGCTTCTATCAAGGTCATGTAGGGTTCTGGGGTCATTGGGGAGCTTGGAACTATGAGATGGTATGGACATATCGATGTGAGCTGTAGTTCGGCAACCGTACGGGGGTCAGGTTAGCGCAAGGCGAATTTGAACAGAACACGGCCACGATCGCACTGCAATAGTAGGGTCGTAGGTGCTAGAAAAATTGATCCAAATTTTCTATAACTGCTTATATCAGTGTCTTAGTGAGGCGCTGTGCGAAGCCAGCTAAGTTGAAACGCTAGTCCTAGTGTATGTTTCCGTACTGTGCTGGCCATGCCGCCGCGAAAATACGATGTATGTGAACGCAAAGTGTGCAACATTATCTCCGTCCATGTCCATACCAGCCGTTATCGTAATTTTGTTATTCTCGTCATCCACCACATTAACCCCATTGTCGTCAAAGTGCTCCTGCATTATCGTTACCGTCTGGTACGTATATCTGTGGCCTACCACCCTCGTTCTAATGCTCTTAGGGCACGAATAAAAACAAGCCCAAACGCCTGCTGGATATGAAGAAAAAGAAGAAAAGGAATGTTGAAGCCCAAGTACTACAATATGCTACGGATATTGGTGCCGCTCTATAAGATTTACAACTTGCTCTGGCCATACTAACGTAGCCCTCCACCCAATATCTCAATTGCTGATTCACCAGCTCGGGCTGAACTACATCTGTCAGATTTGAGCACTATTTGAGCTCATTGAGATGGGGGTCTGATAGATGAGATGGATGAACAGTTATATTGTGTGTGTTCTGTGACTTGTTGGCTCGAGGTCTAATTTAGAGGGTGGAGCCGACCACGTGCCCTTGTTCGGCAACACGGCTCTAATCTGACACACCCCCTCAGCTTAGGCTTATCCTTAAGCTGGACCCCTTGTAGCTGTCCTTTATTCTAGAGTAATAGCCTCTATTCTTTGTTCTAGCTTGTTAATTTGTACCTCCTTTCTATTAAGATCCTCTGCTATATTAACAAGTCCTAGTTAATCTAGAAACTTACTCTATTTATTAATAGGAAGGGCCTTTGTGAGCCTATTAGCTATTATTTCGTTCGACTAAGTGTAGGTGACCCTAATCCTTCCTTGCGCTACCTCCTCTTGCCTTAACTAATAGTTATAAATATCCATATAGCGGAGTTTAGTATTAAGCTGCGCAGTCTCCTTAGCGACAAGCTGTATTGTCTGCTAGTTGTTGCATTTAATAGTAATTGTTTAATCCGCAAGCTTGACCTAGAGCTTATTAAGCAGGCGTGATATAACAGTGCCTCCTTGGCTACCTATAATAGGGCTAGTAGCTCGGCTTTAGTGGTGGATGTAGTAACAGTATCTTGCTTGCTTGCTTTCTATATAATTAGCCTACTAAACAGTTTAATAATATATCCTTAAGAACTCTTTTAGTCTAGTGTATTGTCCGCAAACAAGGCATCGCTTACTACCTTAAAACTGTCTTCTCTACCTAGCTGTAACGCCCTTATGTGTGTTTCTTAGAGGTATAGTAGGACTTAATTAGCGGCATCTTAATGTTAGCTGCTAGGGTTGGTGAGAAATTGTGCTAATTAGGAGGACGCGAAAGCAGTGTCCGGCTAGGTGGTAACTGCGGCGAGAATAGGATTAATCCAACCTTGCGTTAGTATCTATTGATCTTAGATAGACTAGCGAAGCCTAATTATGGAGTAAGCTTGATGCTACTTATTAGGGTATTATGCCTAAGGCTTTAGTTATTAACTAGCCTAGCGATCTTGTTAATATATGACGCTTGTAAGAGCTAGATTTTTTGTTGCGGGTAGTTCCTAAGAATCTTAACCCCTAGGAACTATTGGAGATCTTTTCCTCCTGTAAGGGTGTACTTTTCTTGTAGCTGCTTAATAACTAGCTCAGCCTAGGGTTTGTTCTCCTGTTTATAGGCAATAATGATATTATCTACGTAGAAGAAGATGATTACGCCTTGTTTAATCATACAGCAAGGTTTATAGGGTATACTAATAAGGCCTAAGCCTCGCAGTGTTAAAGTGAACTCTCTCTCTGCCAGAGTAGTGGTGAGATCTAGAGTCCGTATAGCGCCTTGTTAAGCTTTAGGATTGTCCCAGGTTTGTTGTAGCCTTATAGCATCCTTATATATATATATCTTAGTCGATCTTTGCGTGAACAAAAGCATTTGTGACGTCGTATTAAAGGAGCTCTAGGTCAAATCGCGCCGCAATCGCCATAAGCATATGAAATAATTGTCTGGCTAATGTTGCCGCATATGTATCTTGTGACGTAATATTTCTCTGTTTAATCGCCACAAACAACGAGGCGTGCTTTGCACTTCTTAAGTTGGTGGTTTTATTAAACTTATAGGTGTATACCTACATACAGTTAAGGATCTGTTCTCTAGTTAGCTTAATTGTTTTAGCTAGTATCTCGGTCCAGGATCTTATGTCCTGGTGACTGTTCAGGTGCTGTTTCTTAGCTTCCTTGAACATATCGCACAGTGGATGTTCTTTAAGCTTATTGCGTTAGAAAGGTGGTATAGGCAACTAGCTCCTATATAGCTTTAATCCTTTAGAGAGCAATTTTTTTAACTGCGCCTTATCTAATGTTTTCCTATTAAAGTTCCCTGCGTTTGCCGCTTTGGTGCCGGCTATAAATGCTGCGGCCTATAGGCATGTTGTTAATGATAAGGGTTGGTGGTCTTTCCCTTTGTCTTCCTCTACTGGTGATTGTGCAAGGAGTGTTACTAGTGGTGGTGTGATTGGCGGAGTGGGATAAGTATAGTCCACTTTCCTGCCTTGTCGATATCCAGGCTGGTCTTTATCCTGCGGGTTATCTTGAATTGTCTCATCTTCATAGAACGACTCTGTCTCTAATTTAGTTAGTTTAGCTATAGATAGTAGTTTAACTAATTAGACCTATGCGGCAATCTCTTTAAGGGTATTGTGCATAAGGTTATCTATAAGGTCCTCTGTCTTTCCGCTAAAGATGCTGTCTTCGTCAAATATTACGTCCTAGGCACTAATTACTTTCCTAAGCGAGGGTATCTATATCTAAAAGATGTTGGAGGATTGGTATCCTACTAGATATCTAATCCACGCCTTTAGGTTGAGACGTTGTAGCCTACTCTTGCCATAGTGGGTATTATCTGTTATTGCAAAAGCTTTGCACCTATATGCCTTAAGATAGGTTTGATCTGGCTTTTGTAGTGCTATAACCACTCTATTCTAGAAGGCCACTATTTGTAAAGAAGACTTTGTATAGTGTTCTCTAGTAATTCGCATAGTTTGGCGCGTTCGATTATAGAGGTAGACAGCTAACTAGGTGATCTCTAGCCACATCTCCTATAGTAGGTTAGCATTAAGTCGCATTGCCTAGGCTTTGTCTTTTATTACACCCCCTAAGCGTTCAGCTTCCCTATTCTGTGCTTGTGTGTCAGGTGCTAAAGGCTTAATTGTAATCCCCTAGGCTGTGCACCATCGATTAACTTCTCAGGAACACCAAAATCGTGATTCCACCCACACGACCGTGTGGGGGGTTCCTGTAGTATGAAATTGTTCGCCTGAACAAGCTGATTACTAGAATCACGTTCTTTATCCGCAAAAAGCTGGCGCTGTTGCGATAAAGAGACCAAAAGCCAAGATGCAGAGTTTTCGCTCTGCCAAGACTTGGTCAAAACCTTTCACCCAAACTAAGTACCGCTCAGGCGACTACTACTACTTGTTCAAGCTTGAGGTTTTCCCCTACGAGGTTTTTACTCAAGGTACAAGGCAGCTTGCTAATTCGTACGAGGTCCTACTTCGTACGAGATAGGGGGAGGAAGACAGTACGGGAGCAGAGCTACAAGGGCGAGGGAGAGAGAGGGGCAGGACAACAACACCCTCACAGATGAGGGCCGGCTACTATAGGTATCTAGGTGCCTGTAGTAGCAGGTAGACCTATTAAAGGGAGGATGGGCTATGTACAACAAGGCTACTGTGGTAGCCAGCCGGCAGGCACGAAATGCTTTCTGTAAATACAGCTTAGCACGTCCCCATGCCCCATGGGAGGCTAGAACATTACGTTTTCCTGGACGTTAATCAATACTACTACTACTACTACTCGATTAACTTCTTGTTTAACTATAAATATTTCGTTGTCCGCTTTAATTACCTTAACTGTAAGGTTAAATTAGTTCTTTATAAACTTTGTAAAAGTAGCTAAAGTTTAGATAATAGATTAAGCTGTGCGATTGTCCTTAAAGTAGAAATCCCACATTAGTCCTAAGTATCGATTGGTGATTAGCATTTAGCTCTTCTCTTTTGTTTGAGCTGCCATCCTTGTAGCTGTGGAAGTCTATTGCGACTCGTTCTCCTAGTCCTTTATTAATTAGTTGTGGTGTTTGGCGGATTAACCTCTTAGATTTAGCTCGTCTGTAGGCGTCGCACTGTACTGTGGTGATGCCTTTAATTCGCACCCCCTTAGATTGCTGCACTAGGTGCTTAAGAGCACTAGGGCCTAGATGCCCTAGTCGCTTATGCTATTGCAGTGCGTCTGCCTTTTGCGGGGATCTCTTAGTGCGTGAGGTGATCCTGTGGGTGTAAAAGGTTGCCTGTTCTATTAGTTCTAGTTAGTATTCTAGAACCTATTAGTCGTAGAGAGCTCTTGTAGCTTAGTAATAACTATATTATCTGCTCGCTTTAGGCTTGTAGGTTCTAATTTAGTATCCCACTATAGCCCTTAACGCTATAGTATCCTAAAAGACACTAGGTTGCATAGAAGGTCTAGGCAATAGGCTACATTGTTAAGGCGTAGTATCCGCCGTCTAGCCAGGCCCTTTAGTTTAAGGTGAACTGTGCCATATCCTTTAACCTATATTTGTGTATTTCTAGCCCATATAAATTCTCCAGGCGATAGAGGGCGAAATAAGACAAATTGATTAAAGTCGTTCGCGATATGGCAGGTGGTGCCTGAATCAAGGATTAAGGAGTATCGTAGTGGGTAGCTTGTAGAATCAGATTGATATAATGCCGCATTAAAGCTGGCTTGGATAGTGGAAATTTTCCGTCCATCTAGTCAATTATTATTAATCTCAGGAGTAGGGGTATGTAAGTTCTTAATTTGTGGGGTTTAAGACCTTAGTCTCTTTACCTTCCTTATCTCCTCTTGTAGATCTAAATTATTTCTAATCCTGTATTATACTATGTCTGTAAAGCTAGGTTGTGGCCTGAACTACTCTAGTGCATATTCTAAATATGCGTAGAAGCAGTCTTTTAGACTATGCCTTTGTCCACAAGTAGGGCATTTTCTGCCTTTTAACTGCCGTTATATCCTCTATTAAGGACTGCTTAGATATAGTACTTTAACCAAAGGATCGTTTTTATTAAGGTCTTCCCCGTCCACATTAGTTATTCGTGGAAGATGGCGCGTCTTCGGCAGCGTGAGAGGCGTCCCTATTAGTGCCCAGGGTGGATGCACCACTAGCAGCAAGAGATAGCTCACTAGCAGCAAAGGCGCGCCCCTATACTATTTGCTCTTAATTAGGTGGAGTATTGCTATATATTCTTAGAAGCGTTTTATTATCTCCTTCCTTATTATATCTACGTCTTAGCGTCCAGTTTCTTGAAAGGACACGCCCTAGGTAGGGGCAGCCTTCATAATTGCAGTTAGGAAGTCCTTTATAGTATTATAGATTGATTGTACTTTGGCGACATTATTCGTCTCTACTTCTGTAGCTGCCTAATTATACTTAGTTAGCTAGGTATCCTAGTTTGAGGGTTGTCTTATTGGCTTAAGAGCCTGTAGGTATCGCGCTCTCGCCCTATCCTGCTCGTCTTCCTTATTAACGCCTACTGTCTGCGTTAGAGATTTAATCTATTGCTAGATCTGCTCTCTAGGCTTGTAGCAGTTATATTGCAGGTGTTGCAACATAGTTAATTAGATATAGATAACTACTTTCTTAAGACTTATTCTCTCCTCTTAGTATTCCTTATCCTTAATCTTATAGTCCTTAAGCTGTGTCTTATAGAACTTAATATCCTCCTTATATGCCTTAAGGCCTGAATTTAATAGCTCTAATAGGCGCGTTAGAGGGTTTTGTTAATCGTCGTTGTTTACGCGGATAATTGGCTGGTAACTCGCTATTTCTAGCGGCGACGGCGGTGTCGGCTTTTCGCGTGGGAGTTTGGCTCCATCTGGACTAATAATGGGCCATATATCTATTGGCTCGCATCGCGCTTTTAGCTGCAGCAGCTATAGTGTATAATTGGTGTAATTAGTTAACACAGTTATTAAGTCGCGCGGAGCGTTAACAGCAACATTGTCTTTTCTTAGGGTTGATTAAGGTAGTAAGACTTTTAATTGTTAGATTTAAGCACTATTTAAGCTTATTAAGATAGGGGTCTAATAGATAAGATAGATGAATAGTTGTATTGTGTGTGTTCTGTGACTTGTTGGCTCGAGGTCTAATTTAGAGGGTGGAGCCGACCACGTGCCCTTGTTTCGGCAACACGGCTCTAATCTGACAACATCATGCTCGCGCTAACGCCTTGCCTCGCCAAAGTCTGCGCGACTGCAGCTATGTAGGGTCTCCTGCGTATAATCTAGCACAGGCCCTATGCGCTAAAGCCTGTCCAATTCTTACCCTAATTGTATATATTAACCGGTATAACAATTAAGATACTCAGGATGGAATATAGGTGTATATAGCTCTACTCTTATGTCTCTAGTCTACGTATCCAGTAGTTAAAATAGCTCTACGCAAACTCCACATTATTGACTAAAGTGCCTATGCCACTAATCCGAACCTCCATCTTGGTTCCTGGCACGAGATACTTAGGAGGTTTAAGTCCGGCACCGACTCCTCCGGGCGTGCCTGTCATAATAACACTTCCTTTCTCAAGCGTTGTGCCCTGACCTAGATAATGAATCAGGTACGCGCAGTCGAACAACAAATCTGATACAGATTCGTCTTGCCTGATTTCCCCATCAATAATGGTCTGTAGATGTAATTTCCCTGGATCCGGAATTCGTGATGCAGCTACATGGCAGGGTCCTAGCGGCGCAAAAGTATCGAACCCTTTCGAAAAACCCCATTGCGGTACCCCGCCTGCGAAAGCAGGATCTCGCTGAAGCTTTCGAGAAGATATATCGTTGCCACAAGTGTATGCTGCAACGTACGATAACGCTGATTCCAGAGGCACATCTTTAGCGTCTTTGCCAATGACCAAGCACTATCATTCACATGATTAGCGATGCGTCGTAAGAGACCATGTTCGACTTACCAGTTCGCCCTCATAATCAGCTTGATCATCTTGGCAAATCTCTGGAACTATAACATTTCCACCATGGTCCACAATGGTATGTTTGGTCTTGAAAAATATGAATGGAAATGGGGGCGGCTTTCGTCCAGCTTCGCGAACTACAGATGCGTAAGCGTTTCACTAGCTCAAAGATACCTTCTTTTATCCATTCTCCTCATCAGAAATACGTCTCTTACTTACTGTGCTTTGCATAATTCAACCCTACACACCTGAGGATCGGAACATCGTCTTTAGCCAAAGGCCCAAGCAGCTTTTTGATCGTGACCACTTCGTCGGTCAGCTTTGTCTTTCCTGTTGTGTCGTACAGGTCATCTCCTTCTAGTACATGGGCCCGAAGCCTGATATCTTCGGTCACGTATCCAAGGTCGGCATCGGATCCAGCAATTGGTTCACCGCGAAGGATACGTCCGTCCGTAGCGATAAACCGCACTAGTCGTTCCCAGGGCAGCGACATCCTCGGCGAGGGAATTCTTCAAGGAGCATTCAAGAAGGAGTTGTGTCGCAATATATCATGATGACTCGTCGCAGTTCAGATGACCATAAGCGGTTCGGGAAGATAACGGAGCAACTACAACACTGCCGACGGTTCCCCGATGGTGAGTCAGCACCCAGCGAGAACGCGACATTGCCCCGTTGCCGCTTTCATCTTTGCTATCACATGCTAGATCGCTCAGGGCAAGTCGGACCTGCAAATTTTACCCCGCTCTGTGGAATAGGCTACGTAATTCCTTGGACGGTCATGACTAGTCCTTATACAAGCCCATGTTGGGGAAGGAGCCCCCAGGCACCTGGAAGGCGCTAGTGAGAGACTCTGTTTACGGTGGGCGCCACCTTACGTCATGGCACTATATAGCAGCTCCGACGGAGCAGCTTAATCCATCACTCTTACACTCCACTTTTCAGCCCACTCCCAGAGTCTATCCAGGTACTCTATGTCAAATCAAGACAAAGAGCAGAGAAGGCAATGACCGTCGCAAACGACAGACGGAAATGGGTAGCATGAACAGGAGTCTTGGGAGCAAATGATGGCAATTATACGATTACAAGTTGGACCATGTTCATCTGTGGGGAATCATGCGCGAGCGGAGATCGTAAACGACTCTCATCATCGTCTATCTAGGTCACAGCGGTAGAGTGGACTGTAAGGGGTTTTCAAATACACGTGATTTTGACATTCATGAGTCGAAGCCGTCCTATTGAGGGCGTAAGTCTGACAGCTAGCTAGCGTGGCCCTCCACCGGATGCTGCCCACTTTCTCATCGAGTTCGTATTCAGTGAACTATATCTCAAGGCATCGTTCAAGGGGCCAGGAAAGAGCTTCCAGCATGCGTAACACAGTTTCGATTCATGGTACTTGGGAAACATGAGGCGAACATCGATGTCTCCACCCTGAGATGCCTAGTCAGACACATATTTCTCTGGATCTTCGCCAGCAATCCGATAAAACCCCAGGGCTTCCATCATGGGCTTATCGTCAAATCGATAAAGGTAAACTGTTTCGCCAGCATCTGCGAAATGCTGGTATTTGTACCAGGTGGGAATGCAAAAAGTGTCGCCCTTCTTCCATTGGATGACCTTTTCGTTAATAATGGACTGGCCGGAGCCTTCAACGACATGATAAACTGAAGACGCAACTTCTTGTCGCGGTGGTGATTTAGCTCCAGCATTCAAACGCTCGGCTGACCCTCCCAGTGTGCGGCTGACTATTCGCATGGTCAGTACAGTAACAAAGTCGGGCGGCCAGAACATTGACACTCACCGTAGTTCCCATCTCTCTTCAAGTATGGAAGTGTTTTCCAGGGGTCCTCTGATTCGTCCAGTTTAGCCTGCATCTTTGCCCAAGGGAAGATGATTGGAGAATTCTGAGTGTCGATATCCTCGGCGGGATAACGGGGCGAATCATAATGCTGCACAAAGTGAACAGGGAAATGGCGAAACTGAGGAAGATCAAGACCGTCAAGCCATATCATAGGCCCTGATCCATCTTTTCCGTGGTCATGATAGTTCCATGTCGGTGTGAGTATTACATCACCACGGTTCATGGCGATACGGCGCCCATGAACAGCAGTGAAGCGACCATTGCCTTCAATGATAAAGCGCATGGCGAACGCAACGTGACGGTGCGCTGGGGCCGTCTCTTTTGGCATTACCAATTGAAGGCCAGCATATAAGGTATCGGTGGTGTAAGGCGCCTCTGCTACCGTGTCAGCGCGATCAGTGACAGTAGTAACGTTGGCTTACCTCTGTTGGGATTGATCAGCATCAGGACTCTTCGCTCTGCTTGCTTCTCTGATATCATTTTCCCCGCACGGATCAAGTATGGCTTGATCTCATCGTAACGCCAGATATGAGGGACACAACGAGGATTTGGCTCTGGAGGATTGAGCTTCGCCATCTGAGCCCACAAGGGGAGAGTGTGAGTGCCATGGGATTCAAGCTCGGCGATCAGTCGTTCAGGGGAGTCAGGGTCGCTCGACTCGTGCGAATGGGTCTCTGTCATGGCCGTGGTCATTTCGGCTTGAGATTGATTGTCGGTAATTGGTCAGATTACACACATCCTGCCACTGCTTCATAAACATATAGGCGACTCTTAGCTGAAATTGGCTCAGATAACGAAGACAGAAAGGGTTAGTGAGGATCGGAGGTAACGGGAAACGCAGTAAGCGATTTCGGGGTTACCGTGGGGTTGCGCGGGAACATGTTCCGATCGTAAGCGGCTCCGGGGAAAAAGCGGAAACGACGTCGCACATACTCCACCAGCACAAGCCTAATATCCTTGCTCAGAATAATCGAAACGGCACATCCTCACGCATCGGGATTCACAAGACTCCTGGCCAGATAGTCGCGCGTAGAACGGACGCACTGGGTAGGGTCATTGATATCCTGCTGAGCCTGCCGCACCAATTGTCACTCATCAAGAGCAGATTGACAGCTAGCTTTCCGTGATGGCTCAAGCTTTCAATGGTTCAAATGGTACGAATGGTATCAGAGACGAGTTTTCGCTCGAGGAATTCGTGCAAGTATGGTCACATAAAGATCCGGTGGGATAAAGCGTATCACTGATCCAAATCAGAATATCTCGTACCCTTCAAGAATCTTGGAGTTCCTCTCTACTGCGTCCAAGACAGGACAAGGCCCTCTGACAGGTCCGGTCATAAATGGTCACAAGAAATTGAACATTTTGATTGTGGGGGCTGGGCTTGGAGGATTGTCTACAGCAGTCGCCACGGCCCTGAGGGGTCACAAAGTCACCGTTCTCGAACAGGCTCCTGAACTTGCAGAGGTAAGGTTCCTTGCAGACGATCTCATTTAGTCCTCAATGCTAATTATGACTAGGTCGGCGCTGGAATCCAGGTACCTCCAAATTCCACTCGCCTACTCAACGGGTGGGGTGTAGGCCACTTTCTTGAATCCACAGCAACAAAGCCTGAACGCATCACGTTCCGCAGATGGAAAAATGGCAAGCCAATAGGTCTCACTAAGCTGGAGCCAGAATTTGATGACAAGTACAACGGCCCGTACTACGTCGTTCACCGTGCCCACTTCCACTCGGCCTTGCATCAACGTGCCGTGGAGTTGGGTGTCACGATTCGACTTAATGACAAAGTACAATTCTACAACGCAGAAGACGGTTCAGTTAAGCTTGAGGATGGCCAGATATTCACAGGAGACCTCATTGTAGCCGCCGATGGTAACTAGTCCATGTCCGCATAATTTGTTCAGACACTGACAGCTTGCCGCAGGCGTGAAATCCACAGCAAGAGCACTCATGGCTACACGAGGAGAAAGCTTGGAGCCATATGCTACTGGTTTCGCTGCGTACAGAGCGGTTGTCCAGACGTCGCGAATGGCGCAAGATCCTGAAATCTCATGGCTCTTAGAAGACAGGGGCCTAAATCTTTGGTGAGTAGCTCAGCTATTTCATTATGCGTTATGCACGATGGACCATACATCACGTATTATCTTGCGCACGTTACTGAGCCAACACTCTAGGATTGGCGAAGACCGACATGTCATGGCTTACACCATCTCAGGCGGAGATACGTACAATATGGTCCTGTCCCATATTGACCGGTCTGATCCTTCGACGTGGTCTTCGCGGGAGGTTCTACCAGAGCTGCAAAAGCAATACGAGGGATGGGATCCGAGGTTTGTGCATCTTATATATTTCTCTAAATCCAAATTCAACATGTCGACTGATTCCATTACAGGTTACAAAAGGTCATCTCGATGATTGACAAGTCTTTGAAGTGGCCATTGGTAAGCGGTAGACCACAAACAAAATGGGTTGCCGACTCGGGCAAACTCATTATATTGGGCGATGCTGCTCATGCCATGGTACCCTACATGTCCCAAGGTGAGAAAGACGATAAAATTTCCATGGTCTCTTAGATAGAGGCAGAGGCAACAACAGCTAATGGAACTAAAGGGGCGGCAATGGCAGTAGAAGATGGAGCAGCGCTGGCTCAATCACTGGATTATGCTTGCGATGATGGAGACGTACTGCGAGTACTAAGAGTCTGGGAAAAGATCAGAGTAAAGCGTGCAGGCCAAATGCAGCAGGCCAGTTTGGTGAATGGGAAAATTTGGCATTTCCCAGATGGCCCAGAGCAAGACGCAAGGGACGCTGCTATGAGCGCGGAACTCACAGGGGAGTCGTTTGAGGTTAGCGCTAATCAGTGGAGTGATCCTGTCACACAAGTGTGGACCTATGGATATGATGCCGAGATGGCAATCAGAGTGGAGCTTGACAATGTTTAGATTATAGAGCTTGATTCCATGTAAGTTAATCCGATCGGTGGAGAAACGAACGAGCATACCTGTCTACTGTATATATTGTCTTCTAGTGATGATATATGTAAATCTCTGTACGGCCGATCTCACAAGTTTATTATAAGATTCGCAGACTCTAGCTACCAAAGATGTAAACTGTAAGGTATGGAATCATTATCACCGCAAACAGCGTTTCTCAAATTCTTAGCCAAGGACAAAATGGAAAAATCTAATAAATTATATTGGGTGACTTGTTAGCCTACAGGAAGCTGTCGATGCTCGAATCATCTACGGCGCCGTGGATTATCTGTTGAACGATAAATAAAACTGTCCCATTCCTGGATCCCCTGAAAAGAAGTCAAGAGACGTCTCCGCGCCTAGTGAGGGATCGAAGATCGTTGAAAACCCGTTGCCAAAATCCGAAGCCTGGGTTTCAAGCGGTAGGGGGAGATTTGTGTTAGCTGATTCAGTAGAGTCCCACCCACTACTCCCATGGATGCATCTATGGTCCTCGCCGGTATATATAGCTATGTCTTATTAGCCCCTTGCCACGCGATGCTGAAGGACGCAATAGGTTCCAACATACGCCAAGATGTCAAAAATTGCTGAAGTTTGACAAGATAATCAGCACATCCTATTATAATGCGGTTATCATCTCCGTCGTTTAATTGCTTGAGGCAGTCATGGGCCTTTCGTAACCAGTTTTTACATCGTTCCAGTCGGGGCTCTAGTGCTTGCTCAAATGGCCAGTGTGCTCTGGACAGATAAACATAGTACTGAATAATACCAATGCCGCATTGAAAGCTAGAGGATCTCAGCATGTCGAGTGGTGGCCTGGCGTTAGTGAGATACATACTGTAATACAACGTGTACCACCACGCGCCAAGCATCGTTCTAGCCTGCGTCGCTGAAGTGATGATAGTGTGTACCAAGGATATTATGGTTTCTGATGATCTAACGCATACTTCGATCGAAGAAGCCGACATGCTATCGATCATCTTACTAGATTTGACTTCTCCAAGGCCGCGGCCATTTTGGTCCATTGAACTTACCAGCACAGTACGGTGAAGAAGAACATCGAGGTTAAGTTTTCGGAGTGACAATACTACGCGAAATCTTTCGAGCAAATGCCTTTCATTAGAATCGTTCAATGGGAGCGACGATGCAGTACAAGGCGAAAGTTCTGGGGGCAGGGCACTCTCCCACTCCTCGAGCTTGGGTTGAATTTGGAAGACCCTTGTGAGAAGGTCCATTCCGCTCGGAGCGGAGTCACATCCAAGATTTGATCCGTAAAGAGAGGTGATGACCTCCGTCATGATATTGTACAGTTTTCTATTCTAGTGTCAGTCTCTCGCAAGACACAGCTAACAAACACACTAACTTGCATCGTGCTGCAGTAGAAACAAACACTCAATGGTTCGAGTAATTGGCGGTTGGAACGTTGAGTCTCGGTCGGCAGAGGTTCCGGAAACGGCAGCCGTACGTGGTCGTAAGGGATGGTACAAGGTCTGCCGAAAGTCATGCTCAAAGTGCTGATAGATAAGTCAGACAAGCTGCCCTCCAGCTGGTTTGAAGTCATAGTGCCTACCGATCGTGCAATACGCAGGTAAACCAAACTCGTTTACGTATCTCTTGTTCCAATGGCTCGAACTTCTGGCTGATCTTGCTGGAGTGCAGTCCGAGCGACAATGCAGCTTTGACTGCAAGCCCGTGAATAGCCCATGTCTGGACCGATTTTTGAGTACCTTGCAGGTATTGTGTCATCAAGAGAGCAAGTACTGGACTGCAACGGGTAATGGTCAGCACTGAGCCTACAAATCGTGTTGAGCTCCCGTCTCATACCTGTCTCTAAGTTGGTACCTTTTAGTATTTGCTTTCCACAGAGATCCATGGCATTCTGATAGAACCGTTCAGAGTCAGCCGTCGACTGGCCGGGCGTTCCCTCCTGAAGTACCATTGTATTTGAGGACATGGCCATAATCATGTTTCAACAGACCGAGCCATGTCCTTCTGACCTTGGTAAAGTTTTCTTCAAACATGGTATCACATGTTTCCATGAAGCTGTCCTCGTGAATGAAGGGAAATAACACACCCGCATTGACAAAGTAAGATGAGACTAGGCATCGTATTCGCGACTCTGATGGTAGTGAATACATTCCAGAGTTTTTGGGACCTTGCGGTCGGTGAGGCGCTCGAATACTGAGTGGGGATGCTGGATGAGAAGCTTGGACAAATCCGTTGTCCAGTGAGAAGTATTCTTCGCGCCTCTTCGGGGAGTGTTGAATTTCTCCGGGGCCCCAGCTGAGACCATGGCTCGAATGATGTGGCGCAATAAGGCGATATTGGAGGTTTGGCCTTGACGGAATTAGTATACTTTGTTGAGAGACCCTACTGGCGCGGTTTTGCTCTCACCAAAGAAGCTCGAATCCTTCTCGTCCACAAATGTAACAGCCATGCCATCCGTTAGAGATTCCTCCGGGGGAAGTTCCTGCACCTCGGCAGGGCGAAGAGCAATTTCGGCATGCTCCCTATCAGCACGCTCCCTATCAGCACGCAGATCCTCTGCTGAGTCGGGCTCCCTCGCAGCAGGTGTGCATGGTAGACCCGTCATAGGTCGCGACTCTCTAGTCAGAATTCCTTCATGCCTGCTGACTTAAGCCTCGAGATCTTCTATCCTAGCCGCGAGACCAGAGACTATGCTGATGTGACGAAATTGGTCAGAAAGCGGGCGTGCAGTGTAAATTAGGTGTATGCTCACTCCTTGGGGGCTACGATCTTCATGTGCGCATCCCCGCTTTCATAGATGCATTCATAGCCAAGACTCTCGCACATAGCGCATCGCGGGCGAGCTCCATTGCACTTTGCACAGAGTGAGTCTCCGTGGGTGGGGTCCAAGTGTTCTTCAAAAGCGGGTATATGTGGGTGGGTGGGGGTATGTGCTTCTGTTTTGGGAGGGGGGGTTACCTACTCGAGACTTGCGATGGCGACAGGCGTTGCAGGCGAGAGGAATCCTCGTCCTTCGCCGTTTGTGCCTACCCTGCCCGTCTCTGTTGGGGCTATCCGCACTGCGTTGGTCCATAGAAGCCATGACCAGCGGAGGCCGGGGAGAAGGCGGGAGACAAGTTGGAGGGGTATGTGTGAGTGTGCGGGACCGGGAGTGGCAAAGAATTTCTTACTATCACTACGGCGGGGAGTGGGCGGAGATATACACGGAACCCTCGGGTCGGGGCGGGTAACAGCTCGGCCGACCTCTCCACCCTCCGTGCTCTCCCTCCCAAACTCTCTCACTTTCCGCGGCGGGGATAGACAACCCCAGCAACGAACTGTGTAACATGACACCGTCTGCCGTTTTCCCCGCATCCGCGTATTGAGTGGGCGTCCCTTCGCACACAATTCATATCAAAACCAACGGGCCTGGTGTCGCAAGCCGAGCCAAGCCATGCATAAGGCGACCGCCAGCTGTCTAATTGTCCAAGTTGTGGGTCGTTCGAACAGTTTGTTGCTGGTGGCTCTCACACACATTCATACCAATGGGTCTCTCTCGTATAGTCCAAGGCGACTCGGGCGCAGCCGTTTCCCAGGTTGGTAGAGCCGGAATGCTCTCGTTGTGTATCGGGCTCCTTGTGGTATGCCGGCGCCCTCGCCAGCCGTTCACCGCTTACCCACGCCATAGGTCCTCTTCGCGGCTCTGCCATATTTGTCCCCACTGCGCAAGTTTCCCTGGCCCATTTTTCGCCAGATATTCTTCTTTTTGGATTGCCAGACAATGTCGTCAGACGAGGGCGTTCCGTCGCCGTGATGAAGGAGCACGCGAAATACGGCGACTTTGTTCGCATTGCGCCCAACCACATATCCATCAATAACCCGGATGCGGCAACTGAGATATACGGCCACAAGTCGGGCTGCATTAAGTCTGACTTCTACGATGCATTCCTCCAGGTCACGCCAGTCGTCTTCAATGCCAGAAGCGTGCCGCTGCACCAGCGGAAGCGCAAGTACATCAATCCTGCATTTTCTGCAAGGGCCCTCTCCGATTTTGAGCCGCACATGACTACTGAGCTGATCAAGTGGAGAAGAGCCTTGTTGGGCATGGTCGACGATGCAGGAGGCTCCACTACCGTGGACTTCGCTGTGTGGAGTAAGTCTTTGCCGTCAATCTTCCTCTAGGTCCTTCATCTGACTGATACACGCAGCCAATTACCTTGCGTTCGATATCATCGGCAGTTTCTCCTTTGGTACGTCTTTTGGGTTTATTGAAAGAGGTCACGACCCACACAATCTTATCGCGACAATTGACACAAGAGGAGAAGTCCTGAATGCTCTCGGATCATTGCCAACTTGGATTCGGCCCTGGATGAAGTACAACTACTTGGATTCTTTTTGGAGCGCTGGCCTCAGAGCGACTGCAAACCTTGAGAAGATTGGCCGTAATGCTTACCAAAACCGCAAAGCAGCGACCGAGGACCGAAGCGACCTGTTGTCGTACCTGTTCCGTGCCCAACATGGAAAAGACCCTCTATTGGAGAGCGAAATTATCGCCGAGTCCATCAGCTTCATCGTGGGAGGAAGCGATACTACCAGCAGCACAATGACTAATTTCGTTGACTTCGTGTCTCTCGAGATCACAGTCTTCAGAAGAGGCTCCAGCAAGAAATAGACGTTGCATTTCCAGGCGAGCAAGATGATGATTGGGTCGCTTCGAACAAGGCCGCCGAGAATCTTCCACTACTTATGGCGACCTTGCGTGAAGTCATGCGTGTACGGCCTACAAGTGCAACTGGACTGCCACGAGTGGGTGCCAGCCGGCGGGAAGATGATTGCAGGAGAATTCTTTCCAGGTGGAGTACGTCGCAACTTGACTCCCCCTGCCATGATCGAATGATTTAAAGTGCTAATCTCGATTACCATGTAGGTTACAGTCAGCATGCCCAACCGCCGGTTTACTATCCGACGAGCGCGTCTTTGCTAACCCTGGTGAGTTCCGTCCTGAGAGATGGACCGATGCAGAGGCCAACGAGCTGCTCGAATACTTCTTACCGTTCTCCACGGGCCCACGCGCATGTATTGGACGAAGGTACCTTAATTTCCTTAACAGAGACGTGTGCACATTCCGGGACACTAACGGCGTACACAGTTTCGCATGGATGGAGATTTTGAAGTGTCTAGCGACTCTTTTCAAACTTTTTGATGTAGAGAGGGCGAACAAGGAACCTACATTAGTTCGGGAAGGGTTTTTTAATAAGGCTGCAGAATGCAATTGTATACTTAAAAGAAGGCATGTATGAAGGCTATAAAGAGAACCTATCTATACTACTTTCTAGTTATTAATGTTTGCTAAGGTCTACATAAAACCTAGAATTATAATATTACCTAAAAAAACAAAGCTATTTCTTAAAGTTTATAATAAAATCTTTAGACTTTCGATTCTATAATAGGAAAGTATTAAAGTCCTAAAAGAGTAGCTAGCTCTAAGAGGTCTTAAGAATTAGTTCTTAAATAAGAGTATATAAAAAAAGAAGATATAGATTATAAATATAATAGTAATTTTTAAAGTATAATAAGTTAATAATCTAGCCTAAGCAAATCTAAATAATAAATTAAGAAATAGATTAAATATAAATACTATAAGAATATTAATATCTAATTATATATATATTATATCCTTGAAATTATATTAAATATATTATAAATTCTATTACTTTTTAATAACTTAGTATTAATAGAATATTTAAGAGAAAAGATTAAATATAAATAGAGACTAGTAATTATACAGTAGTTAAAGTAAAAATAAAATAAAATAGTAGTAGAGAGAGAGTATATATATTCCTTTACTTAAAAATATTTAAAAAGGTAAGTTTAAGGCTAGTTTTAAAAGATAAGTGCGTCTAGCGCTGTAGAATATTTACTATTTATAGAATACGAAATCTAAATTATATATTTCTATTTATTAAGTTAAAATACTAAGTCTTAGAAAACAATATTAAGTATAGATAAAGACTACTTATTATATAATAGTTAAAGCTAAAAAAGTAAAGTAGTAGTAAAGAAAAGTATATATATTTCTTTATACAATATATCTAATTTATATCTTGATAATATAAGTTATATTTACTAATTAATATACTTTTAAATACTATACTTATACTTCTTTTATAAAATTTTATATAATATATTTTTTTAAAGTAAAAGAGATTAGTATAAAATTTATTATCCTAACTTAAAATAAAATAAAACTATTTAGTATTCACTATATTCTAAGAAAACTAGCTATTAATAATAGTATTTTTTAGATAAAGCTATTTTATGTTTAAGGACTCTAAGTAGTTTTTCCTTTAATTTTTATTCTTATTATTAAAGAAGGAGTTAATTTAAAGTTTTAGATTATATTTATTCTATTTATGTATATAGCTTAGTCTTTATATATAAGCTCTAGGACTCTAAAAGAATTTAAAGAAAAAATCTTCTTTAGAATTAAAAACCTCTAGAATTAAAGAAAAAAGAAAACCTGTCGGATTATAGGCATTGGTAGATACATTGGCTACCCAACGATGCCTAATAGACCGCCTTGATCCTACTTCGGTCCTACTTAGACAAGAGCATATACACCTCTATAGCATCTATATAAAAACAAGAATAATAATTAATCTTTAAATGTAATCTATTTTTAGTTCCTTTCCTTTTACTAGTAAGAGCCTATCTAACACTAATTAGTAATTGCTTAAGGTGATCACAGACAGCAAAGTAGAAGAGACAGACTATTAACACCCTAATATAAGAAATCTTGGGATAAGACATATGTGCTAAGAACAGAGCGAGGCAGAGATAATATAAAGCACTCTTAACCTCCCTCTAAGCTGCTAGTTTAGGCCGATCCGCGGACACAGAGCGCGTTAGCAACGCATACTAATTTAGTATAAGTGTCTCTAGACAACCTAATTACGTACGACCACAACAAGTACTAGAAACAACTAACTAGCAAGATAACACTAACAACGTGTTAACACATATTAGCACAATAGTAGACAACTAAAGCGATATAAGCGCCGCAGATGTAGTAGATACTTAGAATTAGCTACTTAATAAACTATTAGAGTATAGCATAAGCAAACGCAAGAAAGCTCCTTCCCTTTAGGCTAAGTTTACCGCCAAGCATCTTATAAGAGACTGTCTATACACAGTTGCGCTTAATGTTATTAACACATCTCTTTAGGATATACTTATACTAGCGGATGCAAACAAAACGTATATAATAACCTAGGTCGCTAAGAGATAGTCTAGAATAATAAGCTTTTTGACGATTACAAAGTAGACTTTAAAGGATAGATAAGAGACCTATTTCTTAAGGTTAAGCGAAATACTCTAAATTCTCTTAAGACTGTGCTACAAAATAGGGGAGTCTACACTGGCAACAACTGCGCTAGGGTAGTAGATTCCCTATATAAGACACTGGCTATAGAAAACCCCCCCCCCCTAAATAGGACCCTGCGGAGTTTTAAGCGATAAAGTTTAACTACTAGTCTAGAGCATACAAACGCTAAAGGAACACGCAATAAATAGCCCCTAAGGCTAAACACTACTACAGCAGGCTAGCCTAGTAGCTAGTATACGGCAACCGCAATCGCACATGCAGCCACTACTGTTATAGTAGGCAGACTTGCCAATAATCAATTCAATCAATTTCCAGACAGTGAATTGAATCGATTGTAATAAGTTATCCAGCCTTTTAAATTGATTGAATTTGAAAGGTATTTTTTAAGCCAATTGATTGTAAATTGATTGTAAATTAATTATATATTTGTCTACATATAAATTACTAAGAAGCCTCGTCCTAGTCACACAAGCTGTATAAGGTGTCAATTTCTTTGTTACTTAAAGTCGATAACTGCTTCGCAACAGCGCCATTAGAGGGTTCACTAAAGCCAGCTTTCAGCTAAGATCGTACAGATTGTATTGCTGCTAGCAATTAAGCACCTATATAGCGTCTTCTAGGCTCGAGGAGGTCGCCAAGTTCAGTAAAAACGCGCTCACACTCACAGCTTAATGCTAGAACTGTTAGTATATTAATCGCCAACTTCGCCGCCAATTGGGGTATCTCGAGCGTAATCCGACCTAGTACTTAATAGGACTATCACCGCTATCAAACTGCTGTTGCGTCCACCTGGGCTCGCGCTTGAACCAGCGATCGTACTCGTCACTATCTTCCTTATTTTCGTTGTCGCTATCGCCGCCAGCAAGCTAGTTAATCGCATCGTCGAGGTTGTTATTTACAGTTGACTGCCTAGAAGCCACTATATTAACAACTTTAGGTTAGTACTGCGCCCAAAGCTGCTAAAAACTAGCGTTAGCTAAGGCAAGCTAGTTAGGTTTCCTACGCTAAGCTTGACGGCAATAACGCTTGTAGAAAGGATAGAGACAGTAAGCGGCGTAGTAGATAGGCGAGTTGTTGAGCTTGCTGTAGTACTAAATTAAGTTTAAGCTATGCCGCGCGCAAGTTAGTAGGTAGGTGGTCCTCTAGGGCGCCAGTTTTGTGGTGATTAATATTAGCAAACAACTCGAGCTAATGCTTAAAGGTAGTAAGTAGCTGCTCAAAAACCAGTATGACTTTATATATAGCGCCAAAAGCGTTGCCTTTGCCGCGGCCTTTAAGCCTCTTAGTAGCTTCTTTAAGCGGCAATAGCACCTCTATATATTCAGTTATTACTTGCCAATTATTAGCTAATAGCCCGTCAGACCTTATCCACGCTAGCACGTTAGGTAGCTTGTTGTTTTTTGCGCGCGCGTAGGCGTTAGCAGTATAGGCATTATCTATATAGCGGGCGGCGTATGTGTTAATAGCGGTTTGTAGCTAAGAGGCGCGAGCAAGGGCGTTGTAGTAAGAGTTCTAGCGTGTAATTACTGGCTTTACAGGTTCGTAGATCTTGCGCTTCTTAGGAGGCAACAACTTGTTTGCTTAGTGCTAATACTAATTAAACAAATTGTATTACAAAGGTGTTTTAATGTGGCCTATAATATTAAATAAAAAGCCTAGCGGGCCCTGTTTACGCCACTCGTCCATAAGTTTCGTCTCCTCCTGCCTTAGATTAGCTAAAGCTTAGCGTAAAGGCACACAATTGTTGACTTACATCTAGGTCGATATTGTTAGCGTACGCCTTGCAGTCCTTGCCAAACAATAAAGCCTATCCTACAAGGTTAATAATTATAAGGCGCGCAACAAAGACGACGATAGGACGCTTAGAAGTTGTACTTGTTGGCGATATAATTAACTGCCTTATTATTAGTATTGGAATTATTAAGCACGAAGTAACCAACTTTACTGCTGTTAATGCCAAACTTCTGCAGCGTTTTAACAACAATTTCGCCTATCCTCTTACTATTATAGGAGCCTAATAGCTGCGGCAGCGCAATTAGCAAGTTAACTACCTTGCTATTATTATTAGTATAGTGCGCAACAATACCAAAGAAGCTACGTTTGCCGCCTTTTATTGTCTAGCTGTTTAAGCTTATGTGGATAAGCGAGGCAGCACGTGATAGCTTATTAACAACTTGCGGGAGCAAGTGATTGTAAAGCCTTATTACGTACTAAGAAACTAATGTACAACTAGCCCATAGCGCCTCCTCTGCCTCTAGGTTGGCTAAGGCCAGCATCCTCCGGAACGCTGGCAACTCAAACTCACGCAAGGGGTGGTTGCCCTTAACAAGCCAAGTAACAGCAGCAAGCCTAAAGCTTTAAACGTCGAAGTTACCTAGCGTATTGGCAATGCTCTAGGTTTAACACCACGCCGCGATTAGCCGCCTGTTGCAATAAGAGTTGATCCCCTAGCAGCAACAGCTTCGCGGCTGCCCCTGGCTTTGTATAGCTATAGCCCTTCGTGCGCTCCTTAAGGTGCGCTGCTGCCGCTAAGGTTGACTTTGTGGTGTTGTATTTGCCAGTTTTGCCGCAATTAATACGCTTGTGCTAATAGCAGTACTTACAGATAAACTAGATTTGCGATAGATTGGAGATAGGCGAGACATAATAGCTGTGGCGATAGATCTAGCTTTTCTTATGCTTGTAGGTGCGCAAAGGCGCGATAAAGCCTAGTAATCGCGCCTAATTAATGCCCTCGAAGTCGTCCTTGAAGAGCGCGTTAAGACCCTTAATAGCGCTCTTAGTATCTTCTATTATGGCCTTAGTGGCTGCTCTTAAGGGCTCTATGGCGGTTTGTCTTTAGGTAGCAAATCGCGCAACTGTGACTCAAATGGACGTTCCTCAATGGCCTGGGATGTCGCGATTGCCAGGGCTTTGCACGGTGAGGTGCGCGGAGGCAGCTGCTGCGACTTATTAAGTTCAATAGGTTGCCTGGCTGTACCACAGCCGCTGGTTCTAGCGCGTTTTGCGGGTGCTTTAGAGGCTTCAGCAGCGCGTTTAGCGCCCCTAGCTTGTCTAGGAGGCATATTATCAGTATAGGTGTTGTAGAGACGTTGTTTGAAGCAAGAACACACGTAAATGTACGCAGTTAGTACGACGCGATTAGCTACGTACAGACGCGTTTGCTTCAACCAATGAGATTCCACTAGGTGGACCCGGCCCGCCGTAAAGCCAACACCAGAAAGATACCGTGAGATCGCCGTTACGGCCAACTCGAAAACCTTACTAGAGATAGCCTAAATACTTAATCGAATTAATTAATTGTTTCGAGCTGGGCTTGATTTGATTGCAAAATAATAGGTAGTTGGTTGATTTGCGATTAATTTGATTAAATTGCATTTTGCAATCAATTCAATCAATTTGAATCAATTGGATTGATGGTTGGCAAGTCTGATAGTAGGTCTTGCAGGGCTTGTAACAAGGCGAGCAGTACAAAGCAAGGCAAGGCGCTTAAAGCTAGGAGCTATAACTGGTACACTAGAGCCCTAACAGTCTAGAGTCGCCGTACATAAGCGATGCGCTTAGAGGATATTAACCTCAATAATAGTGGGCATAAGACAACTAATTACAACAATAGCAACCCTAAACTTATACACAACTACTAGCAACCGCGTATTGCAAAATTACGCTATTTCTATAGCAGCTAACAATTAGTATACCTTATAGACTGCCTAAACTTCCCCACAACCTGTACAAGACGCTGCCGCCACAATGGTCACGCAACGACAGGCTTAACGCCAGCACGATCACGCAATTCTTAAAGATCTCTAGGGCAACAGCAAGAAGTATATAGGGGACGCGTACGATCTCCTAGATAATAAGATTAAGATCTTCTTTAGCATCTATTAGCAGGTTAATATTAAAGAGGAAAGAGTTTTATGCGGTGTTTCCTTATATTCTTACTAGACGCGCAGAGATGTTCTATATCTAGGGTCGTACAGAGGAACAACAGCTTCGCTAGTGCGTATATAGCAATTAAGAACTATTTTAACTATAATATCTACTATTAGTATTACTACACAGACTAGACTACTATAAGCTTTACTCGCATACGAATAGAGAACCCTAAAAAGGGCCTATACAAGGTGTTACAGATCCTGCTGGATAAGCTATAGCTGTGCTAACGCGCGCTTAGAAAGAACTTTAAAGGCGAGGATGCTTTGCGTACAATAGTTATTAATGCGTGCCATAGAGTTCCTAAACTTAAAATAGCACTATTTAAGCCAGCCCTAATCTGCAAAGGGCTCTTTTTAGACTTACAGTCTGCAATTAAGACGCACCTTACATGTTAGCACATAACACAAATGCTAATAGGGAGCAAGATAGTTATAGAGAACTAGTACTACCTAGACCGCCACTACAACAGCAATAGAAGAGATTAAGGAGGATTTAGAGGCAGAGGTGGATTCAGTGGTGGATTCTAAGGAGGCCAAGCAAGCAATAGAGGCAGTTAGCGCTTTAATAGCTATAACAGCGCACGTAGATTTACGCCACGCTAGAAGAAGAAGTGTTTTATCTGCTAGAAGGAAGGCTGCTAGTTAACTAACTATATAGACAAAGAACGCAAGGCTGCCCGCGCGCAGTTTTTTTCCGCATATTACTTTGCGGATATATAACCGCCCTATAGACTTCTCTATGTACCTTGCGGAGTATAAAGGGATTAAAACACGCGACCTAGTATAACTAAAAAGGCTAGAGAGAAGAGGAAGCCTACAAGGACAAGGACAATAATAATAGCGTCACAGCCGCATATGTTAAACAATAATTCTTTAAAGAATAATGCCTTGTAGATTAAGCATTCCTACACTATATCTCTAGCGATAATATTTATAGCAGACGTGCACTATTAATGCTAGCGTTGTAGTTTCTTATTAAGGACTACTAATACGCGCGATCTGTGTACTAGGGAATTCTACCTAATACTAGCGCCGCTAATGTATCCACAGTTGGCAGGGAATAATACCTTGCGCTAACACACAAGAAAACCTAATAGTTACAATAAATATATCTATAGTAGGAAAAGTGTCTATTAAATTTAGCAAGGGCTGTGTGTTACTGCGTCTATTAGCACCACGCAGGTCCCTATAGAGATTAGGAAAATTAATTTTAAGGTGCTTAAAGCGCCTACACTGTTCCTACTATGCCTTATAGATATAGATAGGTTGAATGTCTATTTTAACAACACTATGGATAAGCTTGTATAAGGAGAACACCGCACCCTAGTAATCCGCAAATAGGGACATCCGTGGTTCCATCTTAATAAGAGAGAGCGCGCAACAATGTTTCTAACAGAGACTTAGTTAAGATGGCTATATTGCTAGTTTAGGCACCTAGCTATTATATAACTTGTTAAGCTATTAAAGAATACTAGTTACAACAACTTTAAAGAAAGAACTCTTAAGGAAATTACAAAGTTCTATTATTATTGTTAACTAAATAGCTCTACGCCGCGCTAATTTAAGTTCACCCTTAAGGATAACCGCTACTTTAATTACAAAATCCTTGTTAACATAATGTACCTAGGCAACAAGCCTGTACTGCACGTGGTTAATGCGTCTACTGCGTTTTAAGGCGCGAAGTTCCTTAGCGCTATTTTGGCTAAGGAGATGTGGAAGGCACTACAGATGTTAATTATGGATTAACACCTACTAAGGCCCACTAGATATTATTACACATAATATAGGCACTAACTTTGTAAGCGTAAAGTTCTGCGCTAAGGGTAAAGATTATAGAAGTAACGTATAAACAAGTGCCTACAGAGGCGCACTAGTCTATAGGCAAGACTAAGAGGTATTATACGCCCCTACGCCGCGCATAGGATATACTCTATATCAAGCTCGCCAGCACTATGTCTAATAAGGCGATCCTCTAGATAGCTGTGTGAAAGCCGTCAACAATACGGCCGGCCCTAATAGGCTAGTCCTAACTCTACTAGTCTTTAGGGCGTACCTATGTATAACAATAGAGTTACTGCTGTCACTATTAATAGTTAAGCGCAGCAAGGCCATTTAAAAGGCGACAAAAGCCCTGCGTAAGATCGCCGTAGAGCGCTAGATCGCAGACGCCCTAAACACCTAGAACAGACCTGCTACTAAAAACGTACTCGCACTCCCACTACAAAGCAAGGTTTTAATCTAGAAAGAAAGTAATAGCTAGAATAGCCTATATAAAATTACTAGTATAGATAGCTATAATGTTACTATTAACATAGTTAATAGTCTAACAACATTCAAATTAACTATTGTCAAGCCATACTATAGACCAGACCACCTCTAGAGCGACCCTAATGCGCCACACGCACTACATAAGCCATTTTCAGATGTAGAAGTACCTATAGTAGCGCAACTAAGCAAAAGAGGCTGTCCTCTAGAATTAAAAAACAAGCGCAAGGCAAATATATACATAACTAAGAAAGAGGAGGCCAACTATAAGCTAGCGATTAAGCTACGCAACAATAAGGTTATTACGACCCTAGGCGCACCCTTTAAGGCGTCCGACAATTAAGAGATTAGTGACCTTATAGGCCATAGAGTGTTCAAGTTTAAACTGTACAATAAGGAATTGCATAGCAGGATCTAAATTTTTAAATCGCGTCTTATACAAGAGGTTAAAGGAAAAACAACTAAGCCCTACAAGAAATCCTATCTAGTTATCTAAGGCTACTAGGACCACGACAAGGAAGCTATCTTAACATAGTCTCTAACTATTCAACGCTATAGCCAGCGTCTAATTATAGCCCTAGCGCTTGTACTTATACAACGTAAGATAACTATTCAGCTGCGCAATATAACACAGGCATACCCTTAAGCGCAGACAAATCTCTAGAGGACAATTCTTGCACATCTCCCCTTAGAACTAGTGTTAAAATATCTAGAAGGCACGCTGCTTCACGTAATCAAACCGCTGTATAGGATCGCGGAGGCAGGGGTTTATTAGTAGACAACGTACCACAGACATCACTGTAAGGAATTGGATATGTCCACATCAACGTACAACCCCTTGCTTGTTGGTTACAAACAGGAACGCAGACGCCTTTAGACTCGTCGGCATATAGACTAACAATACCCTTATACTTAGGACAGCTGCATTCTCATTGCTTAAAGAGAAAAAGCTTAAGGACGCACAGTTCTAATTAAAGCTAAAGACTATCCTAACGCTAGACGTGCAACTAGACTTTAACAGTTGCACGCTTACAATAGAAAATAGCAAAGCGATCTTAAACCTTAAGTAGAAGGGATAAGAAGGAAAGATTAAGCTTGTAGACATTAAGGCGCACAATCGCGCGCAATAGTATACAGAATAGCGCGCCTACAGGGCGTACATCGCCTTAACGTGCCAACTAGAGGCTTCTTTTAATTTATCTGTAGCCGCGCAAGCGCAGCAACCTTTAGATAAGGACATTAGGGCGCTTAACAAGCGCCTTAAATGGCAGATAGAGAACCTCAACTGCGGTCTGCGCTACGTACCTATTAACCTTATTAATTCCAAGTTAATAGTCTTTATAAACGGCTTATTTGCCAACAATAAGGACCTTAGTTCGCAGCTTGGCTTTGTATTAATACTTATTAATAAGTCTATAGATATTAATAACACCTTTACAATCTATAGTAATATAATCTACTATAGCTCTATAAAATGCAAACACGTCACACAAAGCGTACTAGCCTTAGAAATCTATAGTATAGTTAATAGTTTTAACATTAGCATCACTATTGCAACCACCTTAAGGATAATTACAGAACGCCTTAGACTACCTGCAATTCCCTTAGTTATTTGTATAGATTTGTACTCGCTGTACAAGTGTCTAGTAAAGCTTAAGACAACAAAGGAAAGCGCCTTATAATTAACATTATAGCGTTGCGCCAGTTATATAAGCGCGTCGCAAGATCACTAAGATCTGCTAGATTAATAGTAAAGACAATCCTACGGACGCTTTTACTAAGGCATCACTAAACCGGGCCCTTAAGCACCTTATTAACAGGAATAAGTTAATAGTCTAAGTTAAGGGCTAGGCACAGAGGCTAATAGGCTCTAATGTTTAATGCTTTACACATAGTTAATATAAACACACACACAGTTACTACTAAGCTATTTAGAAAGAAAAGATTTCTAGTGTTGGATTATAAGCATTAGTAGATACATTAGCTACCTAATAATGCCTAATAGACTGCCTTAATCCTACTTTAGTCCTACTTAGACAAGAGCATATACACCTCTATAGCATCCACACAAAGACAAGAATGATAATTAATCTTCAAATGTAATCCGTTTTCAGTTCCTTTCCTTTCACTAGTGAGAGCCTATCCAACAAAACCTTTAATTTATTCTTTATAAAAATAGCCTTTCGTAATAAACTTTATACTAAAATAAACATATTCTATTAGTAGCCCGGACAGATTAGTCCGCCGGACAGTTTTTGCTAAGACCACAACACTTCACTATAAATTATAATATCTTAACAACACAACGCGTTATTATCTAATTAAGAAGGCAGAATTAAGCTTGCCCTTCACGCCTATTAGAATAAGCAAATTTTAAGCCTGCGACGCGCTGCTGCAGCATATAATATCCTAAAGTCTACACTAAGCAATTAAACTAACAGAATTACTGCCTAAGTAGATACACAATTAGGCATAGCAAAGCTTACCGCAACTAAAGAGCAGACGCTTATATAGTATATTCTTAACCTAGATTCGCAAGAATTTGCACCCTAGCTAGGTAAGGTAGAAGATATGGCTAATAAACTACTAGCTGCGCGGCACAGAGACCCTATAGGACAATGCTGGGCTTAGCGCTTCGTAAAGCGCGTACCTAAGCTTAAAATAGCTTTTAATCGAGCGAAGGACTAACAAAGAATATAATAGGAAGACCTAGAGGTTATAAATATATAGTTTTAGCTAGTAGAGGACATAAAAGCTAAGTATAGAGTGTAGGATAAAGACATCTATAACTTCAATAAGATAGGCTTCTAAATAGGAGTTATTAGCTTAATAAAAGTTGTAACTAGTTTAGAAAGACGTTCTTAACTTACACTTGTTAGCTAGGCAACCGCAAGTAGGTTATAGTAATTTAGAGTATTTGCGCTACTAGGTATACTGCCCCGCCCCTTAATTATCTACAAAGGGTAAGTCCACATATTAGCGTAGTATAAGGAGACTAGTATCCCCCGCAATTAGAAGCTCTCAGTCTCTAAAACTAGCTAGACTAATAACAAGCTTAGAGTTGCGTAGTTAAAGCACTTTAAACGCGTATATAAGGCCGCGCATAGTAGAGTTATAGAGGTTACTTATTCTAGACAGCTATAAGAGCCACTACTTCTAGGATTTTAAGGATTATTACCTAGAACAGAAGATCCTAACACTCTATATGCTAGCGCACTTATCTCATATCCTCCAGCCGCTTAATGTGGACTGTTTCGCGCCACTAAAGCTAAAGTACTCCCAGCGCGTGCGGGACTTGGCACGCCAACGCGTCTTTTATATTAACAAAGAGAGCTTCCTACTAGCCTTTTGCAACGCGTTTTTTAATATATTTATACTAGAAAACTGTAAGAAAGCCTTTAAGGCCTCTAAACTTGTTCCTTTAGATGCGTTAGTAGTAGTAGATCGCCTTGATGTGCGTATTTACACTCCACCTTAGGGTACCCCACTAGATACACTATGGCAAGCCAGGACCCTAAGCAATACCCTTAAGCTTAGATCCTAGTTAAAGCTCGTACGCGACTCTTTTATTCGGTCTCCACCTAATGCTAAATCGAGCTACTTACAGCTTATAAAAGGTGCTGAACTTATGCTCTACTATAGTGTACTTTAAGAGACCCGCATTAAGGAACTTAAGGAGCAAATTAAGGTTCTAATAAAGCAAAAAACGCGTAAAAGAAAGCGCATTTAGAAAGGTAGGACGCTAGGCTTTGCTTAGGGAGCAGATTTAGAAGTAAAAAAGCCCTTCTATTAGGGTAAAGTTGTTAAAAAGGGCGCGAGGTAGTAGTAAGGGAGAGGCAGGTCCCTTAACACAACACTGCTGTAGGAGGTGCGGAGAGCCTAGGCACAACGCAAGGACCTGTTTAGATAGATAAAGAAATAGAGGAGGAGTTAGATGTTACCCTTAGTGGCTTATTTTTAGATAGTGTTAATAGTAAATTAGAGTGATTTTATTATAGGGTTACTATGAGGCTAAAAATAACAGGTTAACTTTATCTTACAATAGTACGCACTTAGTAACTAAAAATTAGATAAAGTACTACTTAAGATATAGTATGCTTTACTACGAAATTATAATAAGTATACTATATATTACCTACGTATAGTATGGTAGATAATATATATCGTATATTATAGGGAGTCTTGTTGTAAGTTCGTACTGCCAAGAAAGACTCCTTAGCTTTGCGCGGCTGCAGCAGCTGCGCAAAGAGGCTACACGACGTAAAAAGTAGATTAAATAGTAACTTAGTATATTGTAAGTTATATTAGGTTATTATAAGTTACTATAAAGTAACGTTGGTGGTGTTCTATAATAAGTTATAAGGGACCTCGAAGTTGCCAAGAAAAAACTATCCGGCGGACTAATCTGTCCGGGCTACTAATAGAATATGTTTAATAAGGAGTAATTATATTTACTAGAGCGGAGATTTAATCTTATAGTTCTTCGCAAACTAGATAAGCTATTAACCTAACTAGTACACTAGGACTACCTTATAGATAGTTAAGTATACTCGCCCCTTACACTAGATAAGTATTTAGACAGAATAGAACTCTAGCGTAGTTACTTTAATAGCCTCTTTAATAGTAGTAGTATAAATCTTTAGTATGTACTTTTTAGCAATAGTAAGTACTTCTTTAGAAATAATAATTAATGCCTAGATAGATAGTAGAGCGTAGGCGTAAAGAGACAATAGTAGAAGATTTATTAAGAATAATCTTAATATAGCAATAGAGTAATAGTATATCTAGTATATATTACCCTTATCCTACTACTATAAGTATAGCAGTATATACCTATTAATATAGTAAATACTAAATATTAACTTATATTATTTATAATAATCTAGATAGTAGTTTATAATAGTTAGAATAGTAAAAAATAAATAGAACTTATAGCGTGGCTATACTAAAGCCTTTTATCTCTTTTTTAAAGTTCTAACTATAGTCTCTTTATAAATTAACTTTATATATAGGAGCTATGCGCGCGCTAAGACTGCTAAGCTCGCTTAGTAGTTTAAACGCGCTTTTTTTTTATAATTACCTTTTTTACGTTCTTTTTAATTACTAAGCAAGGGGCTTTACTTTTTTTATTATATTATTTAAGATAAAAGCCTTTATCGTGCTACTCCTAGGTAGTTAATTTAACGCCACATAGTCTATAATTTTAATATAAGATTATGTACTAGATAACCTAATATATATAAAATTTTTATAGCTTGCTAGCTATAGTTTTAAAGAAAATAGCATTTCTTTTATTTTGTAAGAATACTTTTAGTAGGAAAAAATAAAAACCTTAGATAAAAAAATATTTACAAAGATAATCTATACTAAGCTATAGTATTTATATATATAAAAATTACCTTTTTCTATACGTCTAGAAAAAGGTTATAGGGGTTTTAAAATAGAGGTTTTAAAACTCCTAGGTTTAGGTTCCTCTATACACCTAGTTTATAATTACTAAGCATAATTTTAATAGATTACCTAAGACTACTATATTTTCTCTATAATATATAAAAAAATTAAAATTTTAATAATTAGTTAAATAAAAAGATATAAGCTTTAAAAAGAGTTAAAAAAACATTAGTTTTTTTTTATCACCCCACTATAATTATATAAAGAAAGAAAATAATACAATAGAACTAACTTTAGTATTAATTACTTTTATTTAAAAGGAGTATAAATAGAAAAAAAAGATTTTATAGTATATAGGCTATAGTATATAGGTATTATATAATACTATATAATACTATTATATAGTAATACTAAAATCTTAACACTCTTAGGTGCTCTTGCCTATATGGTATATAGATAAAAATTTAGATTTAAAATATATTAGAGTGTTATTACCTACTAAAAGGCACTATTTAAGTTCTAATAAACTTCTATGTTATAGAAAGCTATTACTCCTAAGAACTTTAAAATATAATAGCTCTAGAGATTCTATATATATATTTATTAGTTTAAGGCTCCTAAAGAAACTAAAAGTACTACTAAAAAGCTAAAAGGGTACTATTTATAACTATAGCTGCAAGTAAACTTTTTCTATTACTCTAGTACTTTTAATAATATATTAGCTTATAGCGTATTCTATTAGTAAGCCGGCCACATTAGTGAGCCGGCTACTTTTCCTTAGCACGACTAACTTATATTGTAACTCTTTAATTTTATAGCTATTAAATAAGGAGCCTATGTACGTCGTGCTTATATCTAATTTAGAAGATACCTTTGTATCTTTTTTATATATTTGCGCGTTATATCTAGTCCCCCTATAGTTTTTATAGCGCTGTAGAGCTAGTTAGGCTCTTTCTTAATTACTACTACTACTACAAGCCTTCTTTAATCGCTAAGGCGCCTGCGACGCCTTAGTAGCTAGCTACCTGCGCTACTGTAGTCCTATACTCTATAGTCCTACCCTGCTAGATTCGCTTTTTTTTTTTTGCGTGATTTCCACTTAGTTATTACTACTAATTACTTCTTAAGCTTATAGACGCGGGCGGTTAAAAGAGTGTTTTAATATAGTATAAGTTTACTACCTTTTATAAGCTAAAAGAAGCTAGCCTAAGCTATAATAGGCGATTAAGTAAAGGAGTTGCTTACTAGCTTTAACTAGGATCTAAACTTATGCGTATTACTTAGTGTTTTTAATTACTATACTATAGCGTCTCCTATAGTAGGGGTGCTAGTAGAGTACGCAGCTATACTTTAAGGCGATCTAACACTACCTGCGCGTTAATAGGGATAAGGCCTAATGCCTTAAAGGCCTTATAACAGTTCTCCTCTATAAACACGTTAAAAAACGCGTCTTTAAAGGCTAGGAGGAAGCCTTCCTTATTAATATAGAAGACGCGTCTGTGTGCTAAGTCTCTAATACACTAAGAGTACTTACGCTTTAATAGCAAGAAGCAGACTATATTAAGTGGCTAGAGGATGTGCAATAAGTAAGGTGGTATATAGAGGGTAAGAATCTTATTTTTAAGGTAGTAGTCCTTAAAATCCTAGTTAAGGTGGCTCTTGTGGCTGTCTAAAATAAGCAGCCTATACCCTCCTACCTAGCGCGCCTTTATATGCGCGTTAAAATGCTTTAAACCACTCTAGAATAAGAATGGTTATTAGTCTAGCTGTTCTTAGAGACTAAGAGCTTCTAATTACGTGGTATATCTGCCTTCTTATACTACGCAGAGATGTAAACGCGTCCTTTATAAATAATAAAAGGTAGGGTTGTATACCTAGCCGCACAAATACTCTAGATAATAGTAATCCACTTATAATTACCTAGCTAAATAAGCTTAGATTAAGCACGTCTCTCTGCGCCTATAACAACCTTTATTAAGCTAATAACGCCTATCTAGAAGCTAGTCTTATTAATGTTGTGCATATTATTGTTATAGACGCTATACTTAGCTTTGGTATCCTCTACTAGCTTAAACTACGCGCTAATTATCTCTAGATTCTCCTAGAGTATTCTCTAGCAGTCTTTAGCTTAATTAAAGGCTATTTTAAGCTTAGCTAAGCGCGTTACAAAGCGCTCAGCCTAGCGCGCTTACTAATAGACTAGCCACCGCGTATACCTAGTAGTTTGTTAGCCTTATCTTCTACCTTATACAGCTAGGGCGCGAATTCTCGCAAATTAAGGTTAAGGATATATTAGACAATTGTCTACTCTTTGGTTATAATAAGTTTCTAAATCCCTAGTTAAGTTTAGGCGCGTAGAGTAATTCTTTCTGTAAAGCCAATTAGAGAGGCGCTAGTGTTTAATATTAAAGGCAGCAGTTGCGCGTTATAGGCTTTAAATTTGGCTAGAAGTATAGGCCTAAAGAGCAAGGTAAATTCTGCCTTCTTAGTTAACTAATATCGTATTATGTTGTGGAGACATATTAGAGTTACTAAAGTGTTAGTTCTGCTAAGGAAAAGTGGCCGGCTCACTAATGTGGTCGGCTTACTAATAGAATATATTATTTATTTTATAATTATATGAGTATATAATATAATAAAATAAAAAGGTAGAATTATAAACCGTATTTTATATAAAAGTCTTACCATTATAAATAGCGTAGTTAATTATGTTTATATAATAATATTACTTTATTTTATATGTTATATTAGTCTAAGCGCGCTTTTTAGTAAAGTAATAAACTAATTTATAGATATTACTACTATTATAAATATAAAGATTTTAATTATAGCTTACATAAGCTAAGAAGTAATTAGTTAATAAAAAGCGCTATAAGAATAATTATATCTACTTAATATAGTTTATATAGCCTGTTAGTAGTTTTATAAATTTATTTTCCATATTTATTAAAGTTATTACTATAAAGAAAGGCCTAAATAGCTATAAGACTATTAAGCTTAGCGTTAAAGTTAATAGGGCACTATATTATCTTAGTTAGTATTATAAGAGAGCGTCTAATATAGGTATATATTACTATAAAATAATATTATTTTAAATTAAGTATTTTCTACACCTAGATAGCTAAACTTTATTAATTTAAATTAATAGATATATGCTTAGTATCTAGTAAATAATAAGCTTAAAAATGGTCTTTCTTATAAATATGTTTATTATAATAGATATAAGAATTAGTACTAGTAAGTTAGTTATAAGCTAACTCTATCTATTATATAGTAAGTATCTTTTTAGAGGCTATTATACTATAAAAGAACATATTAGAGTATATTAAAATAATAGAAGCAAAATAGTATATATTAAATTAACTAGTAAAAGAATAAAAAATAAAGGTGGTGTAAAGATAGGCAAAAATTAAAATAATTACGCTAAGTCTTACTTAATAGCACTTTAAACTTTTAAATTAGTTATATACTTTAAAGGACTTTAATAGCGTAATAGCGCCTAATATAATAATAATTATTATTATATAGTTATAAAATTAGTAATTATTTACCTTTTAGGTAGAAATAATAAGATATTATATACTTTTATCTCTTAGGACAACTTAAGTTAGGTTAATTCTAAAAGAAGAATACTATAAGGTAATATTATTACTTAAGTAGCCTAATAGAGTTTTATATCCCCTTTAGGCCTAGTAAAAATTTAAATAAAAATTTCTTTACTTTAAATAAAAGTAGGGTAGTAATTTATCTTATTACTACTTACCTTTTAATATTATTCTATTCTACCTTACCTTATTAACTATTAGGCATTCTAGTAGCGCCCCTTATAATAAGTAGCAAAAGTGTAAATAGTTAATAATACTAATAATAATAATCTAGATACTATATATAGTATACTTAAGACTAGTCTTTAATTAGAACTAGGTATAGTATAAATATATATAGTTTTTTTTTATAACTAAGGGGTTTCTAATAAAAATATTAAAATAATAGTAGTTATTTTTCTACTATTATATACATAGAAAAGCGTTTTAAGATATTAATAAAAAGAAGTTACTATATATATATAATAACCTTTTAAATTTATTTTATTTTAACTTTAAACTATAAAAAAATTAAAAAGATATATTTAGTAAGCCGACTATATAGTATACAGATTTTTAAAACCTTTTTATACTCTTTTTAATTACTAAGTAGAAGGCTCTACTTTTTTTATTATATTATTTAAGATACAAGTCTTTACTATTCTATCTCTAGATAAATAATTTAATAATATATATAAGTATAGTAATACTTACTATTAGTAAGTATTATTAGTAAATAAGATATTAATTTTAAATCTATCTATGTGTGTTATTAGATTAACAACCTAGGGGTAGAATAACAAAGGCTTTTATCTTAAATCATATAATAAAAACGTAGAGCCCCTTACTTAGTAATTAAAAAAGAGCGTAAAAAGGTAAATTATAAATCTGTCTATATTATAAGTATTAATAAATATAATATATATATATAAGTATAATAAAGTTAAGAACTTACTATAATATATTAAATAGATTAATATTTAAATAGTAGTTATCTATTAGAGGCATACTAGTATACACTACTTTTTAATATTACTATAACTTTTCTTAGTAAAAAAGTATGGTTTTTTTTTTTTTTGGCGAAAAAGGGGTTTCTAATAAAAATATTATAATAATAGCAGATATTCCTTCTGCTGTGTAATAAAGTATAAAATAAAATTATTTTTAATAAAAGTATAGTTATATTCAACTTTAGTTTAGTTCTATAGAAGTTACATATTGCCGAAAAAAAATTGGCCCCTCTACTAATAAAAACATGTCAGTTGCAACAATTGGAAGCACCTTGTGCGGCATCTTAACTGGTGCCATGTTTCTGCATTTCGTATTCACTGTTGAGGGCAACTCGGAACTTTTCCGAATGAACCTGGGCGATATTCGGAACCTCCGGTCGCTGTATAAGACATGATGACCTCCAGACTGGCTAAGATGAATGTCATTACACCCCTGCGCAAGCATTATGGTCAAGTTCTCCCATGGCTGCTGGCACCGTGCCCCAGACACCATTATTGACTGGGCAGTTGAGACGGTCAAAGCTCAGGCAAAGGATGAGTCCTTACATTTCGCTACCATAAGTCATTGCAAATGAGCGATGCGTGACACGGCAGTACTGACCTGCGTCCAGGCATCAAAACCGATCAACTTTCGCGGCGACACTCTCAACAAGCCGACATTGACGCACCACCTTAGCTCGCCCATTGACAATGTCTTATATCTCTCGTCAACACACTTGAGACAACAGAAGAGCGTAACGCAAGCACCGAACTTTGAACTGTTTCCTAATGGTCAAAATAAGCACTCTGTGCCAGTCAAGACAACCAAGAACGACGAAAGCTTGACTTTCAGCGTAGGAGAACTGACAGCCACAGTCAACACACAACCGAAGGCTTTTGATCTCAGCTTTCGGCACAACAAGAAACTGCTATCAAAACTCGGATGGCGATCTATTGGCTATGTCAAGGAGGGCACAACGGCTTTACATCCCAGGGCGAACTACACGGAGCCCAACAAGGGAAAATGATGGGTGGACGTACCAATAACAGCTCGGTGTCGGAGACAAGGTCTACGGGCTCGGTGAGCGCTTCGGCCCATTTGCGAAGAACGGACAAACAATTGAGATGTGGAACGATGACGGCGGCACTGGCTCCGAACTCACCTATAAGAACATCCCCTTCTTCATCACCTCTGCTGGCTATGGCGTCTTCATCCCGACTTCCAGTTTCATCTCGCTCGAGATTCAATCTGAGCGCACAACTCGCATCAACATTGCTGTTCCTGGTGAATCACTGTCCATCTATTTCATCTACGGATCAACACCCAAAGAAATCCTCTCTAGCTATTCAAAAATCACCGGAACACCTGCCCTGCCTCCAGCATAGACATTCGGTCTCTGGCTCAACACATCCTTCACCACCAACTACGACGAGAATACCGTCACATCATCATTCCTCGACGGCATGAAAGATCGCGGCATCCCCGTGAGCGTCTTTCATTTCGACTGTTTCTGGATGCCCGGCTTTGAATGGTGTGACTACGAGTTCGACAAAGACTATTTTCCAGACGCCGCCGGGCAACTCAGGCGCGCATGAAGGAGAAAGGAATCCGCATATGTGTATGGATAAATCCGTACATCGCGCAAGAAGCTCAATATTTGATGAAGCGGCTGAGAAGGGGTACTTCATCAAGCGCGGCGATGGGAGTGTTTGGCAGTATGATTTCTGGCAGGCGGGTATGGGTTTTGCTGACTTCACTAACCCGGATGCACGTAAGTGGTATCAAGGGAAGTTGCAAAGGCTCGTTGATATGGGCGTGGACTCGTTCAAAGACGGATTTCGGTGAGCGGATACCGACGGGCGACACGGTATATTTCGATGGTTCAGGTCCGGCCAAGATGCACAACTATTATGCGTACCTATACAACAGGGTGACGTTTGAGGTGCTGGAGAGGAACTACAGAAAGAACAAGGCTGCGTTGTTTGCGAGATCTGCAACCGCAGGGTGTCAGCAGTTCCATGTGCATTGGGGCGGCGATCCATACTCAACATTTGAGGCTATGGCTGAGACTCTGAGTGGCAGGCTATCGCTTGCGCTGAGCGGTTTTGGGTTTTGGGCGCACGATATCGGAGGCTTCGAAGGGAAGCCAGATCCGGCGTTGTTTAAACGGTGGATTGCGTTTGGGTTGTTTCTCGTCGCATTCGAGACTGCATGGAAGTGCATCCTTCAGGGTACGTTCCCTTTCCTAAATACCAGTGGATCGTTCGTTTGCTAACCACCGTAGGTGCCGTGGTTAATCGACGAGACCGAAGAAGCGTCCAAGGTCCTAAAGCACTTCGTCGGCGTCAAGCACCAGCTCATACCCTACCTTTAGTCACAAGCGATCAAAACCCACAAGACTGGAGTCCCTATGCTCCGCGCCATGTTCCTCGAATACCCTTCAGATCCAGCCATCTGGTATCTCGATCAGCAATATATGCTCGGCGACAGCCTTCTTGTAGCACCGATATTCAGCGAGGATAATAACGTGACTTACTATCTGCCCAAAGGCGAATGGTACGGTATACTCGATCAGAAGATCCGAAATGGCCCTGGGTATGTGACGGAAGAGTTCAACTTCTTCGGTTTGCCAGTACTGCTGAAGCCTGGAGGTGCTGTCGTTATGGGCAAAGGTGGCGAGAAGGTGGAGTATGACTGGGCTGATGGCTTCAAGCTGCTAGTCAACATGGAAGAGGGGATGGAGTTGAGAATCGATGTACCGAGTCACGAGGAATTGAGTGAACACGTACTGTGTCTGAAAGTGACAGCGAGAGGGTCGAACCTATCTGTCGAGGCTGCGGATGGGCAGGCCAAGGGCGCTTGGGAACTGGTAATTGTAAATAAGAAGGTTAGCAGCGCCGATGGCGGTGAAGTGTCCAGTGAAGGTGTGGGTTTGGTGGTCGCTGCTGGAGCTGCGAAAGTTTCAGTGAGTTTGTGAAAAACTTTGTCATTCTCCACCACTTCTACCATATACATCAATTCCTCAATCATTTCACCTTTATCGAGTTTCTATATACCCCGCGTTTCTCCTCCGGCAACATTTACTCAATAGGAATCTCGCTTTGTCGTTTCCGGGTGCCGTTCGCGCTCGTAGCATAACATGGCTTCCCACTAATCTTAAGCAAGAAAAAAAAGGAAAATTCGCGACAAAAAGGTCTCACTTGAATTTTGAACGACCAATGTAGTCCCATTCGATCCAAGATTACTTGTAGCATAATAAATCATGCGATGCCATGCTCAGCTCAACGGAACGTTTCGCGCCGGAAATGACTTGCATGCCAAATATGGCGTGAGCTTGCTCAACTACTCTCCGATTGGCATAATCACCGTGTGCATTGCGTTAGAGGCTTGGGCAGGCCCTCTTCTTTGGCTGACTAACTCGCTTATGACATTCTACCTTCTCTAGGTTAATTAACGTGTTTAATCACATAATGCACGTTATCGCGTAATGCACGTTTTTGGCGATTTCCGCCTATCCACAACTTAAAGCTGTACAGCTTATATATATTATAAAATTGTTAGATTTTCTAAAGTAATAATTAGAAGAGCTTATTTAACAAATACAGTCCTTCTATTAGCTACCTATAGCGCTCTAGGAGGCGGATTTAACGTGTGCGCGTTGTGGGCGCAATTTTAGGCATCTTAGGCTTATTAACTTTAATAGACTATAACTTAGGCTATATAAGCTTAATATCTTTTAGATTTTTTGCTAGAGGCTTAAGGCTATATTAAATTACCCTTTTAGGAAGCTTTAAGCTTATTACGGAGTTATTTTTTAATTATGTAGGCCTCTTACTTTTTTAAAACTTTAATAGCCTTTAGCTTACGCTTGCAAGCGCGCTTTACTTAATCCTAAGCCTTTTTAAGGCGTTGCTGTTATAAGAGGGCTTGCTTTTTAAGCTTACTTTGCTTTCTAAGCTAGGCCTAGATATTCTTTTAAAGCTATATTTCCTTCTTCTCTACGTCCTTTTATGCCTACTAGTTGCGAGCCCTCTAGACCTTAGCTAGCAACTAGAAAATTACGCCACTATTATAATCCTCTAGCGTCTTAAGCACTAGGGCCTTACCCTACTACTAGCGGCGCTTACGCTTGTTAATAAGAGCCTCTTTAAGCTAAGTATTTTTATACTTAAGAATTTAATTTTTTACTAAAATTAAGTAGAGCGTATATAAGAGTTTAGCAGCCTAAGACTTATAAATATCTTTAATAACTTAATATAATAAGCGCTTAATTTTACGCTAGTTACTAGCGCTAAGAACTAATATACTGCTCTTACTTAAGCTAGGGCGCTTAGGCTTACAAGTTTTAAATTGCTTAAGAATTCTATTAGGATCTAAAGGCACAATCCTAGTAGCCTTAAAGGCCTTAAGAACTATTACTAATGTTAGTGTGCGCTTCTAGGCGGCCTAGAATATTCTAAAAAAGTTTCTCTTTATAATACTAGAGAGGTCCTAGCAGGCGTCTATAAAGCTTATAAGGCTATTACTATACGCGCTTATAAGAGGTCTAAAGACGCCTATATCTAGCGGCTAAAGCATATAGATACTATAAGGCAAAAATATTACTAGTAGGATCTTATTAGCGTTGTAAAAATTAATAAAATCCTTTATTTATAAGACCTATACCTATTAACAATTAAGAGGTAGTATAATATCCTTACCTTTGCCTTTGTCTCATAGTTAAACACCTATTTAAGCTAGCTAAGCCCAATATTATTATTAGTCTATCCTAAGAGCGAGGAGGTAAAAAAAGCCTTGTAGATTTTAGGGTTAAAATCCTAGAGCCAGGTGTCTTATACGTTGCTAGAGGCTGCCTAATAAATAAGAGTAGGTATAAGGATAGAGCTGTTAGCGCAAATATAGGCTATTAAAGTTATTTACTTATAATTACTATTCTGAAGTATTAATTTAAACTTTCTACTCTTATATTGCTCGCAAGAAATGACGCGCTTTAATTTAGAGAGAATTCTATTAAGAAATTCCTTCTTATCTATATTATAAATATGGCGCGCGTTAATATTATATTGCTCGATTTTTTTACCTAATAGCTTAAAGTATAGCGCGTACTTAAAGGCCAAATTAGCTCTACAGCGTAAGGCGTTAATGCTAGATATCTATCGCAATATTAAGTTAAGTTTGTAGCGCTTAATAAAGCGTAATAGCTAGCAAGTCATAACATATTTTCTAGCTATTTCTAACGCGAAGTTTTGTATTATATAGCTTATAGGAGGTAGCCCTTGCGCTAAAAGGTCTTAAATATACTATACAAGCGTTGCTTCCTGCGTAGCGTTAAGTATTTGTTAATTTTTAAGCTTACGCGCCATTAATTAGGTTTTATTATATGCGCGCCGCAACAAAGTTAACTAGCTAACCCTAAATCTTTTAGCAATTCTGTATATATAAAATGTTCTCCTAGTTTTAGCAATTTAATTGCCGCAAGAGCCTTGTTGATTAGAGCCATATTAGTGGAGTTATGGTGGGTTGAATATTTCGCGATTTTGGTGGGGGGCGTGCATTACGCGCGATAGCGTGCATTACGTGATCAAACACGTTAGCGAGGCCAAGATTCCCCACCTCATGACTCCAAATTGATAAATCATCATAACATAGATACCAAACAGTATGTCAGCAACTTCGCCGCTTGGTTCCATCGTCCCACCGCGCGAAGATGCCGCCTACGAGCCGCTTGGCGACACCCTCTTCCGACTAACTAACTTTGACCCGCGAAAACAAGGCTGAAAATCTTTGAATACGCGATATCCAAACTTTCCGACAACCAGAATGAAGCATCCCACATACTTGAGCAACTTGCGGCATGGAATCCTTCCGTCGCATCTCAGTTCTCACAACGTTCCTCCACCACCATCCTCGGCACACCTTTCCGTCTCATTTTCCCTAACTCGGCTCTGCCTTCTTTCTACGAGACCGGCCTGTACGTACGCCAGTATCTCGCTATATCGTACTGCTGGCGTTCGGAAGAATTCTTACCAGAGGGATATGAACGGTTTGGTGACTGGCCTATCAGCAAACCCTTCGTCGACGCCATTCTGAGCGATAAGGATCATCCACGCGAGGGTATCTGGATGGATCAACTGTGCATCCAGCAGACCTCCTCAATTGATCAACAAAATCTGTTGCTGCAATGGACATCATCTACCGGTCTTGCATACGGCTTATAGTCTTGCTAGAAGACGTTTTTCTCGATGAGCGCGAAGCAGCGCTGCATGAGAAATACGACCCTACCAAGAAGAAGTTTGATAGGGCCTGGATACCCGACGAAGGCGACAGAGATGTGTTCGTGAGTTTTTACCATATAAGGTTAATGCTGCGCGTTGGTGGGAAAGAGCCTGGTGTTTCCATGAATTCAATGTCAATGAACCGTGGAGTGATAAGAGGCAGTGTAACATGATCCACAACGCTACTTTCATCACCAATGGACCTGGAGGATCCACGGTGAAAATTAAATGGCTCAACCTTCAACTTATCATGGGCAGTGCTACACATGTACTTCCCGAGAAGGCTTACGATATAGTTAACGAGTTCAAGGGTCAGGGGATCTTCACTGGTATTGAGAGAAGGGATGATCCAGAAAAAGGGTTGAGGAGTAGTCTTATGGCGCGGCATAATGGTGTAAGTCAGAAGGGGTGTCTACATTTCGCCGACCGGCTGAGTATCACGATCAACATGTGTGGATTAGCGCTTGCGTATGTGGGACCAAAGCTGAAGAGCAAAGAAGAGCTTCTATTTCTCAGCTCATTGCTAGCCCTTGCTGCCGGGGAAGTCTACCCATTGAGCATGAGCGACAGAAAGTCACTTGAATTGAACGATAGGCCGAGCTGGCTGCAACGAAGCATTGCACCGGAAGATACCACAATCCCCAAATTCAAACTTGGAGGCGTCAATGGTATTCATCGCATATCAGAGCAGGAAATCAAGCTGAATATGATATTCTTTCACAGGATATGGGAAATTATCACGGATCAAGACCTTAAGCCTACGTACGAGATCTTCCCAGATATTATACCAACTACGGAGCCGGCGAGGCATTTCCCGGAAGAAAACCCCACGGCCATAAATGTCGACATTAATGACAAGCTCCGCCGTCGATTTCTAGCTGGCTGTATTCTTTCTGGGCACTCATTCACTGCCAGGCTATGGAAACAGCTGAAGCGCGATGTTGTGGTCCCCAACTACAACACTGGCTTGTTTAAAGACCTGGCGCCCAACACCTCTCTACATACCGCAGCGTCCAAATTTATAGCACAACTCTTACCTGTATCAACGCTACTGAGCATTCCGCCACCACCCGATTTCGCTCTCGAAGACGCCCATCTCTTTTTGACATGGCTTACCGACCCGCGATCCATGTACTATATCAGCATTGGCGTATTCCGTCTCCAATGCACTCTCACCAACGACCGAGCCTTCGTCGCTGGTTTGTCGGTCAACGAGCACTCCAGAGACGGACCAGCTTGGGAACTACAAGCTGCTGTGCCAACTGACTTACTAAACACGACATGTATACCGTTAAGGGTATGGATCTTGCGGCCTGTAAACAGTGAGCAGGGAGAGAGAAAGTGGAGACTGGTTGGAAAGGGATTATTACTTGGTGAACCGGATTTGATGAGCGAGGCCAGAACGAACGGGGCAAACAAGGATGCAGTAGTGACGTTGAAAGAGAGAACGGTCGTTGGTGGCTGAAGTCCATGCAGCAATGACTCAATAAAACAGTGATTGGCGTACTATCCGTCAGTTCTTCTGGTGCCTTCATGAAACCGCAGTCGCGCTATCGTCGACCCGTAAGCCGCTTCATATATCCTCGGCCCATATCCAGAGCGTCGGCAATCATTCTAATTCATCTTAGTGGTCCATGTTCAAAGCAACCCGACATACATGCACGTACCGGTCTTCAGCAACTACGACGTTAGGCTACTCGCCAAAGACTGCTTCGCCGTTTCGCAAATACCAAGGCTCCTACCAAGCCGCCTATTCCGCTACCGAGTCATGTACTTACACTCTTCAGAATTCTATAGACTGGTCGGTTAGCAGTCTACCTTCAGCGCAGTTCTACTGGACGCGAACCAGCGCATTTGTTCCAGGGATGGGGACACCGGACACAAATGCGACACTTCTGTTTGTCGCAAACGGAAATAAGTTGGAGAAAGGGTTTCAAGGGTTTCATCAGCTGAGCGCATTGCTGAGGGAGGTGATTCAGGACAAGCTGCCGGGGTATAAGGAAGCTCCTTGGGATCGTACTGGGGAAGGGGTTAAGAGTTGGAGCTTCTTCACTAAGCCGCATGTCTTTGAGGCGTTCCTGAATGGAACCCACTTTCCTATTCCGGAGAATTAGTATTGGTGACCTACTAGGGGATTTTCTTTGTTGAAAGCTTATTGCAAGTATTTTCACGATGTTTTCGGTCTTTTTTATCATGTGGGAGGGCATGAGGTGGCCAGCATATATTATTCAGTCTCCATGAATGGTATGAATCATGTTTGCTGTATAAGCCGGCCTTATTCCAAGGTTTGTGCGGAGATCATCTACTACGGTACCCGGTGTGAGACAGCAAGAGAGATCCGCCTTGTTGAGCATACGGATCTGATAACTCGATTGCCTTATTAATCCGTCTTTCAGGATTAGATTCGGTGATTACCGCGCGATTATGGCATGGTGCTCATGGACTGACTCACATTCCGCTTGCAAATTTTATTAATGTTACACAAACTACTCGCTTGTATGTATGAAACCTACCGCGTGACTCACTGGATTGTTGAATTGCTATTTCCGCAAACGGCGAAGCCACAAAGCAGGCTAGCAATACAATAGAAAGAACACTTCTCGCCATCCGATCATCTCTAACTCTCCTCACAAAGTCGGAATTGTCAAAATGCTCGAATACTGGACCTCCGCGTGCCGCATGTACAACAAGTACAACTACTCAATCTATGGAATCATCCTCATCTGGGTGGGATTCTCGATCGCGCCGCGCTTATATGCGTGGGGAAAACAGCTTCTCTTACCCACACAGCAAGTCATACCCAAGTTTATTCATTTATAATGCGGACGTTAATCATACCCAATAGATCAATCGCGTCAGGAGTGCCGATAACGTCGAACACGAACAGCCGGAGAAGAGCGGCGACGCGGAATCGTTGATGAAGTTCGCCGCATTCAAAGCATCTTGCAGGGACAGTATCAAAATCTTTCCGCTCTTCGTCGCGGCCGTAACTATGGGGACAATCGCGGACTTGGGGTCTTGTGAGTACTTCTTCAGGTGACATCGCATCAAGATCCGACACTGACTAGAGCAGTTGAACTGAACACTTTTGTCGTTGCTTTTACTCTACCTAGAATCATAGACGCGGGTCTCTGTGCCTATTACGGGCCGCAAACTTGGCTTAGGAATCTGTTCTTTTCATTGATCCCGTATGGTTTCGCATGCTGGGCTCTCTATGAGGCAGCTTGGGAGCTATCTAACAGAATTGTTTTCACTCTTTGATTCAGTCAGGCCCGCCATATGGGATTGATTGACCGTGGATGTAGAGGATTGAGAAGGGGCTGGAGACGAACGCAACAGAGTCTCAATATTTTCGTAGACAACAAACGAAACCATTAGTCTTTACGCAGTCGCTAGTAATGCTATATCCTGGAATTACACCCCAGGTTCAGATTTTTCGTGACCGTGGGAAGCAATGCAAATCAGACACAGCCGAAAGCGGCAATGTAAGACAAAGAGCGCGTCCATGAGACCGCAGTTCACTGCCAAGCCTTCGGGCTATTCCGTACTGAGACTAGCCCAAATTAAGCGAGCACTCCCACATTCCCCGAACACGACGACCACGTCGTCCTTTACGTGCGCACAACATTCGCATTGGCTACGATACCATAGTGGGTAATTTTTAACCAGCGGCATTCACTCGTTTATCGGCAATCGCTCTCGCCTACCGAACACAATGACGGGCCAACAATTCTCCAAGTACTACCCTGCCGAAGAGGACGCCCAGATGAAGAAGGTGTGTACATACCGAGAACAAAAGAGTACATGTGCTCTGTGAACTGCACTAAAAGCCATAGGCTCGAAAGACCGCTCACCCCACCAAGTACCGTACCTCGCTCCAGCCAGGCACGGTACTCATCCTGCTTTCCGGTCGCTTTAGAGGCAAGCGCGTCATTCTTCTACGACAGCTCTCTCAAGGTGTCCTACTTATCACTGGCCCTTTCAAGTCCAATGGTGTTCCGCTGCGGCGCGTCGCGTCAACCACCGTTACGTCATCGCGACTTCTACTTCAGTCGACGTGGCTGGAGTTGACGATGATGTGCTGGATCGTGTGTGCAAGGACGAGTACTGGGCGCGAGAGAAGAAGGACGGCAAAGGCGAGGATGAGTTTTTCCAGGATGGCGAAGCCACGCACAAGAAAGAGATGGATCCACAGCGCATTGAAGACCAAAAGAAGGTTGACAAGGCTATCATCGCCAACATTCGCAAGGGTTCCGGATCTAGAGTCGTACTTGGCCACAAACTTTAGCCTTAGAGGCGACGAGAAGCCGCATGAAAATGAAATGGTGTTCTAGGGCCGTTAAGGCGTGCACAAGGGCATTCCGTTTTCCGTATTGAGACTCATCAAAATTCACAAGATACCCAGCCGGCGTAGGTGCTAGGCGTCACAGAACTAAAACAACCAAATTACTGGACGTATGCGTCTTGCCTGAAGACGGACCTACATCTTACGCGACATACTGACCGGTTAACACTATATTGGTAGACAATGATTCGATTGGAATGGCGTTTCGACTCACTGTGTGTGTAAGACTCGTCACCCTTACAATATGTCGCATGGCGTAGATTGGCTGTACCAAGACTAGTAAAACCCCGTGTAGCCCATCTAGAACATGTTCAAAGCGGATGTAACGACACAATAGCCGGCTTTTCTCTGGCAAACGTACAACAGCCCCCATGTGATAGAGTACTTGCTCTTGTTGTGAGTGAAGATTCGTCTCGTTCAACCATCAACCCCGCATTAGTGACGAAGCGCAGCTAGGCTTCCAAGCACCACACACCAATCAAACATTTGAGTCCCTTCAAACAAGCATCCTTCTCCCTGTCCCTATACAATTGCATAATCGATTCGTTCCCGAAATACCTATGAGCAATGGAGACGAATAAGCGAAAACCCGGACCTGTTAACAACCACCGCTCAATTGATACATGGTAGAAGATAAAATCGCTGCTATTAAATACAAGAAAATGAGAGGGTCCACTAGACTGACGTGCTCAATGAATGCTACCCACGGATGGTGGCGTGGAATGTGGACAGATTGATCGTTAGCGAGAATATCACGTGACTTCCAAGCATCAATGGATCCAATGATCGGTCATTCTGCAGTACACCTGCTGATATCCCGATGGAAATAACTACACCCTGGTTTTGCCTCATAGATGCATGGAAGACCCGATAGGGAAATTCCGAGACACAGAGCCAAATATATCTCATCGGACAAACGCCTCAACAGTGTCATGTGAATGCATACAACCCGACTCTCCGTGTGGGAGACCTTGGTGATTTACAACTTTGTGAATTGAGATGTATACTCATGATTTTCTCTAATAGGTTATCGCCAAGTCCGTGGGAGAGGCTCTAATCATTTGCTACTACGTAGCTACGCTGAAGGTGACTTCACTGCAACAATGAACTTTTGTCGCTGGGTGTAAATGCTCTGGCCCGTCAATTCTGTACATATCCGAAGCGTCTCATCACTGACCAAGTCCTTGCAGGCTGGATTTAGACTCTCCACGGGGCGTACCCATACGAGGTCCGTATACGGAGAAGGCTGGGGGTAGGATTCACAGCCACGGTGCTTCTTGGACAACACTGCGCAGGCTCACTACGCCTCCGAATATGTACACTGCACAGTTACTCTCTCCGTAGAGGCCGCCTAGCACTTCTCGGTCAAGGAACCGGACTCGGCTTTTTCTAGCATCTTCCCACAGTTAGCGTCTCCAAAGTATTGTAGTACAGCCCGTAGTACAGCCTATACTATAGCCTATAAGGTATAAAAATATAGCTATCTCTGAACTATAGCGTAGCAATAATTATATATATTTTAGTCTATAGTATAGCTCTATAGTATTTTTTTTAGAGGACTGCTTTCCTTTCTTAAAGGATTAATTTTAATTATATAACTTTATTATATAACTTTACTTAACCTTATTATATATATTATTAAATAACTACCTAGGGATAGAATAACAAAGGCTTTTATCTTAAATAATATAATAAAAAAGTAGAGCCCCTACTTAGCAATTAAAAAGAGCGTAAAAAAGATAAACCTTATTATATAATAAGGTTATATAAATAGATTATATAATATCTATGCTTTTTCTTATTATTACCTTTTTACGCCTTTTTTAATTACTAAGCAAGGGGCTCTGCTTTTTTTATTATGTTAGTTAAGATAAAAGCCTTTGTTATCCTACCTCTAGATAGATAAATTAACGCTATATATAATATTTATATATAGTATATAAGTTACTATAAACTATACTATAATTATAAACTATGTTAGCTTACTAAATACTTTTTTTAACTTTTTTTTTAGTTTATGTAAGGGCGGTACACGGCCTTATAGGGCAAACCTCTCGGGGACAGCTAGTATGGTTGAAAGAGATAACTAAATTGAGACTATACTAAGATGGGGGATAAGGAAGGGAACTGGGGGGCCCTTACTTATATAGTGGGCGGCGTAGGGCACAGGCCCACGCGAACCACGCGCTAACACTAACTAGGAAAGGCGCCTTCTATAAGGTGAAAGGCGCTATTAGGGTGTGAAAAAGGAAAGGTAATGGTGAATGACTAGCAGGGAGGCAGCCACGAACCGTTACAGTTTAAAGTTAAAGTAGATTAAGATACAAAGGTTATTATATACTATATATAGCACCTAATTCTAATTAAAGACTAACCTTAAACACTACCTAATAATATAATAATAATTTAAACTTACTTGCACCTTATCTATACCTTATAAACTTCTAACCTATATAAGATTTACTTATACTATATATATAGCACACCTAGCTTATTACTACTACTATAATTAGTTATCTACGCTTACACGCTAGTTATATAGCGTACTCGCTTAAATAAGCTAACTTAATAGTAATAATAGTAATAATAGCTAAAAGGATCTTATAGATCTATATAACTGTTAGATTTAATAGTGTTCTGTTACTATAAGATAATATAATCTTGATGATTAATAAGATTAATTGATTGAGTGATGGAGATTGGCTGTATGCGAAGTCCCTAATAAGTGCTAATGTTAGATATAGGGGTATTCTTGATGAGATGAGATGGGAAGTGGTATGGTTGATTAATTAATATTTTCTTCTTGTTGCATCTTAGAGAAGCTCGGCTATCGCGAGAAGTATCTATCTAGTGCTAAGACACACTAGTACTATTTAGGATAGTATAGGGGTAGTGCAAAATAGTGGTGCGCCGGCCTCTCTTTTGATTTTATAGTAAAAAACACTATAATTTACACTAACTGCCAGTGTGTAAAGGCCAATGATTGGACACACCTACCCACCGTAATTCATAGTGAAATTATAGTGATTCATAGGGACTGTCTATCTGACAGCTAACCTGACGCTAGCACTATCTAGGATAGTGTGAAACTAGTGGTGCGCCAGCCTTATGTTCTTAACTACACTATTAATAATAGTGCAGGATTATAAAGGCCCTGTAATTAGACACACACCCCCTTAGCTTAGGCACATCTTTAAGCTGAACGCTTTATAGTAATTAGTCCATCCTCTACTCTATTTTAAAGGCCTCTATCCTCTGCTATAGATCCTATAGGGCAACCTCTTAATTAGTAATCTTATCTAATATACTTTTAAGTCCTAGTTTATCTAGAAACTTGTTCCATTTGTTCACTAGCAGGGCTTTAGTTAGACTATCTGCCACTATATCCTCTAACCTCTAATAGGTCACATTAATCGTTCCTTTAGCCACTTCCTGCCTTAGCTAATAATTGTAGATATCTACATAGCGCAGCTTAGTCTGTAACTTTGCAATCTTTTTAGTAACTAGGCAGATGGTCTATTAATTATCGAAATTAATTATAATTAGGTGATTGCTCACAGTAATCTAAAGCTCCTAGAGTAATTGTGAAGTGAAGATGGCCTCCTTAGCTACCTGTGAAAGTGCTAGCAGTTTGGCCTCTATTGTTAATATGGTAACTGTATCTTATTTACTTGCCTTCTAGGCAATTAGGCTACTAAATAGTTTAATTATATATCCTTATAAACTCTTGCGATCTAGAGTATTGTTAGCAAATAATGCGTCGCTAGCTACTTCTAGAGTGTCTGCTTCTCCTAGCTATAGACCTAGTAATCTAGTCTTTGCAAGGTAAAGGAGGACTTAATTAGCAGCAGCGTAATAATCCTTGCTTAGATTAGATATAAAACATAATAGTCTAGAGCTTATAAAGGCAATATCTAGTCAAGTAGTAACTACTACAGCATAGAGGATTAATCCAACTTTACGCTAGTATCTATTAACCTTAGTCTTGCTAGCTAGTCCTATTCGCGGAAGTAATTTAATTTAAAGCTATTAGCGTTTTATATCGCATCTTATAGCAATCTATAAGGCGAGATATCTTGTTAATATATAAGGCTTGTAAGAGCTAGATCCTTTAGTTAGTGCGGTCTCTAATTACTTTAACTCCTAGAAACTACTATAGATCCTTTCCCCTAGTAAGGGTAAACTTAGTATTTAACTTTGTAATAGCTGCTTCTGCGGCAGACTTGTAATCCTTCTAATAGGCGATAATCAGATCATCCACATAAAAGAAGATAATAAGTCCTTCCTTAATAAGATAACAAGGCTTATAAGGGACTATAGTAAACCCTATATCGCGGAGTGCAGTAGTAAACTCTCTCTACCAAAGTAGGGGAGAGATCCGCAACCTATATAGTGCTTTATGCAGTTATAGGATTGTGTCTAATCGCATATATTCGCGGGGCATTCTTATATAGATTTCTCTGTCAAGTTTTGTATAAACAAAGGCATTAGCAACATTGTACTAAATTAGCTCTAGGTTAAAGCGTGCCGCTATTGCTATAAGCATACGGAATAATCGTCCAGCTAGTATTGCTGCATAGGTATCTTGTAAGGTGAGATATCGCTATTAATCGCCTCTTACTACTAATCTTGCTTTGCACTTCTATAATTAATAGTGCTTGTTAAACTTATAGATATATACCTACATGCAGTTAAGGACCTAATAGCCTGCTACCTTCGCTAGAGCAGCTGCAACTTCGCTCCAAGACCCTATTTCTTTGTAACTCTATAGGTGAGAGTGCTCGGCTTCCTTCTATATATTATAGAGAGGGTAATCCTTAAGCTTATCTCTGCAGGTAGGTAGTTCTAGTAGCAGGCTTCTATATAGCTTCTTGCCCGCAGTAATTATGCGTCTAAGCTAAGCCTTATCTAGTGCCTTACCTTAATACTTGCTACTACTTCCTGCTTCTATGCCTGCTATAAATAAATGCGGCGGGGCCTAAGGGTTAACTTGTCTTTGCCCTAATTGCACTCTTAGGGATAGTTTAGTTTAATTATCTCTAGCTAGTAATTAGGCAAGGAGTGCAACTAGTGGCAGCGTTAATAGAGGTATTAGATAATTGTAATTAACCTTCCTGCCTTGCCTGTACCCCAGGGCCCCTTCATCCTCTTCCTCCAGCGCCTTAGTGATTGTCTCATCTTTATAGAAGGACTCTATAGCTTAATCCTAGCAAAGTAAGGGAGGTAACTCTACTAAAGCGTACCTATGCTACTATCTCTTCCAAGGTGTTGTGCATAAGATTGTTTATTAGGTCTTTAGTCTTACCTAAGAACACTATATCTTCATCAAATATAGCATCGCAAGTGCTAATTGTCTTCGCGAGTAAGGGGATCCATATCCTCTAGATATTAGATAATTAATAGCTAACAAGGTAGCCAATCCAGGCTTTTAGATCTAATCTTTAGAGTTTGCTCTTACCGCGCTTTATATCATTAGTTATTGCAAAGGCTTTGCAGCCATAAGCCTAAAGGTAAGCTTAATTAGGCTTCTTTAGCTAAGTAACCACGCTGTTTTAAAAGGCTACTTATAAAGAATACTTTGTGTATAGTAATCGCTAGCGATTAGTATAGTTTAGAGTTTAATTGTAGAGGTAGACTACTACCCATATAATCTTAGGCCACAGTTGCTAGGGTAGGTTAGAGTCTAGTCGCATCGCGCGCGCTTTCTCCTTAATCACACTCCCTAAGCGTTCAGCCCCTCCATTCTGTGCTTATATATCTGGTGCTAAAGGCTTAATTTTAATGCCTTGCGCGGTGCACCACTTCTCCATATCTACTTTAACTAACTAAGAAGATTTATTTGTCTAATTTAATAACCTTAATAGTTATACTAAATTGTACTCTTATAAATAGTACAAAGGTGCTAAGTTGCTTAATAATAGATCGTGCTAGGCGGTTATCCTTAAAGTAGAGGTCTCAGGTGAAGCCAGAGAATCTGTCAGTAATAAGCATCTAACTCTTCTCTCCTATAGAGCTGTCTGCTTCAAAATTGTGAAAGTCGATCGCTATCCTTTCCCCTAGGCCTTTAGTAAAGTCCCTTAGGTGTCTGCAGATTTATCGCTTAAGTTTAGCTCTGCCGCAGGCGTTGTATTTAATAGTGGTAAGTCCTTTAATCCTTACCCCCTTAGACTGCTACACTAGGTGCTCGAGTGCCTAAGGTCCTAGGTGGCCTAATCGCTTGTGCCAGGTGATTGCATCTGCTCTCTGTAGCCTACGCTTTGTTCTTAAGTTAATCTTGTGCGCTGCTAGCGCACTATTAGCAATAGTGCAAACCTACTAGGGCTAATCTGTATTCTAGCACCTATTAGCCATGCATCTTTTTTAGTTCTACTAATATTAAATTATCTTATCGCTTTAGTGTTGTTAGTTCTGCTCGCGTATCCTACTAAAGGCCTTGCCTTTAGAGTAATTAGAAAGACACGAGGTTACAGAGCAAGTCTAGGCAGTAGGCAACATTATCTAGCCTTGCTATTCGCTTACTACTTGCACTCTACATACTAAAATAGACGCTACTATATTCTTTAATCCACACTTGCGTATATTTCCTGCCTATATAAAGTCTCTAGGCGATAGTAGCCTATAGGAGACAAAGCGATCGATATTATTAAAGATATGGCAGATTGTGCCTAAGTTAAGTATAGCTAAGTATCGTAGTAGGTATATATTTAGGTTAGTGTAGAAGGATGCGGCGTTAAAGCTCGCTATAATTTTAGTAATCTAGCGTCCATCTAGTCACTCATTAGCCTTAGTAATTTAAGTTAGAGTAGGAGTATGTAATAGTTTAATCTTTAGGGTCTGTAATCTAGCCCTCTTTGTTATTCTTAGGCTTTCTTAAAGCTCTAGGTCATTCTCCAGCCTAAATTTAATTAGGTTAGCCATGCCAGGTTTTAGTCTAAACTATTCTAGCTGCTTATCTAAGAAAGCGTAAAAGCAGTCTTGTAGACTGTAGCGTTGTTTACAAGCAGGGCACTTAAGGCCGCTAATTACTATTAGCTTATTATTTGTAATCGCAGACCGCTTAGCTTTGGTACTATAAACCAGCAGATTGTTATTTGCGAGGTCGTCCCTAATATTTTAATATTACTGCTTCACCCACAAAAGAGGCGTCCCTGTCTATGGCCTAAGTAGGTTCACCACTATTAGCAAGAGATAATCTAACAGCAGCAAAAGCGCCCTTTTATTTGCCCTTAAACAGGTGCTGAATAGTTATATATTCTCGGAAGAGTTTTATTGTTTGCTTCCTTAGTACAGTAGGATCTTTACTAGCATTCTGCTAAAAGGTAGTTACCTAAACAGGCGCAATATTAATCACTGTCTTTATAAAGTCTTGTTTAACTAAGTCTAGTGACTAAAGCTCAGAAACCTTATTAGTCTCTGCCTCTGTCGCCGCGTAATCGTACTTAGCTAGCCATACAGCCTATAATCCGGCTGTTCTTATTAGCTTAAGGACTTCTTAATACCTTGCCCTTAATCGTCTATATTCGTCTTGCAGGTCTACCCTAACTGTAATTGTAAGGTTGTTAATCCACTGCCTAATTAATTAATCTAGGATGTAGCAGTTGTTCTAGAGATGCGCTGAAACTGTCAATTGGAGAAAGGTAACCACCTAATTTAGACTAGCCTGCTCCTCCTAATACTCGCAATCTATAATCTTATATATCTCTAGCTGTCCCTTATAATAGTCGCTATCGTCTTTGTATGCTTTCGCGCCTGCCCGTTAATAGATATAAGGGCATTATTAGCATATCGTTTGGATTCGCGCAGTCGCGTAAGCCGTGCTTGGCTAGTAGTTGCCTATCGCTAGGGGTATTAGCATCGCAGGTTTCTGCTTTAGTTTATCTGTCAGCGCTAGGTTGATAATATTCCAGACTTTTAGGAATTAGCATTTTATTTTAAGCTAGTTTAGCCATAGTGTATAGGTTGTGTGATCTGTCAGGATAACTGTGGGATCTCTAAGGGTCGATAGGGCCATTTTAATCGGCTTAGTGGAGGCAATAAGACTCTTAATTGTTAGATTTAATAGTGTTCTGTCACTGTAAGATAATATGATCTTAATAATTAATAAGATTAATTAATTAAGTGATAGAGATCGGCTATATGCGAAGTTCCTAATAAGTGCTAACCTAACGCTAGCACTATCTAGGATAGTGTGAATGAAACTAGTCGTGCGCCAGCCTTATATTCTTAACTACACTATTAATAATAGTGCAGGATTATAAAGGCCCTGTAATCGGACAATAACACTTTTACTACTTTATAGCTTATTAATAAAGATCTTATTATCTACCTTTTACCTCTCCTATTAGATTTTATTTACTAACAAAGAGCATTTACGTCTACTAATATAGAAATATAATTATTCTATTCTTAGTAAACTAAACTAGCTGCTAACCTAACTAGTAGATAAGAATAGCCTTATAAATAGTTAAGTATATTTATCCCTTACGCTAGGCAAGCTTATAGATAGAATAGAACTCTAATATAGTTATTATTTAAGTAATAGTTATATAGAACTTTAGGGTATACTTGTTAGTATTAGTAAGTATCTTAGCGTTAGTAAGGCCACTATTAATACCTAGATAGATAGTAGGGCAGGGAGCTATAGTAATAATAAGAGATTTATTAAGAATAATCTTAATATAGTAATAGAGTAATAGTATATCTAGTATATATTACTTTTATTCTACTTATAAGAAATAGTACGTACCTATTAATATATAAACTTATATTATTTATAATAATTAGAATAGTAGTTTACTTAAGATAGTAAAAAAAAAGATAGCTTATAGTATAGCTATACTAAAGTTATATCTTCCTTAAAGTTCTAAGTAGCCTCTTTATAAAAATTTTACTTATAGGAGTCTTACGCTAAGACTACTAAGCTTGCTTAGCTTAAAGTTTAAACGCGCTTTTTTTATTATTACTTTTTTTCGCCTTTTTTAATTACTAAGCAGGGGGCTCTGCTTTTTTGTTATATTATTTAAGATAAAAGCCTTTATCGTCCTACTGCTAGGTTAATAAAATAAACGCTATATAAACTATAATTTATTATTTATATAGAAATTACTTTCTTACTTACTTATAAGTACGTATAAACTAGCAATATATATCTCTTCTAATTTCCTATATATATATTTCTATATATCTATCTAAGCTATTAATAAATATAAAATTAAAATTATACTTCCTATCTTACAATCTTTATCTTCTATTAAGAGGAAAGCAGAGAAAGCATGTATCCGGTTTCTTTTCGCTTCTATTTTAAATAGATAAAATAGCCAGCCTATACTAGGCCTCTAAATTTAACTCTTTAATCTTAGACTCTAAACTTAAGATTCTATTTCTAAATATATAATAAGAATGCTTAATATATATTACATTCTCTACAACTTACTTATATAATTAAGTATAATTATTTTAGTTAGTTTACTATGCGTAAGCGTAATTATATTATATAATATTTTCTAGTACTATAACAGAGTATTAAAAATATATTAATTTAATTATATGGTTATTAATTAGAGTAACGTAGCTTTTAAAGCTATGCGGCGTTAATTAAAGCTATTTAGAGGTAGAACAACAAAGGCTTTTATCTTAAATAATATATTACAAAATAGAGCCCTCTGCTTAGTAATTAAAACGAGCGTAAAAAAGGTAGTAATTATAAAAATTTTTAAAGCTATAAGTACTACTAGGTTTTAGTACCTTTTGTTTTACTCCTTTCTATATATAGTGCGAAGTTAACCTTAGTTAGAATCTCTATATAATAAAGATCTTTAATAAGAGTACCTTTAAGAAAAATAGTAGTATTAAAGCTATTAAGCTACCTTTTCTAAATAAGAAACTATTAGATAATAAATTACTTTTTAGTTACTCTATCACTACTACCTAAAAAAGCTATTAGTAAAACTAATTTCTAGAAATTATATAGTAGAATCTAAGTATTACTTTTAGTTCTAGACTTTGAGACTATAAACCTATTAAAAAAACTAATTTATAAATTAGGCAGCTTTTACTAGTAAAATTAATTATTTAATTAAAAAAACTACTTTAGTTAAAATAATCTAGATTAACACCATTTTACTATACTAAATTACTAATATAAAAAAAACTTAGTATTACTTACTATAGTAATAGCTTAGATGATTATAATACTACCTATTATAGTAGTAGACTAAAAGATAAAAAGCCTATTTATTATAATAATCTCCTTTATAATAACTCTAAATTTACTAAACTAATTAACCCTCAGTTTAACTTTTATAAAAAAAATACTTAAGTAATAAATTAAATAGTAAACTACCTAATAAAGTCTTCTAGAACACTAATAATTAGAAGCTACTTTCTAACTATTAGCTTACTATATATAGGCACTTATTACTTTTAGCACTTTTATCTTTAGTAGTTTCCTAGCTAGCTAGCTTTTTACTAATTTAGTAGCTTCCTAGCTAGCTAGCTTACTACTAACTTACTAGCTCTCTAGCTAGCTAGCCTTACTACTAATTTAGTAGCACCTTAACTAATATATATATATATATATAAAATATTTATAACTTTTAGTACTTTTACCTTTAAATAGTAGTAATAAAATATACACAAAATAATAAGAATTTTTTATTAACTTTCATTATAATAGTATTATTAATAGTAGTTAATAGAGAGTTAACTACTTAGTATAACTACGTTATATATTATTTCTTAACTAGTAAACTATTAGAGAGCTATAGTAGACTATAAAGTTGTTGTAACTACAGAAGTAGTGTAGGTAATAGGATACTTAACTATAGTTTAGTTATTGCACTTATAATCTAGTAGCTATAGTGCAACTATAGTTTGCTATATATATAGTATATAAAGTCTGCCTACTTTTATAATATTAGGTTGCTAAAAAGTTATTATATTACTAGATATAATAACTTTTTAGCAACCTAATATTATATTTAAATTTAATACCTATAGTAATATAGCTATTATTAAATTTAGTTAGGGCATAGATAACTAGCTAGGTAAAAAGTTAAAAATAATTTTTAGAGATTTAGTAACCTTATACAACTAAAAGAAATTATTAAGAGAGTTTTTAAAGCTTATCTTTAAGTACTCTATTAGTAATATTACTAGGCTAATTTACTATATCTTATACCTTTAAAATTTAGAGTATAAGACACTTCTTTAGTACTTAGATATTAGTAAAGACGTAGCCTTTAAAATGTAATAATAGTATGTGTGTTGTTAAATTAACTACCTAGGGGTAGAATAACAAAAGCTTTTATCTCAAATAACATAATAAAAAAAGCAGAGCCCCCTACTTCGTAATATAATAATAATAATAGCATAATATAGAAATTATGCCATAAAAGCTTAAAAATATAATTAAAAATAAAAGGTAATAAGAACTATAAAGGCAAGAACTAGAGAGTAAAGAAAAAAAAGTTTATTATAATATATAAAAACGCTAAAGGCGTAGTAGTAGTAGCATAAGAAGCTTATTAAGGTAGTAGTAATTATTTAAACTACTATTATAGTAGGGGGACTATAAGTAATAAAGATAAGGGTAAGTAGTAGTAGTAAAAGTATAAGAGAAATAAGTAGTAGTAGTAAAGTTCTAGGCAGTAATATACAGCTTACTAGTTATAAGAAGAGAGAGATTTACTATAACGAGAAGGTTAGATAAAATAGTTAGGTTAGTTACTATTATAATTATTATTATTATTATTGCATCAAAAAATATTATTAAAGAAATTATTAATTACGTAATATAGTAGTTAGTTAAACAGCTAGCCTAGAATTACGTATTATTACAGATTAACCCTAGGGGAGAAAAAAAAAAGATATTCTTATAGCTTAGTTTCTAGTAAGCCTTTGAGTATCTTTTAATAACTAAAATAGTAAAGCTAGGAAGCTAAATAGAGATCTTTTCAGAGATGCTTTAATTAGTTTTTAATAAGTAAGTTATTTAGTAAGTATAGTTTTATTTTTTAAGTAAGCTATTCTATTAAATAGTGTTATTCTAGTATAGGAAGAATTAATTAAGTAAAGGAGAAGTCTATAGTAAGATAAGGTTGCTAGTAAAGGTTAAATTTTTTTTAATAAAGGTAGTAGTCCTAAGTGTTAACTAGATAATTAGCTTACTTAAAAAATTTCCTACTAATAATAAAATTATAGTCTCCTATTTTATAGAATATAAACTATATAGTAATACTATATCTATTAATAATAAGCTAGACTATAATATAAGTATTTACTTTTATATTTCTCTTTCCTATAGAGTTATTAAAGGAAATTAGTATCTTTAGGTAAAGTAGTTTAGTTTTAAGCTATTTTTAGATAGCTTTTATATACTTTAAAGTAATAAAGTTATAAGTGCTAGTACTAGTGTCTATTAAGGCTTATAACCTAAAAGCTAATTTTTAAAATATAATTTATATTAGGATACTAGCTAGGGGCCTTTAAATAACTTAGGAATCTTTACTATCTTACTACCTATAGGTAGTAATTTTAGTTTAGTATTTATATTTTATAGTTAAAATTATAGTTTATTTAAATTAATTAGTTTAGTAGCTTTTATATAAGCTACTAGATTAAGATAGTCTAGTAGTATATATTAAAAGCCTTATTATTTAATAAATTACTTATCTCTAAATTAGAGGAGTAGGTAATACTTAGTTTATTTAAATTAAAATTATTTTCTACTTTTATATTTACTTATATAGCTGCCTTAAAGTAATAATATAAGTATAAACCTCTAAGCTTTTTAATATAATTAAAGTAGGCGTTACTACTTATACACTATACTTTAGTCTAATTATTAAAAGTTAATAAAAAAGTGAGTTTAAAATAAGGTGTTTATTTTCTAGTTACTATATATAAAGGCTTTAATCTAAAAGATAGTACTTTATAAGAAGTCTTTATATACGTCTAAAAAAAGGGTATTATTCTATTATTATAAAGAGTGTAGCTAGTTATAGTTACCTAGCATTTAATTACTAAATAATTTTAATAGATTTTTTTTTCTAAAGTACTAACTTAAAACTTATAGTTAATTTAAGTTATAATTTATTCTTCTAGATCTTCATATCTAGTCTACCTTTCTTAGCTAAGTTTTTAAAAGCCTATAAAAATATCTAGATATCTATTCTATTAAAGAGAAAATGTTTATAAAACTTTTTATATACCTATTAAAAATTATAAAAATTATAGTACGTTTTTTTAAAAATTTAAAAAGTAAGTTAAGTCTATAATTTTCTTTAAGAGCCTAATTTATTTAATACTAAAATTATACAGTCTTATAAGGTGCGCCTTTAAAGTAGCTAAGTATAGCTTTTATAAAATTATTTTAATTTTCTATTTAGTTACTTTCTTAGTAATAGTCTATATTAACCTAAATTTTATTATATATATTCTTTAGCTAATCTTTACTTATAAGCTAAGCTAACCTTCTTTATAGTACTTTTTAATATTAAGTAGCTTTATAAAGTATTTTAGCTTAAATATACTAAAAAAGATAATAGAAATAATATCTATTTAGGCGCTATTAGTAAGCTTAGTATATATATATATATATATTAGAACTAAAATGTAGTAAAAAGTTCTCTAATAAAAGTTTTAATATAGATATTATATAGTAATATAATAGTTTATTGTTTGTATCTCTTTATAAATAATAGTAAGAGCCCTTAGATTACTTTACGTTGTGTTGTTGCTATACACACGCTTCTTTTATCCCTTTTATTGCCTATTCTTTTAAAGGACTTAGTTTATATATTATTATTTTATTATTGTTATTATTATTATTGCTACTAGCACATTTATATAGTATTGTAAGTAGTAAGCAGATACAGGTACTAGTGCGTGTACTTCTTATTATTTTTCTCTTTAATAGTAGTTAACTACATATAGTAATATATAGCGAGATAGTTATAGTTATTTTAAAGGTGCTTCTTTAGTTGGTAAAGGTTCTAGAGCTTTGCTATATACGCCGCGTATGCTAGACTATTATATAACTACTTATAGAGTAGCTATAGACTAACCTCCTTAAGCTAGACAATCTAGAGATTTGTCTACACCTAGCGTAGGTCTAGTAGGCCTTTTAAATACTATATACCTATCTTTTTAAATATATCTCTTAGCCTTATAGTATATAATAGAATTACAGCTTTGTTAACTTGTATACACTTTAATAAGTGCCCTAGGCATAAGAATAAGTTATATTAGTTAGTTTAGCTGTGGTGTTGCGTTTAACATAGTAGCAGAAGGAGGAGGTAGAGAGGATAAGACAAGCAAGCGTTGCTAAGGAGTATTTTAACCTATTATGCGGGCTTGTAGGGAGCTAGTTAATAGTTTTGCCTATAGTAACGCGTTATATACACTTATAGTATATAAGTATAGAATGGTTACTAATATGTGCATAGGTATAGTGCACCTAACTAATATAATTATTATTATATAACTTATTACGTGACTAATAACTAAGCGTACACGCTTACTATGGCCGGCTAACGTCTCTTATAGTGAAAATAGCCAAAGGAAAAAAATAACAACATAGTAAAAGGTTTTATTCTATTATAAAGTAGGTACTATAAGCTAGGGCAGATATTATAATATATATTAGGGTGCTAGTTAGGGCGTATATTAAAATATAACTAGATAGAATACGCTTTACTTAATTATAAAAGTAGCGTAAACTATATAATAAAATTAAGTATTCTTAAGCTAGAGTTTTTTAAAGGGTATATAAATTTAGTGCTACAAATTATAAGTATTTTTAATAAAAGAAAAAGCGTTATTAAAGATAAATAAGTTTTTATTAACAGCTACGTTATTACCACTATTAGAGTAGGATTAAGATTTTTTCTCTATTATATATATTATAGTACAGGATATCTATTCTTTAAGTATAATAAAAGCTTATTAAAGTATATTAGCGCACTTATATAAGCCTAGATAATACTTTTTTAGTTAAGATTATTTTTAGACTTTATAATAGCCTTAGCTACTAATTTTAATAACTTCTTTAAAAGTAAGCCTTAAGAAAAGTAATATTAAGCCTACAGCTAGTAAGTAGTAAGTAATTATTTTATTTCTAGACTATATTAGAGTAATTAGTTTAGTTTAAATTACGCTAAAAATGCGCTAAACTTCTTAATAGTTTTAAATTTAGCTTTACCTTAGTATATAAGCTACTTAAAATTTATTAGTAAAAATTTATTACTTAGCTAATCTACTTTAAGTATAATAAAAAAAATTGGTAATTACCTTTTTTACGCTCTTTTTAATTACTAAGCAGGGGGATCTGCTTTTTTTGTTATGTTATTTTAGATAAAAGCCTTTGTCGTGCTACCTCTAGGTAGTTAATTTAACGCCACACAATAATAAATATTAATTATACTTAAAAGCGCTATTAAAAATTCTATTAAGGTAGACCTTTCTAAGTAGTTTAACTATACTTCTCTTTTTTATAAAGTTAAAGAGGCAACTAGTAGTTTTAAAAGTAACTATTAGTTGCTTTCTTTACTTAATAAATAACAAATTACTAATAAAATAAAGTAGAAAAATCCTACTATAAGTATTATAGAAAATATTATTAGTAATATATAAGTAAATATCCCCTTTTATATTATTTATTCTAAAACTATCTAGAAGTAAAAAGAATATAGGAAATATTCTAAAAGGATTCTAAATTAAAAAGTAATAGCTTACTATAATATAAGTAGTAATAAAATTAAATAAAGTAAAAGTTATAAAAACGGTATAGTAAGTAAATAGACCTAAAGTAGTAAATTTTATAGAGCGTATAAGCTAGTGTATAATCTAAGCTATGTAAAAAATAAAGTATAAACTAAAATATATATAATTTTAATCTCTATATTTCTTTTATAGCTTAATTGTAATTCCTTCGCTTTATAATTTATACCCTTACTATAATAGCGCTAAAAAGAAGGTATTAGGCAAGTTAACTCTATAAAATATAGTGTAGTAGTCATTATTTATTAATTATTATTTATATTTAGAATATTAAAACTTTTATAAGAGAATAGATAGCAGAGTAATATAAGGCATAATAAGAAGTAACTAAGTATATTAGATAGTAGTAGTAAACAAGATAAATTTCTATAAAGTAAAAATTCTCTATAGGTAGTATTATATAGTAAAGATTACCTAACCTATCTAACCTTAGTATATACCTAGATTTTATAATATTATTTTAAGGTTACTTTTACCTTAAGGGCGCTATAGCTTACTAAAATAGACCTTATAGTTACTAACTAGCGCTATATATCCCTTTTAGTAGAGAAATATATTTATTTATGTTTTAAGCACCTAAGTGTCTATATATAAGGCTATAGGTATATATTAAAAGATATAATTAGCTATCTAAAAAATACTAAAATAAGTAAAAAAATAAAAAGAAAAAGATATAGAAAGAGTAATATAAGCGTTTATAATAAGAAACTAATAGAAAGTTATACTAGTTCTAATTAAATAAGTAGAATATTTATAGTGTACTACGTCCTACCCTTTTTTTCTAAACACTATACTACTTAATTTTAATAAGTAATTTAATATTTACTACGCTTATTTATAGTATAGTAGTAAGCTAAACTAATTAGTAATAATGTATAATTATTACTAAATTCGTAATTTTTTTACTATCTTTCTAATCTTTTCTATTATTTACTTTTTAGGTTACTAGTATACTTTAGCGCTATTTTATACTAATTATTAATTATTATTAGCTTCTAAACTCTAAACTCTATAGTTTTTATTAATAGGTTCCTAGGTAAGTAAAAAAGAGCTTATTAATAGCTAACTAGCACTAACTAGTATAGTTTCCCACTATTAGGATAACTAAGAAGTAAAAAAAAGCTAAATATAATATAACTAAACTAGTAGGTATTTCTTATCTTAAATATATTAGTTATTATACTGTTAGATTTACTAGTATAGTAAAGTGCTACTACTTTCTATTTAGTTATATAATCGTTAACTCTAAATAGTACTTTTAAGGTAAAAGTAAGGCTTATTATAAGACTTATTAGTTTAATAGGATGAATTATTACTTAGTAAGTTTTTTTAACTATTATTACCTATTAGATACTAATTAGTACTTGCTAGTGCTAACTAGCGCTATTAGGCTCTAACTAACACCCCAAAGGCTCATCTGCCCGTAGGGCAGGCCCTATATTAGCGACTTATGTAAGTATAACAGCTAAGAATAGAAAATGTTATAAATATAGATTTCTAGTAGAAAGTTTACTCAGTAATTATAAAGGGCCTATAGTTCTTATAATCTAATAACTAACTAGGCTGTGTAGTGTGCGCGTAGCGAAAATTAATTATTACCTAATTACTTACTTTAAACACTATAAAGGGTTAGTGTCCTTTATTTATATGCTTTGCCTATTTAGCTTATGCCTACTTAAGACTTTTATAAAAATTATTACATAGTTAGCTAAGGTACTCTACAAAACAATTAGCGTAAATATAATTAGTTATGGCGAGTATAGTAAGTGTCTTATTAATAGGCAATAGGGACTCTAGACCTAAACATAGTTTGTAGCCTTTAGTAGCGTAAAAAGATATTATTCTAATACTAGCACTTATTAATAAGTTAGCTATAAATTCTACTATAAGTAGTAAGGTTATCTAGTTATCTTATTTATAATTAATAAACGCGCGTAAGTACTATTTTAAAAAGGTGTTAGCGTTCTCTATCTATTTATTAGTCTTAGAATAAAAGAATATTAATAGTTTAGACTTAGTACTAACGCGTTAATATAAGCGTTTCTAAAAATAAGATATAAATTGCACTTCTTTACTTAATATAATGTCCTCTAGATAATCTTTCTTACGCTATAAAAACTTAATAAAGGCCTACACTAAAGTATTAACACGTAAGTCTATAATAGGTATATACTTTTACTTCTTACTAAGCTAGTTAACTACTACTAAAATGTGTTAGTACATGCAGCCATTAACTATATAAGAAGGGAGCTTAGTAATATAGTTAATTAAAATAGACATCTAATACCTCTTAGGTAGAGGTAGCAGATAGAGTAAGTCTTATTTACTATTATAGTAGATCTTTATATATTAGTAGACTAGGCAGGCTTTAATATATTACGCAATATTACTTGTTATATTTAGCTAAAAGTACTAATATATTACTTTTATATAACTCTTATATTTTCCTCTATATCCTCGGCATAATAACTTGTAGATATAATTAATTACTTAGGCTTAAAGTTCTATAATATTAGAGATATTTACTTTAAACGTATAGTAGTCCGCTATATAGCTAATAGTTACTTAGCTCTAGTCTTATTCTTCTATAAATAAGCTTATATAGTATCCTTTATCTTCTATTCTTTAGGGCTATTATAATTGTTGTTAAGTTTTTGTTTTAGGGGTAGGCTGCGCAGATTTTGTCTATTAGCTCCTATACTTAAGATCTTAGCTAGTAGTTGTTTAATTAGTTATATAGTGGGCGTGGGCTTAGAGAGCTATTTGGTGAGTGTGGGCTTAAAGGGCTGCGTAATAGGTGCAGGCTTAAAAGGCTATATAGTAGGCATAATAAACTTAAAGGGCTATATAGTAGGCGTAATAGGTATATTTAGTTTAATAAGATCTTTATATAGGTTATTATTATGTGTTAGGCTATTAAGTATTAGTAATAAGTTTTTATTAGAGAAACTTTCCTCCCCTTCTAGCGCGTATAAAGTTAACCTATTAAGGGCAACTCTCTTAGTAATATTAACTTTCTTGCTATTATTATATATATTACGCGCGATATTAATAATAGCTTATATAGAGTTAACTATAGCAATTTGCGCTAGTTGTATAGTATGTCTTATGCCTACGTCCTACTTACTTGTTATATAGGCTACTTAGAGTTCTAGATTAACTTAATATAGTTTAATAATAACTTGCTATTAGTGCTGTTGTTAAGTATCTTTAATATTTTATAGTAGGTTGTTAGAACGACGTGTTAGCGCGTCTGGCTTTGTGCCTTATACTCTAGGACAATACATAATTTTAAAATTAAACTTAGATAAGAACTTAGCCTATCTTGCCTACTAATAGTTTAAACGTTTGTTTGTTATAAATGTTTGTAATATTTCATAGTCTAATAGGACCTTAATTAGGTTATTAGTGCTTGCGAGTTCGAATTGCTATTTCTTAAAGGCCTAGGTAATCGCTAGGAGTTCTTTATTATAGATCTTATAGTTATATTTAGTGGGGGTTATTTTATATAGTAGGAAGGCAACTAGTTATAGTATATCTCTATATATCTAGAATAACACTATAGCGTAGACAAAGTTAGAGGCGTTAGTTTTTAGCTAGGTCTTTAGGTTAGGATTAAAGTGGGTAAGAATATAACTATTAGTATTGCTAAAGGCCCTTTTTAACTTATTAAACATAAGTATTACTTTTAAATTAAGTTGTAAAGAAAACTTCTTATAAGCGCTATTCTTTATAAGTTTAGTAAAAGGTTTAGCTAGGTGTAAAAATCTAGTAATAAACCGTCTATAAAAATTAGCAAATCCTAGAAACGCCTAGACGTCTTTTACGCACTTTAGTGTTAGCTAGTAAGTAACTATTTTAACTTTCTTTAGATCTATCTCTATCCTATTAGTAGTAAAAATAAGCCCTAGGTACTTAACTTACTTAATCTTCTATTTGCACTTTACAGGGTCTAAGTAAAGACTAGTATTTTTAAGTTTAATTAGAACTTATAAGATGTGGCGCTTATAATTATTCTTATACTTAGAGTAGATAAGAACGTTATTTAGATATACTATATAGAAGTTATTAAGGTACTTTTAAAGCGTTTTATTAATAAAAGTCTAAAACGTGCTAGGTGCATTATATAGGCTAAAAGGCATTATAATATATTTATATAATTTATAGCAAGTTATAAAGGCTATTTTCTTTTTATTGCCTTTTTTAATACAAACTATGTTAAAAGCCATAATAATATTAATAAGAAATATAATTAACACTCTAGCTATTCTTACAAGAGTCTCCTTAATAGATAGTAAGGCGTTCTAGTTCTTTTTTATAATAGCGTTAAGTTGTAAATAGTTAATATAAATCTAAAGGCTACTATTAGGTTTCCTAACTACTAATACTAGCGCTGCCTATAGTAATATACTTAGCTAGATAAAACTCTTATCTAGTATTTTATTAATATACTTATTAACTATCTTAGTCTTTGTACGCGTAAGTCTATAAATCTTTGGCTAGAAAATAGGTGCAACTAGATTCACGTTAATCGTGTGGTTAACGCCCTCCTAATAGAGAGGCAAGGTGTTGGCTTTTACTACACTAAAAACCTGTTTTACTTTATTATATATAAAGGCTAGCACTATCTTCTTAAGCTCTTTATTAGACTAGGGTGCCTAACTTAGCTTGTCTACATATTTATTAAAGTTCTTTTTTTTATAACTACTACTAGGCTAGGAAAAGCTTCTTTAAGAGCGTTAAGTAAGGTGTTATTATTAGGTGGGTAGTTAAGCAGATTCTAATAATATGGCTTTACCTAAATAGTATTCTTAGAATTCTTATAGCTAAATATATTATAATGTGTGCGCTAATTATATATATATTACTAATAAGAGATGTTTTACGCGATTTATTTTTTTAAAGGTCTATTATTATATATAGTTTTAAGTTATCTATAGTGTAAGTAGTTAGTCCTATATTAATTTAATTTAAACTCTATAGACTAAGTGTTACTAAATTAAACTAAGGGTTTATAGTAGTTAGTCTAGTTTAAGCTAAGAATAATGTTATAGTTTCTATTAGCTTATCTACCTTACTGCTATTAGCAAGCGCTAGGCGAATAGACTTTGCTATTTTAATTATCTTATATTAATACTACTTTACTTAGCGTTAACTTATAAAGCACGCGCTTACTCTAGTGTTAACTAATATTAAAATCTTTTACTATCCTTATAGTGTTTGCACCTAACCTAAGAATATCAGTTAACTAGTTATATTAAAAGGGCTAGTAGTTAAGAATACAGCGAACACTTAGTGTTTACTAGAGTAAGTCTAGGAGAGTAGAACTAAGAGGTTAGTAGTAGTTTCGAATTAGTTGTAACTAAATTAAAGCTAATCTAATATTTATTTAGCACTATACTAGTCTAGCTTCTATATATAGTTTTGCGTAGGAGCGTCTAGTTTTCTATATTAATAATAAAGCTATCTTTATTAACTTTAACCTTGTCTTTATTAAATTCCTTCTTAGTATTAGAGTTAGTATACATAGCTAACAGCGCAGCAATTAAGGCGGAAATATTACTATAGGGTATAGTAGGCTTATTTTAATATAAAGCGTTAGGGTTACGCTGTTAGTAATTTGCTTTCCTATACTTAAAGTATAACTTTAGGTGTGCTAGCGTCTAGCGTTCTTTTTTAGTTTATCTAAATATAACTTTATTAATATTTTATTTAGAGGAAGTTGTAGAATAAGACTTACTAGTTAACTTTGTTACTTAGGATAAGAAGGTATTAGTATTTACTACTTAGCTAGCTTTTAGGATGGCTATATATTAATATTGCTTATTAATGTCGCTGGCGTTATAAAGGTACTAAGCTAGGCTATTTCTTTTCTTCTTACAAATATTTTACGGCGTTAGTAATTAACTAATTTATAAGCTTTTGTGTGTAGTTAATTATTATAGTGTTAGGTATAGAGATAAGGTTATAAACTACTATAAATTTAATGCGCTATGCTATAAAGAATTTACTAGACTTTTGTTTTAGAGGTTATAAAGAGTTAGTAAGATTATTTAAGGCCTAGATAATTTTATTAGTAGTAGTGTTCCTATAAAACTTATTTAAGGTCTTAATATACTCTATAATGCTAAGGTTATATATTCTTAACTAATACCTAGGCGTTATTCTTTATATAATTTATAAGATAGGCAATATACTAGTTTTTATTATTAAAAGTAATATTGCACTTATTAGTAGCTAGTATGCGCTAACACTTATAGTTCTTACTCTCTTTGCTAGTAAACTTCTCTAAATCTAGTATTTTAAAAATATGCTTACTACTAGACATTATTAAGGTGGGTATAGTTAATGCAGTTTGAGAAATATATAGTTTATAAAAGGGTTCTTAGTAATATTTAGGTTGCTTATAGTTAGGTTGCTTAGTTATAGGCTAGATAAAGGATACGCTTTAATTACGCTATAGAGAAAGCTTATAGTAAGACGCAGGGCGACTATTACGCTAGGAAGACACTTGTTAGAATAAATAAGAGTTCTTATAACTATTAGTGTTTTTTGGCCTAGGATAGTATATCCGCAGAAGTTAGGTTTATAATGTTAAACCTTACGTACTAGGTCTATAACCTTATTCTACTTATCTTATTTAAGCTAGTTATAGTTATAGCGAAGCTTATTAAGTTTATAGGTAGCTTTATTATAATTAAGCTAGTAGTTATACACTTTTTACTATTTTGTCTTCTATGCCTAATAGTTATTACTAGCTTTGTTATTATATTTCTTAATATTAGCATTTGCCTTCTCTAATTCTAATTTTAGCATCTTAATTTAATAGTTGCGATTATCTATTAAGATTAGGTGTTCGCTTAAATAGGCTTATAGTTTACTATTACTATAAACGTGTAGTAGATAAATTGTGCTAAATAACTTTAACTTTGTTATAAAGTAGATTTATATATATTATTAGTATTATATTAGGTCTTATATAGCTACTACTAGTACTTATTAAGCTCGCGCTAAGAGATAGCTAGCTATTTAACTATTTCTACTATACTTAGTGTAGCAGACTGCGTAGGCACCTCTTATAATTGCGAAGCTTAACCTTTAAGATTATTAAAAGCACTATAGGCTATGTTATAGAGAGTAATAAGAAGGACTAATATATTAATTACCTAGTTGTAGGGCTACTCTATTACTTACTTTAGTAGCGTCTTTTTGCTATTAATAATATTATTAATAGTAGTTTTATACTTAATAGAATACTTTCTATTATTCTTAGAGTAGTCTATGCCTAACTAAAATGTGTAGATAGGGAAGTTATTAGCGTTATTATACTTTTAGAGTTCTAACTATACCTTTCTATTATTCTTATTCTTAGAAAAGGTAAATATAGAATCGTGGGTAGTTGTTTTTAATATACATAAGTTCTAAATAGGTATTAGTAATATCTAGATCTATGTGTTCTAGTATTATAGGTATTATATTAATAAGGCTACTACTAGTCTCTAAGATTATATAAATAGTATTATAGAACTAGCTAGATTATTTTACGCGTTGCTAGCCTAGAATACTAGTTATAGGCTAACTCTAAGTTCTATTATTACTAGTAATAGTCTAAGATTAAGACTACTATAAAGGTTAGGATTACTATAATAAGCTATAGCGTAAAGTAGCGCACTTGCTTTTACTTATTTGCTATCTTTATATTAAGAGTGTTATTAGTTATATATACTAGTACCTAAGGTTAACTTCTTCTACTAGTGTGGCGTATACCTTTTAGTTAGCTGTAGTATATTACTCTACTAGGCCTAGGCTATCTTATTTACTTACTAGACTTCTTACACAATCTTATTTCTATTTACTAAATAGCACTCTAGTATTCTTATAACACTTAATAGCTATACTAATATATAGCTTATATAAGCTAGTTAATACGCTTTATTAAAGCGTGCAGTCTATCTATTAGCTTAATACTAACTTTTTTAGATTGCTAGGCCTAATAAGATATTATATAAGGCGTATAAAAGGTAACGCAGTATAATATAAAGAGATAATAATAGTTAGAGTTAAAATAGTAGATTTAACTCTATAGGTAAGATACTGCGTGGGGATCCTAGTAATTACTCACGCCTACTATATAGTAGGCGCGCAGTGGGCGCCTAGGGCTAGACCTAGTTAGGGCTAGCGCGGAGATAAGGCGTTATCTCCGGCCTGCCTTAGGGCCGCGGCACCTGGCCGCGGCACCTCCGAGCATCAATCCATCACAACCACTTTTAAAAGGTCGCTTCCATAATATGGTAACGCATAGAATTTTAATTAAGTGGGCTGGATTGTGTAATCGTGTAGTTTACCAAAAGGAAGAAATAGGGGTTTTATATCTGCAAGCCAGGTACCTCGGTTATGTTTTCAGTCTATGGTATAATGGCCAACAGTCAGTTTGGTATTATGCCGTTAAACTCCGACAACAATTAGCTCTTGTTTTACCTTCATGTGGGTTCCTTTCCCCTAGCTTCATTATTTCTTAAACTTTTGGCCTCAAACTAATAATGTAAAGCTGCGCGGTCCAAAAGACAAATAGAGGGTTCCATTTTGTGAGTTTGGAGGCGGACCACCAATGACATTGAGGAATTTTTGAGTGCTTTTTATACCTAAGTGGCAGTTTCTTCGGGCATACATTGCCATTTTCGTCATTTTAGCACACATTAAGTAAAGGTCTGCTTTTCCTTATAGTTCTCCAACCACATAATAAGTGCAAACACAAGATTGATGGCACCCGGTCGACTTTTTAGCCTCGGAGAATTCGGGTCCAGCACTGCGCACAGCACATGTCCACTTGGTGATTCGATTTTTTTTTCGCACGTCCAGACTCACACATCAATCCAACTGCCTTCTATTTTACTCCTCCCATGTCATTTTGAATTGGCGTTTTAGTGCCCCAGGAAAAAAACACAGCATATGAGGGGATTGCCTCATCTTTTAAACAAACACGTCCGGACGCATAGATCCTTCGCAGTCTACTCTTTTTAGTCCTCCCATAAAGATGATCTGCCATCTGTTTACTCGCCCAGGAAGCAAAGCAAAGTGTGAAGCCAAAGTCTCAAGCACCCAGTCAAAAATTTATACTTAGCCATGGCAAGTTCTCCACTCGGTGATGCGAAGACCCGTGATATCGATAGCGCGTGACTTTCTTTCACACCAGCATAAGCATACCCAGGACAACCACATCTCTTCCCTTACTTTTTTTTTTTTTTTCTTTTTTTAGACGTCGCACTGCCACGCAGAGGAGCCAGAGCCATGATTTTGTCCTCTTTGTTTCTTAGACCCTGTAGTATACAACATCCCCTCATTTTGGCCAGAACCATGATGATATATAATCTGTCACTTTCAGATACTGCATAGGAAAGTAGAGAGCGCAAGTACATGCGATCTAGCCCTCCAGCGTGGTTTTTATACGCCCTTATTTTAGTCGCAGAGGAGCGCGAAACCCCCATGTTGATATTTCGCACAGTTTTAGACGCAGGACACAGCCTATCTTTTAGACGTCGCAGTACCACGCAGCGCGACCAGCCTCACGTCGACTTCGGCTCCCCATTTTAGGCATCGCAGTACCAGCCACGCAGCACACAGCCAGCCCCATGCCAGTGCCGTCCATAGCTTTTAGACACCGCAGGAAAGAAGTAGAGAACAAGTGCGCCCTCTAGCCCTCCAACCAGCATACTTTATATACCCCCTCCTCATCTCATCTATCTCATCTCATTCCCCAGAAAGTCTTCCTTTTCAGAAACACTACATATGTAGTCTCAACTCACCTCGCAAGTGGGTATCGCATATATCGCCTACCTCCGCCTATACCATCATCACACACACTGAACCAAAACCACCAAGCCAGGCAAAACGCCTATACACCACCAAGGCCGTATCATATACGCTCATGCAAAAAAGCAGGTTGCTCGATCGCACACAACGAACGAAAATCAAAGAAAGAAAGAAAGAGAAGGGTATTCGACCTCCCACCCAGACGTTACCTCTCCCAGCCCCCCTCCCCGACCCACTCTGCCACGCTTACACATCCCGCCCGCCCACATCCCGCCCGCCCACATCCCGCCCGCCCACATCCCGCCCGCCCCCATCCCGCCCGCCCACGCACGCCCCCCAACCTCTACCCCCAAATCCTCCCCTCCGTAAACTTCAACCCCCCAACCCGATTATTATACCTCGGCGTCAAAAGATTCCACCTCTCATTCCCCGCAATCTGAAACTCCAACCCCTTCGCATACAACCTTATCTTCTCAGCATCGCCCTCCAGCCCATCCCCCCCACTCCCCTTCCCATCAGTTCCCCTCCCACACTCCCCCACCGCCCTCTCCAGCAACTCAAAATGCCGCCCCTCCAACTCCCTCGCCGCCTCCCACATAACACGCATAGCACTGCGCTCACCAACCCCCATACATATCCATAAAAATCGGCACCGCAGAGCACAACTGGCCCAACTCGCACCCCTTGCCCGCGGCGAGAACTTCTTTCTCGTACGAGGCGATGTCGTTGGCGAGAGTGACGTGGCGCATGGCGTTCATTTCTAGGGGTGCGACGAGCGCGAGGTCGGCGGAGGAGACGTGTAGGCCCATGGAGAAGCACATGACGCCGGACATGAAGCTGGAATGGAGAGAGGGGTGTTAGTACGAGGTGTAAAGAGGAGAGAGAGAGAGGGAGAGATGGGGGCGGGGGAGAGGTGTGCTGTGCTGTGCTGTGCTGTGTTGAAGACGAGACGAGACCTAACATACCCTTTCCCCAAATCCGCATACCGATACTCAAAATACTCCTTCAAACCCTTAATACTCGACCTCTCTCCGCCTGCACCTGCGCCTCAAAAAAGTCAATCGTATATACTCGAGCAGCCGATCAGCAAGCACCTTATCGATCTGCCGAAACTCCTGAAACAAGTCGTACATGATCCACTGCGCGGGCTTCTCGCGGTCAGGCAGTTGATCGCCGCGGCAGCACGCGATGACGACGGCGTTGTGCGCCTTGCCCTCGTCGACGGACATGCGGTCCAGCATGTCGTCGATGAGGAAGCCCGTGGTGAGGAACTTGCATACGCTGACCATGCGGTCGTCGAGAGACCCATGGGGCAGAGAATGCAGTTGAACCAGGCATAGCCTTCGTCGCAGAAGCGCTGGCGGTGCTGGGCGGATTTGAAGGGCCAGTGTTGAAGGAAGAAGGCGTGGCATTCGTCGACTATCTCCTGCGTGCGCGGGTGTAATCGAGCGGTCAGAATGGTGGGACGGAGGTCTTTGGGGAGATAGTGAAGGTCGGTGGGTGCAGGTGGTGGCGTCGTAGAGCCAATGGTGCTGGTAAGGATAGCCTTGTCGACGGCCACGGCGGGTGAGCGCATAGGAAGGAACTCGTGCAGACGGCGTACTAGATATGAGTAGATGGAAGCGTCTAGTGAAGCCATGACTGTAGCGTTGGCAGGCGAATGTATGCCACAGTAAGTAGTTCAGAGAAAGCACTGGACCTTTGCGGGGCACGGGAAATGGCGAGGGTTGAACTTGTATACCTAGTTGGCGGGATTATCTACATGAAGGTAGGTCCTAATTACGATAGGGAGTCTCGCCGACTCGGCTCCGTTCTTGGTGAAACGCCCGAGAACTTCTCAGGCCCGAGCACTTTCTACAGTCTCCGCATGAGCTGCCCTTGACGGAAGGTCTAGCGTGTGTGAACATTTTGATACTCTAATCTGTCGACGGATGAGCCGCGGCGCGAGGCGAACGCGGAACCCAGCCGACGCGGCTAGAGTAGGCGCTACGGGTAACGCCTGCTGTCAACTGTAACAGGTTATTATCCACGCAGATCGCCTATCAACGCCTAGTGATCACTACCTAGAAAGGCTAGACGTAGACAGGGTGAACTCCGACATATTAAACGCGCTGTAACATTAGACGCGCGCAACGGCGGCAGAGAAACCAACTATTACGTCCATTGGACGGGCGCGCGGGATCAGCTCGGACGCTTTTACCTGCCAAATTTAGATTCAATTTGACATGCATGCCAGCCAGGGGCACGAGGTGACGTGGTTAGTTAGATGATCGATCATTCTCCTCATGGGGACCCCCAAGTGCACGTTCAAGACTCACGACCGCGCGATTGTGGGGAGCAAAAAAAAAAAAAATGCTTTCACCGTGCAATGCTTGCCAATTCGTCCTTGTGTTGAACCGACCTCTCAACCACTAGCATCCTTTCGCGACGGCAACGTGGACATGAACCCGCCGTTCGGGCGATGAACCGTTGAGATGGCGTCTTCCCGTCGGAGCACGACGGTTCAGGCGGCACATATAGTCGTCCCGAACCATAAAATGCATAGTCCAGGTAGATATCACGCCGGGATGGACTTCCGTTGACGGTAAGGAGCCCCGGAGCATGCCGCGCGTGGGGTATGCAGGTCAGGAAAGGTTCGCCATTAGGATCTTCAACTCGCCGTGCCGAACGTTGAAACTTGACAGTGCGTATGCCACCCGCGCGAACCGCTTCAGCAGGCGTACACGCACCAATAGTCGGTCGAACATGCCGCTTTTTTGTATCAAGTGAACCGATTCTGAACACTCAATAGTGTACATATAATTTGGGATAGTCAGGCTTCTCATATGCCCAAGCACCAGGGCTTCCGCGTCGACGGCGTTGCTACCAAGGGTCAAATTTCCTGGCGAGGTCGAATTTGCTGGTCGAGTTCGAAATTTGCTAGCGTGGAGAGATTTCAACTTGGCGGTTCCACACAGACAACAGGTCTCATTAGATAAAAACAATCGCCTAGATTGCAGTATCTGTAGGCGCGTCGTCGTTTCTGCCCCACGTTACCGGGCGGCGGGGCGGCGGGATGGTAGACATATGCCTGGTACATGAGTCGAGGTGGGCTCGATCAGCTTCGATGCATGTCCGTGTACGCGTTCCTACATGCCTGCCTACAGGCCTATGTGTCAGTCTCTCCGTGTAAGGAGCCGTGCTAGTTAATGTGGAGCCTCAAATCCTACAAGGGACGGGAACCGGTAGGCACGTCGAAACTAAGCCTGTCTCCGGCTGGATTGTGCAAGAATTTGCTAAGCGATGGTCAACTGCAAGCGCTGGTTACCTTATATAATACGTATATAATAGTGGAGTCAATACCAGCTGGGGATACTCGCGACGAGGCTCGAGCAGAGATAGGAAGTCAATGAGCGGATGCTGATCCATGCCGCCGCAACAACACAGTAATGGCCCCCTTCTGGGCCCGGAGCCCGCAAGAAGGGTCTCAAACATTCCGGCACCCACACCTGTTTGCCTTTTCGACACCTAGAGCCGGGCGGCTGTCCAGTTTGAGAGACGGACGACATTCTGTTGCCGATTGATATGTCATTTCCTTGATCGAGCGACACGGTTTGCCAAGGACGGTCCCTGATTTTGCCGTATGGATACGGTACTCGGCACTCGGTCCAAGTGACACGCGTAACGTGGGCATCGAACGTGGTAACGTGAGAACCGGGAGTTTTCTAGAGGTGGGCTGGCAGCCGAAACCATTCGTCCGTGTGAAATTCGGCAAAGCTAGGGAACTGCCGTACACTAGTGTAACGTCCGGGCTGCGGGGCGTTAGCCGTGAATAGCGGGACGTTAGAGATTGCTCCCAGTTAGCGCGCGGGTCATTGACACTAATGATTTCTACCTTCAAGCCTGGCCCCGCGACGAATTTGCTTCTGCAACCGATATAAACTCGATTGTATGGGCAGGCGCAGTTTCCCGACACCGCACATGATGGCTGCGTCGCAGAACGTCTCGGTCCAATGGCAAGAGGCAAAGCCGGAGGGTGGCCTTCTGAATGCTGGGCTGCTGCTCCCGCGCGGCAATTGCCTTGGTGATGTTTTTCAGCAATAAAAGTTCCAGACAGTGTCGCTGACTTGCAGATAGTTCATCGCGTATGGTGTCAGCGGGCTCGTCTATAACGTGTATTTCCATCCTCTCAAGAACATTCCTGGACCGTTCTGGGCGAGAGCATCGCTGGTGAGACCTTTCGGGATGTACGCAAGGAATTGTCGCGTTGATCAGGTGGTGTAGATATGGCGCTTCTACCATTGTGTAGCCGGGCGCTGGCATCTCGTTCTTCAGGAAGCGCACAAGCGTTACGGTGCGTCTTGTCTAAAGTGACTGATCCTGTCCATCATCTGACGGCCAGGTAGGAGACGTGTTGCGCGTGAGCCCGAACGAGCTTTCATTCGCCAGCGCCAGTGCGTACAAAGCCATCTATGGCGGGCAAAAGACTGCGCCAATCGTAAAGAGCGAATTCTACGATATGATCGGTCTTGGTTTCGACGAGGGATCTATGGGCTCGGAACGGAATCCTCATGCGGCGTTGCAGAAACGCGAACTGTTTGCCGAAGCCTTTGCTGACAGGAACTTGGCCAAGCAAGAGGCAACGATGCAAAAGTTGGCCGATTTCTTGGTTGCCAAGATAGCCAAGTTGGGCAATACGGCGCAGGGTATGGACATGGATAAGTGGCTCGTGTATTTTGCTTTCGACTTGACAGGAGAAATGGCCTTTGGGGAGTCGTTCGCATGTATGGAAAAAGGTTACCACCCCAGATTCTACCACGTTGTGACAAAGCTGACCAGGGTTGCAGAAAATGCGCACGAGTGGCTTGAACTTATCATGCCTCTCTTCTTCCTCATCAACATAGCCGACAATTTGAGGCGACTTCCTCTCGCGGGTGACATTGGCCAGCCGAATTCCCACGAAATGGACGAACGGTATCCGAAATAAGATTGTGAGGTATTCAAAGGACCAGACTGCAAAGTATGCTCTCTTTTGATCGAGGATGATGCGTTTGACTGACGTGCGCGCCAGGCGTCTTCGACGAGAAGGCCGACAAGATGATTTTTTCGACAACGTGTCTAACAAGGTCCGGAAAGGTGAAGTGTCAGAAGAACAAATGGCCGCTCACTTGTTCACCTTGAGGTAAACTGCTTGTTGCATGGAGTGTGTTTCGTATCGATATCTGACGTACCCGTAGTGTGGCAGCTGGTGAGACAGCTGCGACGGCCATGACCGGATTGATGTACTACTTGCTTACCAACCTCCGAACTCTTCAACAGCTGCAGCGGGAAGTGTACGTGGAGCGTACAAGAACGCCCACGAGATTGATATTGCTTCAACTCTCAAATTGCCCTATCTTCAAGCTGTACTGAAGGAGGCAATGCGGATTTTCCCCGTGGTACCCCAAGGTCTACCGCGAATATCGCCTGGGCTTGTGATTGAGGGACATTACATCCCAAAAGGAGTAAGCATCCATTGTGTGAGAGATCTTTTCGCGCCAATCAGTAACATCCGTAGACCGAAGTGTACGTCTCTGGGTGGTCGGTCACCCATGACGAACGCTATTTCCATGAGCCGTATACTTTCAAACCGGAGCGCTGGATCGACCCGCAATGCCAAGATGTCAAGCAAGCAAGCCAGCCATTCTCACTCGGATCTCGAGTTTGTCCAGGGAAGCGGTCAGTGTTTTCCGTCTTCATGAAACGTAGTTGCTGACATTATCAGTTTCGCATACTCGCAGATGTCTATCGAGATGGCGAAAATGGTGTACAATTACGATATGGAGCTTGTTGAAAGCAGTCGAAACTGGAGGGAAGACTGTAGGGTCCACTTCTTCTGGTGGAAACCAGCATTGAACGTGCGCTTCCGGCCGCGCGAGGACATGCTTTCATGATGGTTATGCGGAAACTGTTGACTTGGTGCTGTATCATAGTAGTTTGGTAGCGCCACTCTGCACCACGTTGAGTAGACTTTGATGCAAGTTTAAAACAGCAACCAGTGACTCTTTCCGTCTTGGGGTTGCCAACCAATGGTCCACTGTATCTTGACCACTATGGGCAATCAGCAAGACCATACCAAAGTCGTCCAGTTCGTCTGCATTTCCGTGCTGCATGATGCGATCAAATTTCATTCTCGTAGTCCAAAAAGGGTCATAGTTCTGCTTCGCTCGCTCCCATTCCAACGGGCCTGAGGTATCCCACAATTTGCGCTGGGCGGTGAAAGAGTGGCCAAAAAGCTCCCACGCCGGTGAGGGGAAAGAAGTCTGCTGGTGGGAAAGGGAAGTCGAAGCAACTCGTGCTTGCCAGGACGGATAAGCGGTAGCCGTTTACGGTTGGCTTGATTTATCAGCAGCGCTACATTAGCCCTGCTCGCCGCTTATGACTAATGTATATTACATGCTACAAATAGACTAGCGCACGGCCGAAATTCGGCTTCACGGGCGTCACGACAAGCGGAATTCAAACTGACGTCCAACCTCTTCGGCTTTCTCACTCTCTGCTCTCCATATCAAAGCTCTCTATCCACCATAGTAGACGCTTACGCTACGTGGACCGCCGGCGCTGCTCCTTACCTCAACCCCACCAGCACTCCGCCGTACCTCCCCGCAGGATATCCTGCCGTCGTACCTCCAATCCGAATCCGACGCATCCTCAAGCCACAAGCATGGACAAGAAAGCCGGTGCCTACGGCGGCGCCTCCGGGGGCGGCGACACCGACTTCCGCAAGACGTACGACCGCGAAAAATACGCGCGGCCCAAGCCAAAGAGCGCGAGCAGCGCGAACGCGAAGAAGGCAAAGCGCGCTACGAAGCCAAACAAGAAGGGCGCTCATACCGCCGCCGCGCCTCGACGCCCGACGATGTGAAGATGACGGAAGCGCGCACCTCGCGCGTAGACGTGGCCAGCCTCATCGGCAAGACGATGCTCGTCCCCGCCGGCTCGGGCGTGGGCAAGCGCGGCAAGTCGGCAGGCTTCTTCTGCGAGGCGTGCGACATGACGTGGCGCGATCACATTTCGTACGTTGAGCATCTCAACTCGAAGCAGCATCTTTCGAATACCGGGCAGAGTATGGATGTGAAGCGGGCGGATTTGGACGAGGTGCGCGAGAGGCTGAGGTATCTGAGCCGGAAGAGGAAGGAGGCACAGAAGGTGGAGGAGGTGGATCTTGATGTCAGGCTGGATAAGCGGAGAGAGGAGGAGGAGAGGGAGAGGGAGGAAAAGCGCAGGAAGCGGAATGAGAAGAGGAGGGCGAAGAAGCAGGATGAGTGGTGAGGGACCCGAATCACGTATTGAGCATTTCTCCGGCGTTTTAGGGGCCCTTTTAAGATACCCATACATTATTAATTCCCATCTCGCAGCGAGTACGCTTCAGATCAAGATTCGTCCGTTGGGGGGGCTGATGTCCCAATCCCACGCGTACAAAGGGCACCTCACCTCTATAGCTCGGACCAATACAGGAAAGCCATCAGCTCCAACGCCCCTAGTAAATGCTAAAGCTCTCCCGGCCTCTGCTTACTCACCACCACCACGTACCGAAATCGTACCAACGCAGTATACGCAACATAGCGGCCTTGAACGGAACCACGCCTAAGATCACGTTGTACACGAATCACGGCTGTCCGTATGCGCACCGCGCGCACATTGCGATCAAAGAGCTGGGCCTCCAGTACGAAGAGGTCATCATCAATCTTGACAAGCCCAGGGAGAAGTGGTATTTGGACATTAATCCTGTGATTTTTTTCTTGCGTTGTGGTATTTAGATCCGGGTGAGGCTTTAGAGGAGTGTAGGGGTTATGGTAACATCTTCTTTTCTTGTCTTGATACATTCACTCGACATCCATCCACTACAAAGAGCGGACAAGGAATACCGGATGCTCGTCCCCTGCACCCACCATGCTAACGCACATACACAGCGCGGCCTCGTCCCCACCCTCTCCTTTAACGACAACATCATAACCGAATCCGCCATCGTCGCACACTTCCTCGCAGACGCCTACCCCTCGCACCTCCTCCCCACCCCCGGCACCGTCTCCGCCGCGCTCCAGCGCGCCCGCATCGCCTTTTTCACAGACACGTGGAATGCCAAGGTGGCCAGCTATCTGTTCAAGATCATTGCTGCGGTACGTATATATCTTTCAGACACCACACTACCCTCTGTCCATGTTTGCGTAACCACAGAAGCATTTCTGCACCTATAGCGAGGCCCGTAGCGCACACAGACTTTGAAGATGAGGATCATGAGATGGAAGTGTAACGCTAAGCTGTATACGCAGTACACCCCAGACTCAAAAACCGCGCTATCCAAAGACTTCGTCAGCGTCGTAGCCCAAGAAATCGAGCCGCTGCTCGCAGACGCGGCGCCTTTTTTTGGCGGAAGCAACAAGTTGACTATGGCGGAGGTCATCGTGGGTGCGTATTCCATCCCATGCCATGCCATCCCATCCCTCCCCCTGTATCCTCAACCCCAACGCCCCCTCTCCCCCACCGATAAATATGCATATAATTTTCTAACACAACCCCACCCCCAACAGCACCATTCATAATCCGCACCTACGCCTTCGCAAAACGCGGCGTACTGCCGCACGCCGTAACCGAGGGACTGGATAACCTGCCGCGGTTCGCGAAGTGGGCGGGTGAGGTTGTCAAGCAGGAGAGCGTGACGTATGTGTGGGATGAGGAGGAGATTGTTAGGGGAACGGCGGAGAAGATTGAGGGGATGAAGAGGGCGTAGATGGAGGTGCTGGGCAGGGTGGAAGTGACGCGGCAAATTGGTTTGGTGGAGGTGGAGGTGGGGCTGGAGGTAGAGGTAGGGAAGGGGTTACTGTATCCCTGTTCATACCCGGCGTCTAATCTATGCTGGAGTGGAGGACATGCTGTACTATGCTATACCATGCTCTTGCTTTACTACCACCGGGTCGCCTCGCAACAAACCATGCATTTTTGAAAACAAAAAACCCAGATAGGAAACAGCGACCCCTCTCGCTGTGTGCAATGTGCAATATGCGATGCCACGCTACATAACAAGTCGCGGCCGAAAAAAGAACCCAACCTAATGCCGATTTTTTGCATGCGAAAAAGACAGACTGAGAGACAGACCAAACCCAACATGCCCGCCACACCACGCACGCCATGCCCCCAACCCCAAAAACCAAAAAACCAAAATACGCAGAGAGACAAACCCCCACCCCCTTTTATCCCCTCGTGGTTGCTTGATCAACTCCACCCAGCGCACCTACCTCGCCCAGCTCACCCCATCCTACATCCCATCTCAGACGCGTCCTCCGCTCCATCCATCCACCCACCCCAACCCTCAACCCTCAACCAACTCCGTACGCCGAGGCTCCCCCCGCCTCGTCCGCTTCGTCGGCGGCAGCGCCTTATCCGCCGCACTGAGCTGGAGCATAATCTCCGCGGCGTCGACGTCGGAGCGTGTGTGCGAAGCGTGTGTCTCGTCGTCTTGCCGTGCGGGACTGGTGTTTGGTTGCGGAGTAGGTGGTACAGTGTGGGGAGAATATGGTTCATTGGGCTGGTGGTGGTGCAGTGTGCTGTGGGCAGGGGCAGTGTAGTCTTCTCTTGAGTTGGGATTGGGAGGGTAGTCTGTGAGGGCGACTTTGGAGAGGGTGCGCTTGGTCGGGGGGTGCAGGGGTGGGAAGGGGGCGTCTGGCAGGGGGGTGGGGTGGTGGTATCCTTCCGGTAGGGAGGATGATAAGAGTTGAGGTTGGAGTTGGGGCTGGCAGCAACCTTCACCATCCTGCACCTCTGAGTGCTTCGGTCGGCTGTGCTTGGTATCCGCGTATCCCTCCTGCACGGCCACCCTCTGAATCCGATTCTCATAGTACCCCTCCGGGACGGACGTCGGCAGCATGTGCCGAATCGAAGGAAGCACCGCGCTGTTCTGCTCCATATCCGGCGAACTAAACGGCGACGCGAAGAAAGGTGAAGAAGAAGATGACGGCGACTTCGCCGACCCGTTGACTGAGACCCACGTCGTGCTCCGCGGCGAAACCTGCGGCGAGAAGACGTACTTCTCATTGTGCGGGTCTTCCTCGGTGGTGAAGTAGCCGCTTTCCTCCGACTCTCTTGGGTGCCGCGACACCGTGTCCCACGGGGGAGAGTGGAACTGCGGCTGCGGTGGTGGAGGGTGTGCCGAGGATGGTTCCCGCACACCACCTGGGATTTTGTACGCTGGGCCCTCGGTTCGGAAGCGCGTCGTTTCGTCGGTGCAGGACTGGACGATGGAGGGGTCGATGAGGAATTTGCCGTATTTGGGGTGCGAGGGGGGGAGGCAGGTCGAGGGGAAGTCGTTGCCGAAGACGGGGGTGAGGGCCCAGCGGATGTGGTAGCAGAAGGTTGCGGCGATGGCTTTGGCGGCTTGGTAGGGCATCCAGTATCCTGAGGGGATGGTGAGTAAAGGGGCTGTAGGGGAGGGATGGGGGAGACACTGACCTTGGCAGACTAGGGCGCCGCCGGTGATGCTGTAGCTGATGTCTCGGAGGCCGGGGTTTTCTCGTAGGGCTTTGGCTGGTATCGTCTGCGATGCTTAGTGGTTTTGTTTTGCGCGGCGCGACTGGACTGACCTTGGAGTGCTTCAACGACTTGAAGAACGGCGTCATGCGCACGAGGCCGACGTTGTAATCCCATACAACGGTGTATTCCCTGTCCTCACCCGGCACCCGGTACGTATAATGGAAGACTATCGACTAGTTAGCGGCACAGTCATCGTTCGGAGAGAGCGCCATACTTTCGAAGGCCTCTCTCGCAGTCTTCTCCAAAAAGTCTTTCTTGTCGCTGTTGTAGGGGATATGTCGCACGCCCTTCTTCTGGATCTCGCCCATGGGGAATATTCGAAATCTCCGGTGCTGCGCGGCGAGGTCCTCGTCGACTACGGATTCATATGGAGGATAGTTGACGTGGCCAACTGTCTTTGTTCCCTCGGCAAATATAGGTGCATCCTTGGGAATTTTCTGCCGCTTTGGTATGGAAGGATATGACCCCACTGGGCACGGCAAGGATGCCGGAGTCGGAGACTCAGAGTTGCGATAGCCAGTCCTTTCGCTGCAGAAGGGGTTGAGCAAAGAGTGGATCTTCATACTGGCCAGGCGCGAAAGGTCAATAGGCTAAGTAGTAGTGTGTCGCGGTGTACTCGTCGAGGGTGGACTTGAAGCAGAGACCAGGATGAGCAGAGAACTAAGCTGCGGTGCAACGACGGAGTGGTTTGGGCAGCGGGAAGCTGGAGCAGTGGTCTGGTCGGCAGAAAAGAGGCCTTGGGTACTGCGTTTGCACGTTTGGCCACGAGGCCGAGACAGACAGCTTATACGGGCAAGCGATATCGCTGAGTATGCGCTCCAACCACGCGTTTCAGGGTCTCGTCTCTTTGTCGGTCAGTGTTTGACACGGCTGGAGACACTCAAGTAGGTACGTACGGTATGCTTCAGATAGTCGAACGAGGGTTGGGACACTGTCGAGCTCTGGTCCTTTTCGTGGCGGCGAGAAGGCACGATACCCTGGACGGATGGTTGGACGCAGGCTAGAGATGGTCGTCCGACAAACGGATGGTTTCCCGTGGCGGTAATTTGTTTCGCTTGGTGTCCAACGGATTGCCAGTTCGGCTTGTCCAGTAACTGCTTGACTGTGGGGTAGTGACAACAGGTCAGCACACGTCAAGACGAAAGGTATACAAATGAGCGGCCGTCTTACCAACGACGATGTTCGTATACCTCGTCAGTCGCACGCTCGGAACTCGCAGATTCCTAAACCAAGTTGGTAGTGTGGAGCAGGAAATGCCAACAGTAGAGTGCTAAGTCGGCCCCAGGTTCTACTGATGGGTGCGTCTCTTGTATTATCCCGTCGGCCGCTAGCTTCTACCCTCCCGAGAGCGTGGTAGCAGGTCGTCCAAGCTTCTGCGAATAGCCTTCGGTATGAAGAAGCGAACATGTCGCCAGGTTTCAGAGCAGACTCTATGTGGCTTGATGGAATGCGAGAAGGCAAATCGATTGATTGGATCAAACGAATGTTGCCAGATACAGTATCGACGAGCGTGCAGAAGTGGGGGGGATCGAGGACCTTGTTTCACTGCGTCAAACGCTCTTCCCGCCATGAACCCTGCATTTTGACCAGGGCTTCTACAGACTTTCTTTGTTGTGAGGTCTTTTGGCGGCCTTCGCAAAACAATTATGGTGGGCGAATTGTGCAGATGCGCCGCAATGATGCAGTGTGTAGACCAAGCTTGTCAACTGACTAATTACGGCGCAGCCCTACACTTCAGCCCTTCGATCGATCATATGATCGAGACATGCTCCATTACTCGTATTGACCCTTTGTTAGAGAAGCAAGCCACAGCACGAGCACTTTCAAGACCCACGGTGATGAGCGTACCCAGCGCCCAAGACTCGCCATGCACTGCACGGTCGGCATGAGGCGCAACATCGCGGCCTCGCTCCTGGCACCGACCGTGCAAGCCGGCACGCTCATGTTCCTTATCCGCACCACCGGTGAAGAGCGAATGGGTATCGCTGTCTACATGCAGCGTCCCGAGAGTACAAGCGCACGTACCTATCTTGGCCGACCCGCACTGGCAAACGTGGTCGCATACTGCCTTGCAGTCTGGACATTTCGGCTGCCTGCGCAATTGCGAGCCCAGCCGCTAAATCAATTGGCTGGACATTCTAGCGGTGAGATGCTATCCGGGGACTCCAGCATGTTGAGACGGATACTCGAAGCAGCCCATCCCGGCTATGTGCTTGCTCTTTTGGGAAGCATGAAGCGCCTCGTTGCTGCCATGCCAACAGCGCGCTTGGAAATAATTCTTGCTCTGTGACCTGGTACCTCATTCATAGAGAGCGTGCTATGGCGCTCCTATGCAAGCCACTTCACTACTATGTTGACGGCGAGCATTGGATCCGGGGGCCGTGCTTGGCCAGATGCCTGCTCTGCGAACAAAGAAAATGGTTTCAGGCCGCAAAAGCGGCGTCTTGTGTCTCACTCTTGACCGCCTCATGGAGTGTGCAAGCTGCATGGTGGGTCCAAGACAGATGCAATTGCTGCCCCGGCGACAGTGCGTTGATTGAGCAGTGCTCCGAGCACCGCTTCCATTGCCTAGAAGAACGAATCGATACTGAACTTGAGTATCGTATGCCGCTTTAGAGCAGCTGAGTCTCAAGGATACGACTTGATGGTAAATCCTGGCGTCGTGGGCAGTGTCATGTGGGTTGCCATGGCTATTCACGTTCGGGCTCCATCGACGCACTCGCCCGTCGGTGAGCTATTCGACGACGCATGCTTCCCGTCTCCGTCCGGTGAGAGCAAGTCCAGCTCGAACTTACTTCGACCGCTACCCAGCAGCAAGGTCAACACTGTATGTCTGAGGCCAGAAGTCACCCGCCCAAGGCATACAGCCGCAACTATCGAAGCACGAAGGCGTTCGGCTGCGTCATGGACAAGGCGTTTGCAAAAAGAAATATCATCCCAACGAATGTTTAACCCGCAGAACCCACAAAAGGCAACAAGTCTGACCGACAGCCCCACAGTACGCGAGCACGGAAGAATTGCGGTGTGCGAGAGAGCAATGCCATCGACCGATCGATCATGCCTCGCTTTCGTGAGCTCGTCGGTATGCTCCCGCTTCCGCAATGCTACACAAATTCCGGCCGGCTAGACTGACAGACGGGGTCCCGTCGTTTTAGCCTTTGAAAGGGGGAACACAAACACACCGCCCCTCGTGCCTGTCCACTAGGAGGCGACTATCGTGTGGAAGACCTACGAAGAGCGAGCGCATTATGCACAGCGGATCGAACACCCTCTTGCCAAATGTTTACCGTTCCTTTTGTTGACTTGACGGCGGAGCTCAGCGCCGCGCACTATCGACAAAGCCCACGTTCTCGTTCGTCATGTTTCAGACGATCGAGCCAGCTTGGAGGTAGGTCTGCACTACTGAGCGATATAGGAGCGTCACCGTCCACAGCCAGCCGGCTATATCATACCCTCGTCTAACCTCATTAGTGCGACACGGCTGTCAAGATCTGGAGTACGACGCCGTACCGTGGTGTCCCAGCGTGTCCGCAACGGCAAGAAAATCGCCTATGGCTTCGTTCCGCTGCCGTGTCGCCTGCTGTGCGCGCGACCAGGGACGCCAATACGCAAGCGACCACGATTGACTTGACGATAGCCTTCGAGGAGGTTTGGCTAAGAGAGCACGAGAGGACCGGTGGAACGCGTCATGTTCTGGCGCCATTGCACCGAGGAGGAGGGCGAGTCTGGTGACTGGTTCGCGAGGGCGACGGAGGGCGTCAGAAGGTTTCTCGAAACTCTAGAAGATTGAGGTGATGCTAGAGGTTGCTGGTGCTAACTGCATGCTGTTAGGTACCTGGGCTGCTATCGTATCCAGCAACCGGATATTGAGTGTTCGCCCCAGCGTGCCGAACGCGTAATCGTGGAGCATACTGATGGCAGTACTACACAGAGTACCAGCCACCAACTCTTGCCGTGATGAAGCGAACTGCCACACTGTATGCCTCACCTATGGATATGAGCACGCTACCCGCCGAGGGCATTCCACCTCCTCATCAACTCTCCCCATTTGATTTGCCTACACACACACCAGCATCAACGCAATACCCACCCACCACCCATCTCATTTCTACCCCCTCACAACACACATCCCAATCTCCACACCCTCGAAGACGCCCACAACACCAAACCCACCATACTAGACCCATCGCACGCCCACCACCACACACACAGACACACCCAAACACAGCGCACCCACCCCGTACGCCCACCCTGTCAAAATCTCCCAATCCTCCCTCGTACCCCCGCCCCCGGTCCCACCCGTCTCGCCGCCAACACCCCCGCACAACCTGTACCCTCACAACCCCCTCACACGCCCTTGCACAAACCCCGTCGCACCCGCGCCGTCACTCCCCTTAGCCACGCACACAAGCCCAACGGGCGATGGCATCTCGCTCGTCTATAGTTCCTCCCTTGGGCAAGGTTTCCGTGGGCGTGATCGATGTCGCCGACTTGTGGGACGGGCTGGTGCACGCGTGTGACGGGTTTGTTGGTTGTGAGAGGGGAGTTGTCGAGGACGTTGGTGGTGGTGGGACGGAGGGATGGATGGATGGGAGGGGGGGAGTAGGTGTCAAGCTTTGTGGCGCTTTTGGGTAAGTTGGACGGAGGGTTGGATCTGTAGGTACGAGATGTTTGGGCGGTGGGGTGGGCGAATTAGAGAGGAGGGGAGGGATTGGGGAGGGGCCTTGCCTTGTTCCTGGTTGTGTAGTGTTCGAGAAGCGTGGTTGAGGGTGCTAGGTGGATAGTGGGTGATGAGATGGGTGCGCTGCTTGTGCGAGGGCTGCGCACGACTTCTGCGTGGACGCTCTGTTTGAACAGGAAGGGCTGATGAGGCTGTTAACAGAGGCTGTGCAGTGCAGTGCAGTGCAGTGCGGCGCATCTATCGCCCTCTCCACCTTGCGGCTTCGGCTCCTACGCATACCTTATTAACTCTCCTTCCCCACACCAATTATAGGTAGTGCAGCAACACGCACCGCATTCTCCCGCCGTGCTGGCAAAAGCCACGACCAAAGCACCAAAAAGAGGTCTGACAGCTCTGACAGCTCTGGCAGCCGCTCCTGTGCGAGGGAGTATCGCACCGTTGCTACCACTACAGTCGTACAGTACAGGTGACACCGATACCACGTCGAGTGATACGAACGCGCGTTCGCATTTTACTGTTCCTGCCGTAGGAGAAGCGTAAGTGTGTATGTGCATATATAGAAACAATGTAAATATAAATAATATAAAGAAAATATAATAAATACGATAAAGTAAAAAAAAAATCCAACCGCCACACTACACAACCCTCCATCTCATATCCTTATCTTGCCCTATGCTATCACAATCGCCCACCTATGCCACTCTCACCTATGTGACGAACGACATTCAACTCAACTCAACTCAACTCAACCCAACCCAACCCAACCTAGAAAAAAAAAGGAGCTCAAGGTAAACCATATATGCATTATCCATATACCTAAACGCCAACGCCGCGCCGCGCCGATCCCATCCATTACCCCAAAGAAAAATATAACGCCCCCAGCACCACATATGCACCAGCATTCCAGCCGGGGTATCTCGCATCCCATGCCAACCCATCCTCAACCCCCCTAACCAACCCCCAAACCCCCAAAAACGCCAATCCAACCCAATCCAACCCCACACCCCCACACCTACTCACTCTCCTCCCCAAAGCTCACCTCACTCCCCTCCTCCTCACTCTCCTCATTATCACTAACCACATACTTCGCCGGTTTCGCCGCCGCCGCCCTGCGCCCCGGCCTCGCTGCCGCCGCAGCAGGTTTAGCCCTAGCAACCGGCTCCTCATCCTCATCATCGGAGATAATCTCATCAGCAAGCTTATCCGCGTCATCCCCCATAGTCTCATCCACATCCACATCCTCATCCTCATCCGAGTCAATAGTAACGACGGGCTTCTTAGCCTTCGATTTCGGCGCAGACTTAGACGCAGCACCGCCATCTTTACTCTTCCCCAAGCGGGCCGCATACGCCTTCGCAGCAGGACTAAGCTGCGTGCTCTTGACAGCCGCGACAGTAGGAGCTTTAAGTTTTGACGCCGCACCCGCCGTCTTAGCCTTGGACGCAACCTTGACCGGCTTAGGTGCAGCCGCTTTCTTCGTGCTGAAGAGCAAGTCGTCGTCTTCATCCGAGTCCGAGCCCATGAGCGTGTCAGTAGCCTTGCGCGGTGGGGGCTTGGCCGGCGACATGAGGAGGTCGTAGTTCGTCTCGTCGGCTTCATCGTCGAGCTCCGTCGGACCGGCTTTACGACCGTTGGCTTTCGAGGCTCCTCCCGTGGCGCTGCCGGGACGCGCGCTACTAGGACGAGTGGAAGTGGTGGAGAAGAGAGGCCGGTCGTTGGTGCTGGAACCGATGGTCTTGACCATGGCGCTTACATCGAAGTCATCGCCGTCCATGTCGTCGTCACTGTCTTGGTCGACCACGTAGTTGGTAGCCTTCTTGGCTGCGCCTCGGGCAGTCCTAGAGGTGGTGATCGTCTCGGCCGGTTTCTTCTTCTCAGCCTCTTTGGCAACGGCAGCGAAGACGTCAGAATCAGAATCCGAGTCGACAGTCACAGGCGTAGCTTTCTTTTTCGTTGCAGCCGGCCGAGCGCGCTTCGATGCAGCCGCGGGAGCCGGAGCCGGCGCTGGCTCATCAACATCCATCGTATCGTCTAGTTCTACTGGTGTCTCCTTCTTCAGATAGGAGAGCATGCCAGCCTGCTTTGTCGCGGGAGCAGTCGTGCTCTTCAGAGCTGCTGTCGCGCTGGGCTTCTTAGGCTCGTCAGGCTCCTTCTTCAAGTAGCTGAGCAGACCTCCGGTCTTCGGCTTGGCCTTCTTCTTAGCAGGGCCATAGTCGGAGACATCAGAGTCGGAGTCGTCAGAGCCCGCTCTCTTCTTCTTACGCTTGCCGCCCTTGGAAGCACCGATACCAAGTTTCTGAGACGCACGACGGCTCATGTGCGCAATCTTCTTGGCACGCTTGTCTTCATCTTCGAGCTCATTGTGCCATTCAGCAACAAACTCGTCCAGGTCTCGTATCCAGAGGTCCTTAGGCGTGAGCATCTTAAGAGCATCAATCTCCGCCTCCTTGTCGCCAATGAGCTTCTGGAGCCTCTCTACACGCTCCTGTGTCAAAGACCAAATGGCCATCTGTAGTGCGTTAGACTTGGTATCTCAATTTATGGGGCAATTCCACTTACACCGAGAAGATAGTCGTAGTCGTTTGCGCCGACAACGCGCTCATCTTCGTCATCCTCCTCCTGTGCCTCCTCTTGTTCGCCAGCCTTCTTCGCGTCCGCGACCTTTGGGAAAGGCGTAAACCCAAGCTTCTTCAGCTCTTCGACAAGGACAGCCTTCTTCTTCTTGGAAACAACGAGCTTCCCATCGATGATCATCTGAATGAAACGGGCTTGGTTAGTCATTCGTGTGAGCTCCCTCTCCTGCTCTTGAAGCAGATATGCCTATACAGTGTTAGATTCAATGCGACTATGCTGCGGACATGTCTTACCTTGCGCTTCTCGTAGAACTTGAGACGAATATGGTAGAACTCTTCCATGATGTCGAGAACGGTAGCATATTTGTGAATGCGACCCTGGGCATCGAAGGCTACCAAGTTGGACGTAGCCATGGTCTTTGAGATCTTGAAGGTCTCTTCGAAGCCCTTGGATCGAGCGGCCTCCATGTGCTTGTCCTCCATCTTGATGATGAAATGCACCTTGTCCGGAGTGTTGTAATCGACGTAGTCCTTGATGAAGGACGGCACCTTCTCAGCTTTGATGATGTCCTCGAGTTTCTCTTTGAAGTCCTGCGACCAGTAGCGTACGGGCAGCTCTGTGACTTCAACCTCGTTATCGCCGGTCTCGCGGATGATACCGGTGAACTTGTAACGATCGTTGCCGATATCTTCCGTCTGACCCTTGAAGCCACGGAACCAGGGCATCATCGGCTTCATATCCTCTTTCGAGCCGCCGTCTTTCATGCGGAGTTTCAGATTCTCCACGATATCAAGAGGGTTGTAGTTGGGAATGTTTGAACTCCAACCAGTACCGATACCATCTGCACCATTGACGAGCGCCATAGGCAGGATAGGCACGAAGAATTCGGGCTCGATCTTGTTGCCATCTGATTCACCGTATTGAAGGAGGGCATCGTCGTGCGGGTGGAAAATCCGTCGAGCGAAAGGTGAAAGACGAGTATAGATGTACCTGGCGCTGGCGGCATCTTGTCCACCTTGAAGCCGGGATCCGAAGTTACCACTAGGCTCCAAGCAATTGATGTTGTTGGAGCCCACGAAGTTCTGAGCAAGACCGACAATGGTACCCTGCATAGAGGCCTCCCCATAGGCATAATCTGTAGTACCGGAGACGGAACCAGCGAGGTCAACAACCTTGACGTCCTTTTTGAGGTTTCGCCTGAAGCAGGTGTACAGGACCTTTCGTTGACCGGGCTTGAACCCGTCAACTATCGAGGGAATAGAACGGAGATTGTCTGCCATGCTGAAGAGGATGAGCTCTTTGTTGACGAAATCATCGTAGGTGATCTCTTTCGTAGTAAGATCGAGATGGTTGCCAGGTACAAAGTCTCGCAGCCATTCTTTACGGGCATCTGCCTTCTTCTTTGAGAATGCGAGCTCGATCAACGGCTCTTCCTGGGCTCGCATGGTGTGAAAAGCTTTCATATGAGTGTCGAGATCTCTGAAGTAGATTTGGGCATCGGCGGGGCCGCTGGTACCCAATCCCTTGTAGTACTTGTGATCCCATCCCTTCTCGTCCTTGTGCTGCTCTTTCCATTCCTCATACTCGGGCATCGAGAAAAAGCTCTTCAGGCCTTTTGGATGCTTTGGGTCGCCCTTCCATACCTTCACAATGGGAGTAATGAACTCCATGAGGAAGTTGGGAATCCTAAGAAGACTGGGGAACTGGCATTGCAAGAAATTGATCAACAACCCCTTAATATGACTGCCGTCGTGATCCTGATCGGTCATGATCATGATGTGGCCGTACCGAAGCCCTTTGGTGTCGGTATACTCCTTCTTGTGTTGAAGCCCCACGAACTTCTTGATGTTCTGGATCTCCTGGTTCTTCGAGATCTGATCGATGGAGGCATCGCGAACATTGAGCAGCTTGCCGCGAAGGGGAAAGACACCGAAGAAATCAGGATTGACCACGGCACGACCGGCCAGAGCAAGCAGAGAGGCCGAATCACCCTCGGTCAGGATGAGGGTGCACATGTGGCCGTCCTTGGTGCCTGCCTTGTTGGCATCCGTGAGCTTGGCATTGTTCATGCGACTGCGTTTGTTGCCATCCGTCTTCTTCAGGAGCTGGTCGGCCTTCTGTGCTGCGAAATGCATGATGTTCTGGATGACTTCGGTCTTCTCGATCTGCTTCATGAACTTGTCGCTCAAGGTGGGCTTGCTGCCGAACTGGCTCGCTTTAGTAGTCAGCTGCTCCTTGGTCTGCGATGTGAATGCAGGATTGACAATCGAGCAGTTGACGAAGAGAAATATGTGGTTCTTGATCTGAGCCGGCTTGAGTTTGACGCCGCCCTTGTTCTTCTTGTTGACAATGGCTAGCAGCTTCTCCACGATCTGGTCGGCGATGAAGTTCACGTGGGTACCACCCGAAGTTGTGGCAATGGAGTTCACGAACGAAACCTGGTTGAACGATCCATCTGAGACTGCAAAACCAATGTCCCATCGGTCGTGGCGGTCCGTGATGATGACATCTTTATCGTCCTCGGACTTGCCCTGCTCAAGACGAATAGCCTTGGTGTACATCTCCATGTACTTGGCAAAGCTGTTGACTTTGACGCGCTCGTTGTTGAGGTACACCTTGACGTTTCGCAACGTGCCAGCCATATCGTACGTCCGACGCTTGACGAGAGCTTCAAAGTCGTCATCGATGCCCGCCATGCCGAACTTCTTAAAATCGGCCTTGTACGTGACCTTGGTGTAGTCGTCCGTCTTGATGTCGGTGATCTTGGCTTTGCCCATCTTGCTCATGTTGTCTGTCCACGTCTGCTTGTACTTCTTCTTTTGCCTCGAATCGACTGTCTCCAGCGTGAACTCTGTACTGAAGACGTTACAAAGCTTGGCGCCGTAACCGTTGCGACCACCTGTGACTTTGGCCTGGTTGTCGTCGTAGTTGGACGAAGTCAGGAGATTGCCAAAGATCATCTCGGGCACGTAGATGCCGTGCTGCTTGTGGATCTCGATCGGGATCCCCTTGCCGTCGTTCCGGATGGAGATTTCACCCGTCTCGCGGTCCAGAGTCACCCTGATCTCGCTCATATTCTTATCGTTCTGCTTGTTGTCGGCCGCGTTGACAAGGATCTCGTCGAAGATCTTGTAGAGACCGGGGACGTACGAAACCTCGCGGTATTCCATAGCTTCGGTGGAAGAGTTGTACACCCACATCTTGTCCGAGGTCCGCTCGACGGAGCCAATGTAGGTATCGGGGCGCTTCATGATGTGTTCCAAATGGGTAAGCTGTCCGATTGTTAGCCTCGTGTTTGCGCAGCCCTTGTCCAAAACATACCATCTGGTACTTGCTGCTTGCGCCGCCAGCAGCCGCATTGCCACCAGGCGCTGTGTCCTCTATGCCGTCCATCATATCAAAGCTCTCATTTGCGATGCTCGCCAGGGGTTTGCCGCTCGACTTTTTGGTCGCAGGAGCCTTCTTCTGCTTCGGCGGCGTGTCGGCGAGCACCGGCTCATCGTCGTCATCATCATCGAAAGGATCCTGCATATCTGAGTCGGAGTTCTCGTCATCGGAATCGGCTTTGCGCTTCTTCTTGAGCGCCGCCTTCGGTTTTGCGCTTGCTTTGGGTTTCGGGGGTGCCGAGGCGTCTTTTGGCGGCCGCCCTCGTCCTTTGCCAGCGGCGGCCGTCTTCTTAGGCGCCGCTGAACCTCCTGCTTTGCGTGCGGTTTGTTTGGTACGTCCGACGCGCGGTGCGATGGCGCCCTCGCCAAAGTCGGATTCCTGCGAGTCGTCCATGGCGGTAGGTAGGGGCAGCGTCAGGTACAAGGTCCCGCAGGACAGAAAACAACGAAAAGAACGGACGAGCCCAAGCCAGGCGGAGGTGCGGCGGGCGTACGAAGGGGAAGGGGAGAGTTGGTGGGGAGGTCGACACTGGCGCCGTGTTTTTGTTGATGCGTCGGACTGTCGTAGTGTGTTTTGTTTTGGCTAGCAACGCAACGCGAAATAACACGCTAAGCCCGGACGGGGGTAGCGCCGACCTATTCACGTGCTAGCTCTAGCCCGCTTGCAGCGTGGACCCTGGGCAGAGACACTTTCACTCCTCACGTAGAGGTGAGCGGCGAGTGGTGAGCGGTGAAAGTGAGGCTGTAAGATGATGTAATCGATCATAGAAGTGTTCGTATGCATTGAACTGCCTGCTCCGTCACTACTATTATGTAGCTTCACAAACACCAACCTCGTGTCAGAGATTTGCATAGTACGCGTGGAATCTCTACCCAACGATAGCTATACGCCCGCGCAGAAACGAAAAATAAAAACAAAGCCCAACAACTCCGTGCTATGCGTGATGCTCATGAGCAGAAGAACCGCCAACGCAACGACCTTGCAGCCGCGAGGAAAGCTAGCAGCGGGTGGGGATAGAACGCCGAATGTATGCTGGTCGTGAAAGTCGTTCGCTTCGTGGTGAAGAAACAGGTAGGTAGGATATTGAGAGTGTGGGAAATGCCGGACAGCAGTCGGGCCAGGCCAGCATGAACACCTCGGCGACATGGGTGGACGAGAAGGAAACGTGATAGGCCTGGAATCATCGACCGTCAGTACGGATACATGCCCGGTGGCATAGGGTATCCTCCGCCGATGGGAGGCGTAGGCACAGGCGGCGGCCCCCTCATCACCCGCCCCAGAGCCGGGTGCATCATCGGCGGCTCTTCCCTATACACGCCCCTCTCAGGCGGCGCCAACGAGCTGTCCCTCCGCTTCTTCTTCTTCATCTCCTTCTCTTTGCTCAATCGCGAATGATCCACGAAGCCTCTATCCGCATACCCCGCCGCGGCGAAGGGCGGCTCCACGACGCGCGGCGACGAGTCGTGCGGCAGCTTCAGCTGCACCAGGCCGTAGAAGTAGTCGAGCACGTCTGGATAGCGGAGCACCGAGGCGCGCCAGTCGGCGTCGATGCCGCGCTTGAGCTCGGCGTGGGCTTCGGCAATCTGGCGCTGTAGGTTCTCGACGTACATGGGGTGGATGGGCGGGTGGCCCGAGTACTGCATGTAGACGCTGTAGTTGGGGAGGGTGGCGAGGTAGGCCGAGTGCTGGGCCTTGCGCGTCGACGTGAGGCGCTCGAACTGGTTGAGGATGTGCTGGCGGGCGTGCGAGATGACCCAGTCGCTGCGCACGGTGAATGAGTCGGGGTGCCCGTCTGCTACATACGATTGTAGGCTGCCAGCGGAAGGGGGGGAAAGGGGGGGCGCACCGTATCTCGGTCAGCTTCTCGTCCATGGCGCGCTGCTCGGCCTGCTTGACGGCGATCTGCAGGCGCTCCGACTCGCAGGGACATTCTGGATAGGCGGGCGCATTGCAAATGGCACAGTTGGGAGCCGTTTCCATCTCAGCACGTAGTCACTCAGTCGCTGCTGGCATTATTACCGAACATCCAACGCGCGAATCTAGCGGGAGCGTTGCGGTGTCTTGCTCGCGGGGGCGGGGTTACGGGAGGGGTAGGTGGTACTACCGTGGTAGCACGCCGATGAGGTAGATGAGGAGAGCAGAGGGTGAGGCTTCGTGTGCTTCGGCGCTGTCGCACAATGCTCGAGGCGGTTCGCGGAGCCCTTAAGCAGCGCGAAGGCGGTGACCGAGTACATGATACACGATGCTGTGCACGCAGAGCGCTGCACGAAACCCGCTGGCCGTGCGGCTTCTGGGCCAGTTGGCAGCCGTTGCATTGCGTGGGTGATGCGCTGGCAGGCCTTGCTAGCCCGCGCGCCCATCGGGCGGCCTGCAGGTCCGGCTGCTCCATCGCCAGAGGACGCTGGGGATGCTGCCATGCGGAGAAGAACGAGAGAGGGTATATCATGGTTCGCAGCTCGTCGCGGGAGGGTAGTAGGTCCGACGGAAGTTCAAGTGCTGTGGGTTAGTGAGGAGGGAGCGAAGTAGGTAGCGAAAGCACTCACATGGGCGCACAGCACAGCGCATCTTTGCATCGCATCCGCATCCTCCTCCTCCTCCTTTCGGGAAAACCAACTAGCGGCAGGTGCATAGTACCTTCACTTGACGTCGAGGCAATACAGGAGAAGTGGGACGGACAGCGCCCATCGGCCCTCTTATAGCGTACCGCGAGTGCCTCGGGCGTCAACGATTCTCAGGGCTCAGCCCCAATGCTTCTTTACATGGCCCTTACTCATGTACTACCTCCTACATACAGTGGCATGTCGGATTTGCAGATTCAGCATGGAACACTGGAGTGTTGTCGAGCTGGAATCCTCTCTCCCTATCAATTCCCGTACCCAATCGTCAAAACCAGTCAGCCGTCCTACCAACTACTCACCAACAAGCCTTTGAATTTGAACAATCAGTTAGTCCGTATCTAAACTACCCTCCAATGCCATTCTCCGTCTAGGGAAGCTTGATCTACGTAGTACATGGGAATTTCAATATCCATCCTTATATCCGTCGTGGTTCCATCATTCCGAACCGCGTGCCCGATTGCTCCGGGTCTAAATTCTGAAGCCGACATGCGTATGTTGTCTATCGGGGGCAGTTCGGATCCTGGTTTCTTACTGCTCTGCAGATGTGCTGATAGACCGGGTTTCTGCAGGCCTAGTTTTGGCATGGTCTACATACGGGAAAGGGACAATGAATCGCAGTCGGAATAGACGAGGAGAGGCGTTGGGGAGTTTGTCAGCCGAGCACGCTGGGATACGATATACGAATAGAATCCCGACAGATGCCACACTCTCCGCACAGACCACATGTCAATTCCACGCCCTGCGACATCGTCCCTCGCCCAAAAGAGCTAGACCACCCGCAGCTGAGCATGACTCCCTCCCAAGATTTCTTTTCTTATCTGCGCCGCACCGCGACATCTCTTCAACCTTTAAGCTTTCCTCCGGCGCCCTATTGTCGATTTTGTGAAACGGAACCCCGGAGGGCGTGCTTTCCTTTGTAGGCCGCGTCGCCATTCCGATTCCGCTCCGTCGAGCAAAGAATACGCTTTGGCGTTATGGCTTCTCCGAACGTCTCGTCTGACATGGCTCAGTTCTTCGATTTCGGAGAGGCGGCTATGGGGACGGAGATTAGCCGGCTGGTGTCGAGCGATGGTGGCCATCGGGTTGGGTGTCCTGCTTATGGGCAGGAGGGCGATGAGGGGTGAGTTGCCCGTTTCGTACCTTTTCACTCCGAAGCTCGATACACTGTATATCCTTCTATGAGGTAATTGCGCCAGGGGGGAAAAAGCTCTTAATATATTGTACCTCGGTCTTTCCATTCTCACCGAAACTTGAATTGGATGCGTCTGCACACTCCACTTTACACTTCTTGCCTGACAAATTACTCCAATGCCAGACCTGGCTACTGTTTGATACCATGCTGACAGTTTGAAGATGCCTCTGCGCCGCATTCAATCAGGATATACCAGCCCTGGACGCCCCTCACGCCGAAATCGCACCTGCGGACGAATTCAACACCGACTTCTCGAGTTGGTGAGTCGCCTCTCACTACACACTGTTCTCAGTCCCTGCGCTCATACCCGTGCAGGCTTCCAAGGTATCTGAAGCCCGCCAATCCTTGTGAATACTGCCGGTCAAAGTCGCTGGAGTGCTTTATCTATGACTCCAGTAATGGAGAAATTACGGCCTGCTCGCCCTGTAACGCTTTGTTCCGACCTTGCAGTTTCACCAACCCTGAAAAAATGCCCATGCAGATGAAGAAGACCGCTTTAGACACGTTGCATAGCGTGGCTGAAGTCAGCGAAAGGACCTTTGGAAGCTTCACCGGCAGGAAAACAATGCGATCTCTCGGTCACCAAGGCCCCATCGAGCCGGAAGATCCCGAAGACAAGGCCCCCAAGAAAGGAGCAGCCGCTGCCCGTTTCCCGCGTGCGGCTGTCAAGATCCTGAAGGACTGGATGGTCGCACACATCGACCACCCCTACCCGAGCGAAGAACAGAAGGAGATTCTAGCGACGCAGACTGGCCTCACTCTGAACCAGATCTCGAACTGGATGGCGAATACGAGGAGAAGGTACAAGGCTCGACCAAAGCGAAGCGCATCGCCGAGCATCAGACCATCTACAGAACCCGTCAATATTCCGCCGGGGCGAACCTGGGAGACGCTCAGTATGTATTCCTCGTCAGAATCTGCCATAACCAACGAGGGACGGTTTATCAAGTACCGCCTCGACGGCCGGAGCCAGCATATGGCCGCTCCAGCTGTATTGCAGCAGCAAGAATGTATGGGTTAACTCGCGATAGATCCGTTCGAAAGATGGAAGCACTCTCCCCCCGAAAACGAACCTGCTCCTATGCAAGCTATCGTGCGCAACGTCGAAACTTTCGACTTCCCGGACGAGCAACACAGTGCTTCGAGCAGTTACAGGAAAGAGAACTCCAACGACAGTACAGGCAGTTTCTCCGTCTTCCGGGCGCCCTCGACTACTTCGTTGGAGACCGGCCTCACTGTCCTGTCATCGGGATCTTTGGGATCTCACAACTCAGCGTACTCGCACAGCTCGCGGCACTCGCTTGGTTCGCTGAACAGTCTGAAGTCAAAAGAGAGGCGCAGGCGACGACGTATGCCTACCCGAGCGCCAAAGCTTGACCTAGAAGAGGACGCGCGGCTATTTCAATGTAGGTCGATTCCTCTTCTTCAGTGCTCGCCATGCTATACGATCTGGGACAATACTTGAGTTCCAAATATCATGAACGCCACATTTCTCCAGTCACCGATCCTTCTATTCATCGGCTCGCAAGTTAATTCTTCTTAGGCACCTTCTGCACTGATCGGTTCAAATCCAAGTACGACTGGACTCGTCATGAAAAGTCGCTTCACCTCTCCTTGGAGAAGTGGCTTTGCGCTCCTCTCGGCGATGTAATTACGTGTTCTGCGTCTGGGCAACGCAAATGCGTCTATTGCGACGAGGTCAATCCTAGCAATACGCATCTCGAATCTCACAATCACCGTGCATGCCAGGAGAAGGGTCTGGAAGCGCGGACATTCTACCGCAAAGACCACTTGAGGCAACATCTTCGGTTGATGTAAGTACTCCCAGAAGAGCTTTTTTGGGGCGTCTTGGTCTCCTTTGCGTTGTTGGGCCTAAACTAACCGCCCATCTCAGGCACGGCTGCAAGATGATTCCAAGCATGGAGGTTTGGAAGGCTGAGGCCCAGGTCATCAATTCTCGCTGCGGCTTCTGCGGCCAGACGTTTGTGAAGTGGCAGGACCGCGCCGATCATCTCGCCAAGGAGTTCCGTAATGGAGCAACTATGAAAAACTGGAAGGGCTGTAGAGGTCTCGATCGCCATGTCGCCGCGCACGTTACCAACGCCATGCCGCCATATCTAATCGCGAACGAAAGCAAATCGCCCTTCCCATTCTCGGCTACGAACACGTCGTCGATTTCCCAGCTCGGCATGTCCCTAGCCCAGACGCAGCTTGACCTGGAGGCCATACTACCAAGCCAACTCAACGATTCACCAATGACAAGGGATCTCCAGATGGGCGGAACCACCACCGCGAGCACGACGCAGAATCCTTCACCCCAGAAAACAAGCTCTCGCTCCTCCCACCCCTACGCCACATGCTGGGAGATCCTAACTCTCCGCCTCGGTCGCTTCGCACGCCAGCACATGGAACAACACGGCCGCGGCTCCGTCACCGATGCGCTCCTCCAAAGCGAAGCCCGCCGCATCCTCTACGACGAGGACGACCCGTGGCACGACACCGCAGCCGACAACCCCGAGTGGCTCAGACTCTTCCGCAAAGCACACGGCTTGGACGACGCAGACGCAGACGCCGTCCCTACCACCATCTCGCAGCACGAAGTCCTCGAAGACCTCGGCCTGCGACCTAACGCCCAGCTCGATGAGAGCTTCAACCTTGACCACTTCGCTTGCGTGCGTGATAACTTCCACGATCCTGTGCTGCGGGCTCGCGCGTTCGAATGCACGCTGTCGGGGAGTATGGCGGTTTCGCAAGCCGCTGAGATGGGGGTTTCGACATCGTGTATGTCGGATTTTCCTACCGCGTCTGGAGCGGATAACTTCCCACCCACCACGACTTTCGCCGACTTCCAAGCTCTAAACGCCGTAATGAGCGATTTTGATACCCCCTCTACCGGCGCTGGTGCCGGTGTCGGTGGTTTCCACCTCGGCGAAGATGGCGAGATACGCAGTACGTCTGCGTCCGCGTCTTTTTCGAAAGGGTTAAATGCGTATATGACGCCTATTACTCAGATGGGGTGTAATGCGGGTGGTGAGGGTATGGATGGCGACTTTGGGTTTGGGGTTTTTGAGGGCGTGGGGATGGGGGAGAGTAGGAGTGCGGGCATGGTTGGGGGGGCGATGGGTTGGGCTGAGGCGGATTTGGATTTGACGTTTAGTATGGATATGGATATGGATTTGGGGATGGGGATGGGGGTGTGAGATTGGGCTGGATAGATTAGCAGAGGTGTGAGTTGGTAATAGAGTAGATGATGATGTTGGGTGGCGTTGTTACGGCTAGTTTCATAGATCAAGCAGTAATGATAATTCGATTCGTATTATGTAGTAGATTTTTGTTATGTGTCACGTGACCCACCACTGACCTGCACCACGTGACTCCTTCTTCTCCAGGGCTCCCGCTCTACCGTCCTCCAAAGACATATAAATACCACCCTCCCTCTCCCCTCTGTAAATTCTCCACACTCACACTGTCTTTCCTTCGGGATACTAAAAACGTAAGAGTCGCCAACGATGGTCCTCGTGGCGCCCTGGTGTGTGTGTTTAAAAAACTTTGGAAACTACCTAAATGTGTGTGGGGAGTTGGTGGGGGTGTAAAAAATACCCAAGATGCAACACATGGGGAGGAGGAGTGTTGTGGATCTAAAAGCCGCCACGCTGCTTATTAGACATGGGGTGTGGAAGTTGGAGATTTGGAGTGTGGGTCTGAAAAACGTTAACCTTGGAAGCTGATGTGTTTGGGTTTTGAAAACACCATCATGGGACGACTTGTGTTTGGGAAGGGGGGGTGTGGTGGGGTTCTAAAAAGGCAAAGACCATGGACCTTGGGGATGGGGAGTGGGTTCTAAAAGTGGAACAACTGGCAAGCATGGGCATGGGGGCCGGAGGGACGAAAAACAGGCTCTAAACAGAAGTATGGTCGTTGTGGCGCCTGCGCCTGTCTTAAAAGACTTGGTGGAAGGAGACGATGTGTGTGTGTGGTGGGGGGGGGGCGGGGGTTGTGGGGTTCTGAAATCAATTCTGGCGGCAGACATGGGGTGGGCAGTTGGGAGTTGGGAGTTGGGGAGTTGGTCTAAAAAAGAGGTGGCTAAGAGATAAACTGGGGGCGGTTTGTGGGTCTGAAAACAACCTTGACGGCGGATATGGGGTTGGAGGCACAAAGCCACAATGAAACTCAGAATTGTCTGTGTGGATCTGGTGTCTTTGCAAAATTGGATAATAAAGGATTCATGTGTGGGGGGTTGGCGTGGGTCTAAAAAGTACCAAAATAGGAAGTATGGGGTTGGAGGTATAAAATCAACCTAAACTCGGAATTATGGTCTGGGTGAAAGCTGGCGTGTTTAAAAACGTTCAGAAAGAATACCATGTGTGTGGTTGGCGTGGTTTTAAAAAATGGCTGAGATTGGCAATATGGGGTGGAATGGGGTTGGAGGTATAAAAACATTATGGATTGGGGACTATTGTCTGCGTGAATCTAGCGCCGTGAAAAACTCGCAGGGACTGGATCATATGTGTGGGGTTGGCGTGGTTTTTTAAAAATGGCTGAAATTGGCAATATGGGGTGAAATGGGGTTGGAGGTACAGACACAACGTGACGTGGACCATAGTCCGCGTGGATCTGGCGTCTTTGAAACAACTTATAGGGACTAGATTATGTGTGGGGTTGGTGTGGATTTAAAAAGAGACAGATTGCGATAGTACGGGTTGGAGGTTGCGGTGTGGCTCTGAAACTGAATCAACAATGCGCCATTGGGACTGTGTGTGGCTTTAAAATTGACTCCCAAAGAGCAGATGCAGGTGGAGGTTAGTGCGCGTGGCTTGAAGAACGAGGGTTTTGGTGTCATGTGGGCTCTGTGCTTCCAAAAACACAACTACAGCAACTTATGCGGGGATTCCGTGGGTTCGTTTCCAAATCATAAACAAAGACACAATGGCGGCAGTATGCGTAGCAGCGAAGCGATCTTTGGTATCAGCGGTCGGCTCTTAAACCATGGCATCATGGATATATATTGCTGCCGCGTCTTCGGATCGCTTAAACCAGCTGCTTCCACGTCCAGATGCTTTCAAAATTAGAAAAAAAGACAAGGTATGCGTTTCTTCTCTGGACAACCGGGCTATTTCAACTATTCGCCGCGGGAATAGCTGTAAGAACGTGGCGAAATATAGACTATCCGATGAAAAGACTTCGCTGAATTGGATGGGTTGGTCGCGCCTTTGGAAGGAACAGGATGCTAGATGCATCTGCCTCGCTGTGCGGATACATAGAGCACTACCGGTACTGCCCATGGTCTAGTTTGTTCTAATAAAATACCACTGGTACCAAAGCATGTGCGGTGTGCATTAAAGCGATAAGAAATCTTGGTATTGAGATATTGTTTACACTTTGATACTGTATTCGCTCTGGAGACTAAAATGCATACTGATCCATCTAATGGGCTGCAGCGTTTCTAAAAGAACGGGATTCCGTATACATATATCTGGTTGGGTCTCAGAAATTACGCAATGACCACCCGATGTCGCTGTGTGTCTTGGAAAAACGATATCGACACTCTGCTGTGGCTTCGCAAAAAAAGAAAAATCCGTGCATATTCTCTTGACGTGTCTCAGAGGTAAAAATACATGCCGGAGATGCGGCTGTGCGTCTGAGGAGAATGAAATCTACGGACTGAGAGTACTAGTGCTAAAGGGGAGCGCATGTTTGGGGATATGGATTGCCTACTTTCCGGCCTATTCTGGGTAATTCAGATGGGAGTACGAAAGGTATGCGGGTTACCCTATATGGAGTTGCAGGTTTCGGAACCGACAAATCATACGAGCGTATGTGTGTACATGCTCGAGAAGAGAATCTCATCGCTAGCACGAAACCTCGTTCTATCTTAATACATGGAGACTCAAAGACTACGAAATTCATCATGATGGACTGCCGTGTCTTGGAGACTGTACGACTTTAAGAGGATGCGTTGAACGGCTATAGGAGTGATATATCTCACACCAAGTACGTTGTCTTCCCGGCGCCACTATTCTGACAAGAATACTGAAAATGTCGAGCCAAACCTAATACCTAGGGAGATGGCTTATATTTCTCTAAAAATATTCAGCTGGGCTGCAATGGGTGCCGTAGGTGAGAGACTATTGTTCTTATGAACTCTCGCTCGCAAGTGATTTTCGAAGCTACTGTGACACTCGAACTACCGTGACAAACACAGCATTTTTCGACTTTGAGAATGAGTCGCTATCTGCAATATGTGCTAGATTGCTATAAAAGATGGACCTATTCCTCCGCCTCCTTGCCCACGCCTCTGCTCTTCTTTTGTTGTATACACTAAAAGTCCAACTTAATACTCCTATGTGGTGGTCGCGTTCTTGGAGTGCGCATAACGTCTCATGGGTGTGTTATGCTATAAAATAGTTCGAGTCCGAGCCATGCGGTCTTTGTCGCACTTTCAACATACTCGTTCTTCTGTGTATACTAAAAGAACCGACTACCACGAACTATGTCCTGGGAATTTCAACTCAAAACATCCAACGCATTGGTGTGGTGTGGTATTTGATACCTCTTTAACATGGAATTTATAAAACAGCTACACTCTTTTGCCACTGTGAGTCCTAAAATTGCGGAACGAGAATACATGGGGTTGCCGCACCGTCAATAGTACATATCAATCATGATTTGCAGTTTAATATAAAACACGGGCATCTCTACTGTTTACACTTGGTTTTCATTCCACCGGCAATGCTTCAAAACACATGGAATATGCTATCAATTGGCTGCGGCGGTTTCGAAAAATTTCCTACTATTGCAGCCATGTGTGTTGTGCTCACAAAGTTATGCCAACACTGGAACTCTTCGCTTGGGTACAAAGGTTCTTGCGATCCGTATCGATGTGACTCTGTCTCCCTAAAGCACACATAACCAAGCGTACGTTCTGGCCGCTCTGTGTCGTTACTGAAAAACCACTGCATTTCCTTATCCATGCTTTCCACCCTGTGCGTTCCAAATATCGATATCTTCGCCCAATGTGGACCGCGATTCTGCTTCGTGTGAAAAGCCGTCATCAGCAGGTAAAATCGACAGTGCTTGCCAAAACCCGAGTTCGGAACCGAAATCAGAGTTTATGGAACAGTCTTGATGTGGTCTTTCTCTAAAAATGTGTGTCTTAGATTTATGGGGCGGTCGATTGTCTATATACTCCAGATGTCTTCAAGATGCAGAATTCTGAGATATCAAGGGAATGCTGCATAAAAACTATCAATAGGTCCCAAGAATGAGGTTGAAATGACAAAGAGACCATTAACGTAGTCTTAATGGTCTAGAAAACGTTGACATTGTGCGCCATGTTCCTTTCCGCTCGAATAACATGATATCTAACATAAAGGTGTAAAGGGCATTAAAACCACGGTTCTGACACCTATGAGTATGCAGTGGATACTTCTCAAAAGCAAGTGTTCAAACTATCCATTAAAAGGGTCGATTCCGACTATAAACCGGACTACACAAGTACTACGTGGCTTCCACCCGTTCTTTCACATTTAGCCTACTAAAATTGTGGAGGTGTGCGTTGATGTCTCTTCTGTCGGAGATCAGTCAAGATGCATATTACGCTTCACAGCTCTGAATGCCAATTAAAAAGACGAAGCTTTTGTCTGCCTCCCTCTCTGACAATGAAACTGACAAAGGGCCGTGGGATTCCACAGCCAAACTTCCTTAAAGTCTTCACTATCTTAAAGACTGGGCCTGGGCGACCACGATGTGTAGTGATCGTTTCTAGATCCCAAAATCCGTGCGCGACCAGTCCAAGTCTACAAGCTGCAGGACCCTGGCTTGGCCGTTCAGCCTCAATTTTCCTTTTCTCATAAAGCAACGAATCACTACACATGGCCGAGTCTCTGGAAAGGGTACACTATGCGCCGCTTAGTTCCCATCCTCCGGAAAAACATAAGGATAAATCGTTGCGCGTGAGACTATAATGAGGAGTAGCTTACCGAATAAATTTCGGAATATGGACGAGGACAGTAAAACGTTAGTTTCTCTGCCCGAAGAGGTCACTGCATTATTCTATTTTCCCTTTCCTCGCGAACGTGGATAGGAATCAAGGCATTGCTGGTGGCACCTGAAATTTACCTGGAACATCGGAATGCCAACGAACGTGTGGCTTCTTTGCACTCAAGTTGCGCACGAGCAGTAGCAGGTCGGATGTTAGCGTCTCCGCATTTGTACACCACTCCCTCCTTCCACAAGGGAATATGATCAAGCAGGCTCCCATTCTCTTACTCTAAAAATCTTCTTGATTGCCCGCTATGCGGCCTTCTGCGCCTTTGATTGAAAATAGCTACCAAATTCTATCTCGCCGCCTTCGTGCTGCAGCCACACACTCATGTGGAGTTTAAGAAAAGGAAGCAGCCAAGATGGATTCTTCACGTTGCACCAAAGATATATGATGCAGCCAACCATGATGTGCGCCTAAAGTTAACGGTACATCATTACGCGGAGGAGCAAGGCCCTCTCGCTCTATTTAATTTCTCGCATGCTGCAATACATACCTTAGGTATATGGCCATCTCCTCCCCGCCCAGAACCCGGCGATGAGACTCGCTAAAAACCACCTACGCTAGATAGTATGTCCTATCCCCTATCCACAACTCCCAACCCACCCACGCTAGATATCACATCGCCCATCGCCCACACATCTCGATTCCTAGCACGAAAACCATCCGAGAACCCGCCGATGAGACAGACCCGCTAAAAACCAACAGCAGCGCTAGATATCACCTCTCCCATCTCCTTTCCCGCTCTCTATCTTGCCGTCGTACAAAATAGCTCGCAACTATGCCATGGAGTCAACCCCTCACTCACCTACCCCATCACTTCCGTCGAAACTCTCTACTCTGGAATACCGAAAATGTCCACAAAAGTTCAACATGTCTCCGCGTTCGTCCATCCCAGAAACTAAAACACAACACGCAATACTTTCACCTACAGCCTCTATCCCCCCCTCAACCCCTCAACCCCCACCAAAACACCCCCAAAACACACACCACGCATCACACACATCCTAACCACCCCCCCCACCCCCCCCCCAAAAAAAAAAAAAAAGTCCACGCAGCGCACAAGAAATCATATGATATCACCCCTAGCCATAGCCATCCATCCATCCATCCATCCAGCCTATCGCTTCCAAATCCTTGCGTTACAACGTTGATGAAAACAATAGTATGACATATGTGTCAAGTGGATTGCAGATTGCAGATTGCAGCAGATTGCAGGTGTTTTTCGACTTCGACTGGACTTCACCTTCACACAGCCACCACGAGGCCAAAGTGCAACGAACGAGGTAGATAGATAGATAGATAGATAGATAGAGAATACAATGATGATGATAATGGGGATGCGCACGCACGCCTGCCATCACCCTCACACTCGCACTCGCACTCGCACTCACTAGTATCTGACCCTTTCAACTTCAAATAGTATACACGCTCACACACACACACAGAGAGAGACAGACACACGATTCCTCCCCATCCACTCACACACAAAACTCCAAGCCCAACACCAAACGTCCCGCTAACAAACCCAAAAACCCCCTCCCAAACCCCCTCCTCACAAAGAGCTCACAACCCTACTCCCTCTCCGTAACCGTCCACCTCCTCTTCATCCCCCTCCCATGCACACACACCTCCTCCAGCCTCGGCGGCCCCCACATCCCATACCCCTGCACCTGCGTCTTCGGCGCCGCCCACAACCCGCCTGCCCCACCCGCTCCCCCTCCTTTCATCCCACCCCCCCCTCCCCCACCACCCAAACCCCCTCCACCCCTCCAACGGCGCCACCCCATCACAGCTCTCACACTCCTCCTCACCCCGCCCTCCCCCTCCACCACCCCATCAACCGCAGGAATACCCATACTCTCCTTATTCCCATCCCCCACCTGCACCCCCATATCCGCCGCCACAGTCTTAGGTTTCAAATGCGCATTCTGAAAACACATCCACCATATCCGCGCCCGGGCTCGCGCGCCCCATCAGCCGTTTCGTTGAAAGAAACAGACCTTAGGCTCGCGCCCGAGCCCCAAAGACCCGAGCCGAGATTCGGCGACGCAGAGCCGCTCGCATTATTCGATGCGATGGTCGAACCTGACGCGGACGTGGAGCTGCGCCGGATACTGCCGAGGGAGCTGTTCCAGCCGCGGGCGGTGGGGGGAAGCGAGAAGGGCGAGTCGAGCTGGTTGATGGGTGTGTTGGAGCCGCTTGTTGCGGGTACGCGGCGGCGGTAGTCCGGCGCGATGGACGGGCTGGAAAGCGCAGGAGCTGGGGATTGAGGCTGTGGGGGGCGCGAAGGGTCGACGCCGGGGCGGAGATGGTCGATCGACGAGAGAAGCTTCATCTCGTAGGTGTCGGCCATGCCGGCATCCACGACCGAGGATCGTCGAGCGTATATGGTAGACGCTGAGGATCTGCGCGGCTCGTCTCTGAGAACGGCCATGGACAGGGCTGCGAGCCCAATGTCCATGAGCACTGGCTGGTTCGTGATGGCGCCGAGCAAGGCGTTACAGCCCGCGCCATGTGTCACCAGCACCAATACAAGCTCTTCGTCGTCCTCGGCTTCCTCGTCGCCTTTCTGTCCACCCTTGGACGCTCCCTGTTTGGGACCTGAAGTACGCTCGCTGAATGTGAATCCATGGAACAAGTCCTGCGGCGGTCTCGGTTTCCAGCCATGTTCTCTGTACCATTGCATCATGCCTGCGAGTCCCTTTCGGAAGCGCTTGTGCATGGTGCTCCACTCATCGCCAAACTCGCCGCCGTCGCCCCATAGCTGTGGCTCGCGCATGCTGTCCCATTGGAAATCGACTTTCAGACAGGCATCTCGCGCGTGATTGACATACCCCCTAGGTATCGGATCCGAAGGCGAAACTGCATGCGCGGGGAACCGGAGGGTCGTACAGGTGGCCGGGTAGTTTGTGCGGCGTAGTGATCTCGGCAGGGGTTTTGACGGTCTCGCGAACTGGAACGCGTCCTGAGCATGCTGCCATAACTGCTTGACCGCTCACGATGGGGCAGCGCCTGTGTGCCAAGCTCCCCATGGAGGGGAAGGGTTTATCCCCAGTGGCTTTGCGGCTATTGCCCGGGGACGTGGCATTGCCTTTGACCCAACCACCGGGAAAATAGCCTCTGTGGCTAGGCGCCATGGGCCGAAGTTCAATGTAGTCGCCCCTCCTCAACAAATCGGCCTTGGCACCGGCGACCATCATGGTAGAGTTTGGCGGCGGTGTGTGATATCCTCGTAGTAGTCCGGCGACAGCCATTCGCCCAGAAACGCATCGATGCGCAGCAGTGTCTTCTCTGGCCCGACATAGGGCTTTGAATGGGCGTCGGGGTTGGTCAACCGCAACCACGCTGTGGAGTTCTCTTTCGGCTTCCTGTGCTCCGGGTCTGCTGCCGCTGCATCGATGGCCGCGGGTTGTACAGCCGGAGAGGCAGACTGCGGGGCCTTTGCCAAGGGGCTCGTCCTGTTCTTCTCCTGTGACGGGTGTGGCACGTCCAGCTTTGGAGTTGCTGTCGCTGGAGCGTCCTGCACGGGCTGGAACTGGGAGATGCCGGCTGCGATGGCCGTGCTCGTCTGTATGCATCTCAGGAACGGGCTCGAGTGGATGATGATCTTCTGCTTCCGCTTCTTTGGCCCCGCAGGTGCTCCATTCGCGCTCCTGCCGTTCGTGCTCGTGTCCTGCGCGCCAGCGTCCCCAATTGGGCTATCCTTAGCCTCCTTCGTCTGCTCGATTTCGCGTGCGTGGAGGAGGGGGCGGCGATGCGCAGGCCGAGGGCTTTTGCTTGGGTCCAGCCGCCGTAGGTGAGAGGCGGATCGTACGGGGTAGGCGAGGTGAGATGCCATTCTTTGTCGGCGGCGTCGAGGCGTGCGCCGTGTCTGCATCACGCAGCGGTCAGCTGGGGTTCCGCAGAGAGAGACAGTGTGATGCTGGAGAGTGCGAATGCGTACCGCGCGACCATGACGACGGCTGGTCCTTTCGCCATGGCTCAAGCTAGGCGCGACGCCTCACTGCAGGCGCGGGGCGGAGGCGTCTTTCTGGCGCATACGACGTGGGTTGTTTTTGGAGGAGCTGGCTCGTATCCGTCGTATTCACTTGATGTACTCGATAGCTTGGTAGTAGCAGTCTGGAGGGGTGAGTGGCAGCGTAGGGGCGGAAGCTGGTAGGCGGACGGCGGCAGAAAGTAAAGCTCCGTCACAGCCAAGGTCCATCCAAACTTTATGGAGTCAGGGCTGCCGCACGCCGTTTCACCTTGAGACTTGACGCATGCTGCTAGACAGCTTCAATTCATCATGCTCTTGCTTGGTGTAAAATAAAAAAACACGGCCAGCACGTGGAGGATAAAAGAATGGTCCGCCCGTGTCCGGCAGCTGCAGAGAGTGGAGAGCAGGTGCAGCTGCAGCTGCGGTGTGGGGCCTGGAGCTCTGACCCCTAACGAGTAGCTAGCTGCAGCCGCTTACCATCGGCAAGGAGCGCCACCGGCATAGGGACTGGGTGCGGAACCATGAGTAAACATTCTTGTGGTTTTCTTTGTCCAATAAATATACCACTGCAAACGCCAACTTATCAACTGTATCAAGTTCGCCGAGAAAAAACCATCAAACAATTCGCTTAATGCCCTTATTTCAGTTAGCGCCAAGGGGCATCACGGATCCCATCCTACACGCGCCGTAACTAACTGAGCTCTTAGGCATTACATATCCTCTTAACCACACAAGTCAGCTTATCTCCAGCTTCGAAAGACAATGCATCCATGATTCGCACCATCCCCTCTGTGCCACGCTGGCTTCGCACCCAACACACATCGCGTCCATTCTGCATCTCAAAGTTTCTGCCTCGCACAGACGGCCGAGCTTCTACACATTTCCGCTCAGTATATCGTCGCCCGTTTCAAGGCTGCGCAACATTCGTCTCTTCAAGGCAGATGATGACATCAGTTGACGAAAGTGAGCCACTTCCGCCGCCTTACCTATGTTACATCTTACCAGGACTGATGTGAAAAGTAGACCTTGACCCTTTCAACTACACGAGTGGACGTTGGCTCTATCGCGATGCACTAGAGCGAGAAGCGCGCCTTATACGTTTTGATTTTGATGCTCTATGTCATAAGGTCGTGGCACTATGTCCTGGGGCGAGCTCTATCGCCTCGTATGAGAAGAAGGAAGGCGGTTTCAACAGAGTCTTCATCTTTCGCACCGACAACGCGAAGCGGATCGTTGCAAGATTGCCGTTCGCATTGGCAGGACCATCAAGGTTGACGACCAATTCCGAAGTTGCAACCATCAAGTATCGTACGTGCTGCAGCGAAATGCCCCGAAACCGCTCACCCAGACTGACCGCTCTACATCTTTTAGTACAGGCTGAAACCAGCATTCCCATTCCGAAGATACTGGACTGGAGCGACGACCCATCAAATGCCATTGGCAGCGAATATATCATCATGGAACATGCAGCGGGAATTCCGCTGCACGAAAAATGGCCAACCATGGACTCGGACGAGCGCATCATGTGTATAAACGCAATCTGTGAAAAACTCAAAGAAACTGTCGGCCTCGACTTTCCGGCCTATGGCAGCTTGTACTTTGCTGACACGCCGTACATGACTGCTTCGAAGCTGTCACTGAACGAAGAATTCTGCATCGGCCCACATTGTGGAACTAGGTATTGGGACTGTGTAGTATTGGACAGCCTAGATATTACCACAAAGTCAAGCTAAACCAGGGACCATGTAAGTGCAATCATGTTTTTTACTACTATCAGATCACTCAGCAAGTACCCTAGGGCCGAACCTTGCCGCCTACTCTGACGGCCTGATTGATGCCGGAATCTCCAGGGTTCCACCAACCGAACCTAGCACCAAACGCCGACGTTATCACGGGCCTATACAGACACACCACGAAGTACTCGCTCAGGGACGTGCGGTGATGAGTGAAATGGTGAAGCATCCTGCCATCCAGGACGCCTCCAGCCCCCTCCTCTTCCACCCCGACATGCACAAACGAAACATTTTCGTCTCAGAGGACGACGGTACCATTATCACCGCCATTATCGACTGGCAATCATCTAGCATCGAGCCAGCGTTTTGGTACGCAGACGAGGTCCCGGACTTTGCGAAACTTTTCCCTGATCCTTCAGGTGAACATGACTTCGAGCCCAGCAGCGAGGCATGCGCCCAATCATACGACGTCTGGGTTGAATTCCTCGCCCCAAAGCTCGCAGCTCCCAGATCCATGGACGAGGCTTTCTTTCGGCCTTTTCGGTACGGCTATCGCACCTGGGCGGATGGCGCCGTTGCTTTCCGCGAGGAGCTGATTCAGACTTCGCGACGCTGGAAAGAGCTTGGTTTCGCGGATCCATGTCCATTTGCTTTGCCCAGCCCCGAGGAACGCAGCGCGCACCAAAAAGACTACAAGTTCTTTGAAGCGACGTATCAGGTGAAAGATGCCATGCAGAACCTGCTCAATGCGGCGTCTGACGGGTGGGTTCCGAGCGAGGACTGGGAAGCAACTGAAGCGGCGCACCGGGAGCTTTACAAGGGGATGCTGAATGAGGTTTTGGCGAACGAGACTCCTGATGACGATGAGCCGATTCGGACGGAAGAGGATCTCCGAGAGACGTGGCCGTATGATTTGGAGGATTGAGTTGGAGGCGGTAAGAACTCGGGCATCCTATCGGCTGGGCGCTGGAAGTCTCGTTGAATAACACAACGCGCCTCGGCGCCCCCTCAACAGCGACATGTAAGGAGGCGAGCGGAGTCAGCCGGCAATAGCCTATTTTTAGCATTGTATGTGCGCCTTCCCGCAATGCATTCGCCTGTTGTCGTGTGTCTACCTTCCCTCCAGGGCTCGACTTATCTCATGTGAAAAAAGAATGCCCAACGTACGAAGCTCCCCCCCACTCTCTCAATACCAGCCCTCACATTTTCCAAGATTCCTTTCCTACCCTCATACACTCTATCTGCATACGCCTCCCTCCCTCCAAGACTACCCATTCTATCCCCCTACTTTCCTACCCTCCTATAATAAAACCTACCCAGTGCACAATCACACCCTTGACACACCCTCCCCACCATCCTCCCCCTATCTCTTCCCTACACTTGAGAGAATACACTCTCACTATATACTACCACACGACCACGCGTTTTACCGTGAACGAAAAGGTGGCGAAGATTTTCTCTCTGATACTATCACACTACCTCACTCACTACCCTCTATTTACTATACAGCGTAGCCAACGTACCGTAACAATAGTACAGCCCACAGCGGTTGCATATACCTAGACAAGACACAGTATATGTAGTAGTTAGTGCATAGGCGCAAAGACTAATATTCAGCCTATATCACTACAATCTGTACTATCATTACAGTGCGTTAGCTACGCTGCTACTGCATGTACAACGCACACATTTCCCCCTAACACAACTCACCTCACATACTACCGCCCCATACCTTCCCCCTCTATCCCCCCCTCTTAGAAACTAAAAAAAAAAAAAAAAAAAAAATCCCTTAAAAAAAAAAAAAAAAAAAATAAAAACAAAAAAAAAAAAAAAAAAAAAAAAAAAAAAAAAAAACAAAAAAAAACAAAAAAAAAAAAACAAAAAAAAAAAAAAAAAAAAAAAAAAAAAACAAAAAAAAAAAAAAAAAAAAAAAAAAAAAAAAAAAAAAAAAAAAAAAAAAAAAAAAAAAAAAAAAACCCCCCCCCCCCCCCCCCCCCCCCCCCCCCAAAATCCAACAAACACAACGACGACCCACCAGCAGCATCGAATCCTCCATCACCGCTAGCGCAAACTACGGCCACGTCCAGCATCGAGGATCAGGAACCAAGCCTTGGCGCTGCAGCAAGACAGCCATCCATGTCATACCCAGCAATTTTTTTTCAAACATCCCTACCTCGCGAACAGTAGCCTCCCTTCGTCCCACACATGCCCCATCTCGTAATTCGAAAAACACGAAAACACGCCATGGGCCATGGCCATGGCCATGACCATCACCATCACATCGCCAGGACCATCATCAGCACAAGCACACCTCACAAGCAGCACAACCAAACACACACACCATCCCTCGATGCACGATGAGCACACGCACTTCATGCATCACACATCATCATCGTGTGTAGGAGCTGGCCATGATGAAGTCGGGGCTTTCGATCCTGTACAAGTGTGGAAGCAGCACCAACAGGCTATATTCTCACCAACAAAGCAAGCCATAAAAACCCCACCACCCCCAGGGAAAAAAAAAAGGCACTATCTCCCCTCCAACCTCAACCGATCCAACATCCTCCCCTCCTCCCTCCTCGAAACCAAAAACCACAAACAACTAAGCCAGCACAGCACAACGCCCGTCCAGCTATGACTCGGCATCTTAAAATGGCTCAACATGACGAGCTGAAAACGCACTGCGCGGCACAGCAATGAACGTCGCCGTGAGCGGACTTGTCGCCTTTACGAGCAGCAGCGTGGACGCAAAGACGGAGAAAGAGAGCCTAGGGTGCCGCACCAGATCATCAGCCAGAAGAAGGGCACGTCCAGGAAGGGGATGTTGTGTAGGATCTTGCCGATGCCACCAGACACCAGCACAATGGGGGTGAGGAGCATGAGCGAGAGGAGTGACGTGTAGTGGAGGATGCGGTAGTAGGCGCGTGTCTCCTCGCGGTTAGAAGCTGAGTCTTCGGTGGAGGAAGGATAGCCGGTGAGGACGTCGCCTTGGGGAACTAGGTTTGCGACGAGGGTGCGGTACGTGCGGAGGAGGAGAACGGGGTGTAGAGGGCGACAAAGAACGAAGAGAGAAGACACCGGCAACGATTGAGTCCGCGGTCACGCGCACGTGTGAGCGGTACGAGGCGAAGGAGAGGAAAAGAGTTGCGATGAGCGCCGAGGAGACGGTCGAGCCACTGTGGTTCTCTTTCTGGATCAGACTGGACAAGATCAGGGCCAAAGGTACGACCGGAATGCGGGCAAGCTGGTATACGGGCAGAGGAGCGTAGCTGGAGCGGTTTAGCTCGGACACTCCAGGTATGCAGCAGACCTACGCAAATGAGAGATGTTGCTCAGCAGGACCTTGAAGCAGAAGACGACTGCAAGCGGGAGCACCTGCCGCGCCACTTGCCAGTCGAACTCGAATAGGCCACCTCCCGCAATGCCTCTCGAGCCACTTATCAGCCACCGCCCAAACCTCAACATGGTCGACTGAGGCTTGTTCGAGTTTCTAAACGAGCCTCCAGCAGGCGCAACGGGGTAAGGTAGTAGGTGCGACCGCGGCACCGAGACCAAGCCTGCGAAGAGGACTACTGAGTCCGCGTGTGAGACTCGACAGGCCTATGAGCAGGATGTGTGTAAGCACGAGCTGCACATAGGTCCCTGTGAGCGGGAAAGGAAACCTGCAGCCGTCAGTACACGCATCGACCAATTCCTTGTCAATGCCTACTTGTACACGCCCGTCAACATGATGAAGCGGTTCATGAGCAGCAGGCCGAAGCTGCATCCGCCGACCCAGAAGACCAGCCATGCCACCCACACCTGCCAGCCCATCCAGGTACCGAAGAAGAAGCCCCCCAAGCCCGCCGCTCTCCACACGCCCCTCCTCACATTGCCGCTTCGCTCGCGGCTAACCAGCGGCCGGATGCTGTCTGCATACTCGAAGTCGTCGTCCTCGTCTTCGCTCTGTGCGGCGGACCGGCTGCGTGGATACGGCGAATTCGAGCGGCTGCTGATGTCGATCAACGGCAGCGCGGGCTGCAGCTCTGTGAGCGAGCTCCTGCTCGAGTGGCTGGTCCGCGACGTGTCCATCTGCGCGTAGTGTTCTACGTCGGAATGGTCCGTGTCATCGAGCGAGCTGGCGCTGTTCTTGCGGCGGGCCGCGAAACCGTCCGCTTGCTGGCCGTGGTCGCGCGGACCCTTGTTCAGGTAGGAGAAGGCCGGGCGGAAGAAGTCGTTGGCCGTGCGGGTGAATGGACGTGAGGAATTCATGCTGCCCGCACGGTGATGGTGGGGAGAAGAGACATGGTGGCCTGGGACGCCTTTTTTGATATGTGCTGTCGTACCGGAAGGAGCGACCCTGCACTGTGGCTGCGCGGAAAGCTAGCGCGGCTTGGCATGCAGGGGCGGCGATCATCGCATTCGGGCCCGGGGCCCCCCACATCTCTGGCCACTCGCTCTCGCTCAATTCAAAGTGCGGAACGAAAAAGATGAGAAAAAGATGATTCCCAACATCACCGTGGCTCACTTCAAGACTATTGCTATCGCCTCATTGCAATTCGAGAACTACCTGAAAGTAGTGCACCTGGGGGATGAATCTAAGAACGCGCGGCAAAGCAGCATCTACGAGCGGATCGCGTACTGACCACCCAACCCAGCCTTGGCGTTTCTACATTTTCTATTCGGTCAAAGAAGCGCAGTGTAACTGTTGAGTCGGACGAATCAGATTCTGACCACGTGTCGAGTGATGAATCAGCTACTGAGTCGGATGCTGATGATGCGACGGCGGAAAGTGAGGTGGAAGTGCACTCAGCGCAAGAGTCAGATTTCGAACCGGGAAGCCAGGACGAAGAAACAGAGCAGATCAAAACACAAAATCAGGGATGTTGCTACCGCGGGCGGAAGACAGAGGCATGAAGATCAACAAGAGGGGACAAAGTCTGAAGAAGGCAGACACTGAAGGTGACGCCAAGACGAGGAAGAAGAAGAAAGGTGTAAGGAGCTAGTTGTTCATTCGAGGAGGTGTGGAGAAGGAGTGCGCAGTCTCATACGGTGTATCATCATAGGGTGGGTCGTTTCGATCAGAACGAGTCTTTTAACGAACGCTTAACGAATTTTCTTTACTAAAAGATATCCACTTCACTGCGTTTTTAGCACTCTTATAGCTTTCCCTGCGGCTTTTTGTGATCACCTTTTTACGCTCTTTTTGTTTACTAAGCAGACGGCTCTGACATAGCTTTCCCTAACAGTGTTATGCCTTGTACCGAACGTGCGCAAAGTTTTAGTCTTGGTATTACACATCCACGCCTTTCTTTGGCGACGCGGTGTATAATTCTAACATATTTCCAGCACTTTAGTCCTTCTTTCTAATTATAACCACGCTATCTAAGAGTAGAGGAAATTTGTCTCGATTACCCTTAAATTGAGACTAGTATTTTGTGGACTGAATGATTCCCTATCTCTAACATCCCTGATCACGAAGCAGAAGTAGATTCCCATGGGCCGTAGGACATATTCGTAAAAGGACCTCCGGGCTAATCCATTATTGACACTCAATCGTGACAACCAACATGTTTTTGTCGGTGAGAAGGGGCCGAAATTTTTTTCGGGCGATATGTGACTTCTAATAGTGTACTAGATAAATATACAAAGTTTAGTTCCTATCTGAACTTAATAACGTCGTGGAAACTTCTGCTTGGGGTACTGTCAAAGTTATACTTGAACGTCGAGTCTCTGACATAGAGATTTGCTTTCACCCCTACGGCCTTGGCGAGCACTCTCGCTTTCTCGAGTATCTCAACCTGCTAATATCTTTACACTCGACTTATCGAGTAGACCTAGTTATTTTGTACGTTAACAATGCGCCACTCTTCACTATAGTCGAAGAGCCGCCCGGCGCCGTTGCAGTTCGTACACTCACAATGCACTAAGGGTACCAGGCCTTAACTCACCACCTCGATACTCTTCATTCACCAACAACGTAATGACGACATGCTGTGTCTGCACACCAATAACCACGACCCTCCCTTCCCCCCCCCCCCCCTCCCAGCAATATAAAACTTCTCTCTGCCGCCCACACTACTAACTCCTCACCCAACTGCTCATCTCAACCTGCTCCAGCACTTATAACTTTGCTCCAGCACTCGCGATCAGCACCTCCATACCCAACCTCTACCCAAAATTTTCCCCCTCCCAATCCTTTAACCCACCACCCGCAATGGCTCCTAAGCGCAAAGCCGCCCCCTTGCCCTCCCCTCCCTACCCCCAACCCCCAAAAGCACCAAACCCACCCGGCACAACCCCCATCCAACCTCCGCCCCCTCGCCGCGCGCCAACTCGCCGCCCCCGGGGCGCCCCAACCCTCCCTCCTGCACATCCTCTGCTGGGACACGCGCAAAAAACACGCCCAAAGAGCTGCACTTCAGCGCCCTCCCGCACTCCACCATCGACTGGACGGACCGCGCGCACATTCACAAGATCAACACCTGGCGCAACCAAGTCTACACCCCCTGCGGGATGAAGCAGCACCACTACGTAACATGGCACAAAGACGAGGTCGATTATCTCGAAACTCTACTGGCAGCTGGTCATCGTAGAAGCGAAGGTGCGCGGGCTGATGGTGCCGAAAAACAAGGGTGTCTACGAGGCGTTTAGCGCGTTCTTTGGGGGGCGGGTGCTGCGCACGGGGGAGGGCGAGGAGATGGCGCCGCGCGGGCGATGCGGCAGATGCCTGCTGTGATGAATAAGATAAATCGGGGGGTTGGGGCGTTGAAGGCGTATTTGGGAGCGCTGTTGGTGGGGCGGACGGGCGGTTGTGGTGTATCCGAAGATCACGCAGGGGATGCTTACCGCGTATCAGGGGTTTAAAGCGGAGTTGATGGCGCTGGGGTACAAGAATGATAAGATTGTTGCGTGGGATGAGATGGATGACAAGGAGAATAGGGAGGAGTATGTTGTCCGTTGTAGGGAGTTTGTGGATGGGTTTGCCGGATCAGAAGGAGGTGGAGTTGGATTTGCCGAATGAGGGTGGGAGGATGGAGAGGGGGGTTCAGAGCCGGATGACATGGACACAAACGACGATCCGCATAAGGGTGTCGACGTAGAGGAGCAGTTCGAGCACGAGGGTGATATGGACGAGGACATGCATTCAGATGCCATGGACGTAGCGCACGACGACGATCTCTCACCCGTCCCGAGCTCGTCGAAACCTCCCTCTACCACGCCAGTCACCTCCCCTCCTCCCATTATACTGGTCAAATCCCCCCCTCACTCCACGACACCCCCCGGCTCACCCCCTCCAACTATGCCCTGGCTCAACCTCCCACCACTGACACAATCCACCACACCCCCCAGCTCCCCACCCCTTAACCCCACACCCACCGCCCTCTGGCTCGCCACCGTCCTCAACCCCCAGCCTAAACCCACGCCCGCGCCCCCGCTCTCCAACTCTCCCACGCCGGTTGACGAGGACGCCGCCATCGAAGATAGGGACGAGACTATCGACAATATCTCAGATGTAGACGACGACACAGCCCCCCAGGTCCCCGCAGTACCCACCCCCCGCCGTCGCGGCCGAAACAGCCGCATCCGCATCCACCCCGACGCCTCTATCGACACGGGCGTCGACGAAAACGGGTACGTACTTACGCCGGTTCCCGTGGGGAATGCGCGTAGGGAGGTCGCGTGCGAAATTGGCGGCATTCAGCGCTTGCAACGGTCGATAGTACGCTATCGTGAGGCTTATGGCCATTACTTATCGCTCGTTTTTTGGTGTTGTTATCGATCGATCGCTCAAAATAAGCAGAATTACGTATAATAAGCCGCACTACGGCAGTAAATTACTATAAGTAGTTTAGCGTACAAATCAGAGTAAATTAAACTCTAGGAAGGCTGCTTCCGCTGCTGTCTACTCCCTATCCTTTCGCTTAATTTGATCACTGCGTTTAATAAGAGGACACTTAACTACGCAGTTCTTAAGCCAGTTCTTTTATAGTTAGATAGCCTTAATAGTTAATACTAATAGGCTGTTTTAATTGTTAGTAATAGTGCGTCCAGCTGTACTAAAGCAGCGCTCACACTCACAGCTAGTACTTAGGATAGAAAGGAAATTAACAGCCATTTTAAAAAGTATAGGGTACTTACTGCGGCCAACTTTTAGCCACTAAAGCCACAGGTTAGCTATCAACTCCTGATAGGCTTCGTCTTTATTTTAGGTCCTCATTAAGATTATTAATATACTTGTCTAATTAAGAGCTGCGTTTATGCCGTTTATAGCTATAGTTGCCGTAAAGGTACTCTTAATTAACCTCTATAATAGCTGCAAGCGGATTATTAGTGTAGCTAGCGGGTAGCTTACGTCTTCAGGGTTGCTCCTTATTTTGCGTTTCATTTAATAATGCTTTAGCAGCGAGATACTCCTTAAATATATTGCGGAGAGAGAGAATTGTTAGCCTTCCGCTGCCAATCTTAGTAATCACGCTAGTGAGATTTGAACTAGTTAAGGCGCAGCCTAGGGTAAGAGCTGTAGCGATAGTATAGAAGCTCGGAGTTAGTTCTATAACAAGCTTCTCCTAGTAGGTGTTGAGCTTCTCTAGGCTATAATTGATAGCTGATTTGAAGTAGCTCTTATTGTTGTTGTTAAACTTACTAGCCGCAGTGTTGTAGTGCTGCTACAAGGCTTAAAGGTTAATAATAGTTTGCTATAATAAGCCAAAGCCCTGACACGCTGTTGCTGCCTTTAAGTGCTTTGCAGAGGTTGTACGGCACCTTTAAAAAGATAATAAGATTGTTAACCTCTAGCTAATCGTTGTTAGAGAGAGCGTTAAGTATAGGGTTGTAGTGAGAACTATCACTATCATCGTCGGCATCAAACTCCTTGTCGTTCTTGACAGTTTGTCGATATTTGCGTTAGAAGGCTTTAATTAGCTCACGCAGCTCACTGCAACAGAGAAGCATAAGATAGACTAAGTACCAGCGTACCCCGCTGTCCTGGAGTAACTGAAGCTTAACAAGCTTCCATATAGGGTCCTTATCACTAAGATCGCTAAAAAACTAAATAAAATAACTTACAACATTTATGTGAGGTATAAACAAGCTCTTACAAAGTTGTGAAGCTTGTTAACAACGCTATAGTTACGGTAAAGTCTAAATTAATTAATAGGAGCTGCCTAAGCAAGCTCTTCTTTAAACTTCGAGACTCCTTCACTATACAACGTTGCTTTAACAATAAGGTTGATAATGTGACCTGCGCAGCGGGTGCGGTGCTAAGTACTAAGGCAGAGAGTTGTAGACTCCCTATTAAGGTGTTTAATGGGTTTCTTGTTGTTGTTTGTAGTATTATTGCCTACAAAATAGTTAAAGTTTAACTTAAAGTTATACTTTTGCATAACGTTAAGTATTACTAAGGCCTGCGCACTAGCTGTGTGATCACTAAGGAGGTTGCGGAAACCTATTAGGAGGTCTTGTTAATTGTAATCAGCGTTAACAAAGTAAGCAACTACACTTAGGAAGCTAAGATGGTTAGTAGACGTCTAAACGTCAACGCTTATAGCAACCTTTCCAGCAGCTAATTGGATAAGCTGACGTACCTCAGCCTTCTGATCCTCGCACTGCTTCCCTAATGTATAACAAGAGTGTGTTTGACGAATTAGGTAAGGCGTGTTGTTGTGTAACAGCTCCGCACGATTCCAGGTTAACAGGCCTTAGGTTAAAGGGTTCGTAACATCTTAGAAGCTCAAATCTCTTATAATCGTCCAGTTAATAACTAAGGCTTAGAAGCTATCCTCCTCCCAGGGCATATGTGACAGCTAAGTTAAAGAACCAGGGACGTGCGCAGCAGCTGTGAAGGGGGACTCCAGTAGAGGTATAGGCGTACTAGGGATACGCCAGCCAGTAGATAGATTAATAATAAGTGTACTTTCCGCACGTGATCTTAGATGTGTGTAGTGCCGTTAATAGCTATAGCATTATTAGTTTAACAACTTTAGTAACAAATCTTACACAGCTAAAGCTTAGTAATGCTGTTATTGTCCTTAGTGTACTATAGTTGAAGCCCAAAACAAAACGCCATATATTAGAGAGCGCACGGCGACCGGATATATAGGCCTTATACCTAACGGCATAGCCTAATTGGGAAGGCTGGAGCCGCTTACCCTTCCAATACACATGGTGGAAATCGACGTCAAACCTCACGCCGCATACAGCTGTCTTATCTGTTGGCAGCGGGTAATTGTGGGTAGGAGGGCCTTCGGGTAACAGTAGTAAAGGTAATAACGATGGAGAGCCAAGACAGATAGCAGATAAGGTTTGAGAGCCAGGTTGGGAGGACAACAATAAGGCTTAAGAGGCTTAAGAGTACTTAGAAGCTCTTATCTTGCCAAGCCTCTAAGAGCTAGACCTATAGTAGGTTAGTGAAGGTGTTGCTAGCGGCAAGGCATTGTGTAAAGTATAGTTATTAGCTAAGTATTGACGCATTATTAAGAGATGCGGATATATATAGAAGCGTAGATAGCTTTAATTAATTGCGTAGGTGTTCTTTTAGGTGGGTTAACGATTAACAATTAACGACTAACGATTGCCGATTAATTATAGGCGTACGGGCGTTATGGTGTTTAGGGGATGATGCCGGAGGCGTCAACGTCGGCTAGCTAGCTACTAAGACTCGTAGGCGAGGCCTCGCCTCTATTAGCCAATAAGCGATAGAGGATTAGGCAGCCCTAAGCTATCCTAGGGCTGCTCCTAGGGGAGCAAAGTTAGTAGTTAAGCCGCCTAGGTATAGGTCTATTGCACGCGTTAGCGTTTAAGCACATAGGACACTAAGCTAGTACAAGGTTCTTACGCATACAAATATCGTCTATACGCGCTAAAAGAGCAAAAAAACGCGCGACAATCGCGTTGTGGCGTGGACATGCAAGAGGTGGTAATACTATTAATCTTGTACGCGAGGTTAGTGTTAAGGCCCGCAGAGTTTAACTACCCCACAAAAGCCGCAGAGCCGCACTATACCTAATTAGGCCACAACACCACTAAAGTATCGCGATTATTACAGTACTACGGTAGGCCTCACTACTATCGATCGACTACGGTATCGCCTGCCTTGTCTACTATCGATCGATTGAACACGTGACGATAGATGATAGATAGTACCGACGATAGTACGGACCGTTGCAAGCGCTGGCGGCATTGATGGGGTGTAGGGGGTAGGAATAGGGTTTGAGGGTTTGAATTAGGGAGGTGGAGAGAGGAAATGGGATGGAGAAGAGAGAGGAGGGACCGGAGATGGAGTGGGATGGAATACCATTGAATCGGGGACTAGAACGTAGTACGTTCCCAATTGTCGCGGGGTTGTTAAACCGCGGCCTACCATATTATATCATATCGTATCATCCTAGATGACGAGATAAATACAACAACACAATACACCAGAAAAAACGCACCTCCCTCACCTCTCTCCATGCTACGAATTATGCTAAAAATTAACAAATCCCTCCATATAGTAAACCTGAGTGATACACAGCTTACCACACCATGCTCAAGCTCATACTCAACCTCAGCCTTAAGCTATACCCATATAAACACGTCCAAAGCCCTAGAATACCTATAGACACTCCCTGGGAATATACAAAGACACACAGAAAATACACGATCGCCCTCCCCACCTTTCCCCATCGGCCCACCCAACGCACGCTCAAAACCCAAAAGCATCCAACAAACTCCCCGCATCCGGTTCCTGAAACTGCGTCGGAGCCGGCTTCTTCTTCTCCTCTCCTCCATCTTTCCCATCCTCCCCCCTCCCCTGTTCCTCCCTCCCATCCCCATCCTCCTCCTCCCCACTCGCCTTATCACTCTCACTCCCCCCCTCCACAATCCCCTGCTCACCCACCAACCCACCCCTCCCATACTCCCTCACCACCAAATCATCCACAACCAACGAACTCCTCCTCTTCAGCAACTTCCTCGGGTCAAACTCAAACTCCGCCGCATTCACCTCTCTAGTCCCCGCATTGCGAGACTGGAACGAAGAACGCGGGAGAGCGGGGCTGAGGGGGGCGTGGTTGGGGAAGTGTTTTAGAGGAGGGCGGGGCGAGGAATTCCCATGTTTTGACTGTTTCGTGGTGTTAGTGTGCGTTGTTATTTTGTTGTAAGATTAATTAAGATAAAAGGAAGGGAAGGGGAGAGAGAGGGAAAGGCTTACCTAGATCGAGAGCGAGCAAGTCGCAGCCCATGCGCTCGTAGAGCCTAGCCGTGTGTAACACAAACTCCCACTCTTCTCTCATGCCCACCATGGATGCGCCCCGCAGTGTCTGCAGGCTCTTCTCGCGCAGCTGCTTGTACAAGACCACCAGCGCAGGATCATCAGTGAGATAGCTCTTGCTCTTGAAATTTGGTATTTCAGGTGCAATGAGTAGCGTCGAGAGCGGCGTGACGAGACACCGTACAGCATTATCGCGCTTGTTGAGCAGCCAGAAGGTCCATGTAGCCAGCCATCTGTTACCATCTCGGACGGCTTGCGGGAGAATCTTTTCGCGAAGGAAGTTCAGCAGGATCGGCGAGTCGTCGCCGCCATAGACGCGAGCTACTGCGATAGCGAGCTGTGTATCCCCAAGCTGATTGTGTATCACGGAGATGGCGTCATGCAGGTGGTCCGCCAAGAGGAAGAATGACGCTGCGTACTCGAAACGTCGTTTCCCCATCAGGGCGTACGCGTTCTTCAACGCAGCCGTTTTCCAGCGCTCTTCGTTGAAGTTGTTCGAGAGGAGACGGTACGTGGCACTCTGCTCCCTCATCCAGGTTGCCATGCGCCATAATCCGAGCAAGACGGGCTTCTTTCTGAGCGCCATGTAGTAAAGAGCGCAATCGATAGGATTCTTCTCGTCCGTCTTGGTATACTCGTTGCGGGCGATGACTTCGAACTGAGCGCGCTATTCCAACCCGTTAGCAGCAGGCCAAAGAAGAAAAGCGGATGGGATAACCCACCAATGCAGTAATGTCTGACATCCACATGAACATCCCACTCTCCTTCGCATGCTGCCATTGCATCCTCCCGTTGTAATGCCTCGAGACTAGATCTACGAGTATGTCCTGACTCTGTGAGTGAAATGCCCATATGATCTCGCGCCATGAGATCGGCGCTTGCACATCACTCAAAGCCTGCGCTCGAAAGAAGAGCAGGAAGCGACCCGCATTGTCGTCGATTGAACGACGATGCTTTTCAACCATGCCTACGCATTCTATGATGTCGGCTAGGAGAAATTGCTCGCGGCTAGAGAGCAGCGGAATTTGTTTGGTTTGGAGGAGTTCATTGAGCTGTACAGCAACTTCTTCGGTAACGGTCTGAGGCTCATCGTCTTCAGAGAAGTCGGCGTAAGAAGAATGTAGCCCTCTTCGCGATGCTGTTATTTGACTCTAGGTCTTATTAGTATCATTCTAAACAACACACACCGTAGCCTACCTCAGCACTTTCCGAAAATTCATCCGGCGCAAAGCCTAACGAGCTCTCGAGTTCATCTCCCTCTGTGTAGAACTTCAACTTCTGGTACAACCGTATCAAAATACGTTGCACAAGCAAGAGCTTCCCAGCCAGTACACATTGCGACAGCAGCTGCGGATGGTAGATAGGCAGCGGGCCGTTCAGTCTGCTGACGGCCGTGAAAATGTCTATCGAAGCCTTCTTGTGAGAAATCATACGGAGACTAGGGAACAAGCCCTCCGATATCTCCACGTTCTCATCTTGGATGAAAAGCTGGTTGCCGGCCCCGATGACTAGGTTGCCGCTACCCAGCCAGACCGAGTCACCGATCGGATGTGGGGTGATGTCTCGAATACGCACTTCACGAATCTGTACCCACGAGGGTCCAGCGTTGAGATAGTCGTACCTCAATTGCGCATAGATGATAACGCGATGAGGGAAGCCAACGGCAAGGATAGACTGATTGTCCGGAGTGGAAGACCAATCGAGATCCTGGATAGCGCCGTTGCCTTCGAACGTCTCCTGATACTCCAGCTGCGCGCTTCTCGTGTTCCAGATGGTGAGCGTCGTCTTTTCCGCATCCACAAGCGCTGCCTTTCGGATCGAGGTGCCACTTGCAAGCGAAGGATTCGCGACGCTGGTGTCGACCGTCGACGTCTCCAGCCATTCGAGCTTGCGCTCTTCGGTGTTCACCCTCGCTGTCCAGGACCTAATAACGCCGGTTTTGGTATACGAGATGGCGATGTCGCGAGCGAAAGTATCGAGGAAGCCAGAGATGACCGATGCTGAGCCTGCAGGATCGACGGGTAGCACAAAAGCGAGGTCGTCTCCAGAGCCCAAGTTGAAAGAAGAGTACTCTTCTATGCCAATCTCTGGTTGCCCATTGGCAAACCCATTGGTGTGCGATCCCAGGAAAGAAAGTTTACGGCCCGTGATCGGATCTCTCTCCAGTAAGGGAAGTCGGACCTCCCAGCATATACTCTTCATCTCCGAGCTTATCGTGGCTATATGTACCAAGCGACCACCAGGCTGCGTCTCCGGTATGACGATCAGACAGAGTGGTTTGCCCTGCAATTTGTATTCAAGACGGTTGACCTCAACAGCCATTGGACCCCGGGTATCCCATAAGGCGATATGCTTGTGATGGAGGAACACGACAAAGTTACCATCTTGCAGCAGCGTGGTCCGATGTATATGTTCTGCAATGTTGACTGTACTGTGTCGGTGGAGTGTCATGCCATGATCAGTCGGTCGCTGCACCCATACAATACACTCGTCCGTTGCTGACCGCGAAACCAGCGCCCGACCGCTGGCTGTGCGGTTCACCTTCTTGATCGCATGCGAGTGGCCGGTCCACACGGCCTTGCGTTCAATCCGCTTGGCCTGAGACGGCGAAGGGTCGAAAAAGTGGTCCATCCGAGCCTGCAGCCATTCTAGCCGTCCGTCAAAATGATGCGAGAGGATGGTGAAGACCGAATTTGGCTTTTTGTGGCAGAATGCGTAAAATTGAACATTATCTTGCAGACCGCTAGCGCCACTGGCAAAGTGTAGGTGCATCCCATCCACATGAGCAACGTTGAACACGTCCGTCACTTTCTTCGCCTTTGCGCCGATATTTTCGAATCCCCACGCCGACATGTTGCCCCGATCATCCAGCACTACACATATCTCGGGGTTTCGGTTGGCAACCTCGATCAGGCGGTTCAGGGCCATCTGGTCTTTCTCCGCAGCTGTGGCCTGCAGCACGGCTCGTTCCGTCGCATGCGTGAAGCATCGCCCATCAATGAAGAATGCATATCTTTTTTCCGACTGCTGGTCGAGTGACAACGGCTTGATCGACTCCAGCAGGTCCACCTCGGTCCACAATCCCAGTCCGTCTACGCCGTGATGTTCGGTAGTCACCCATATCCGGACCTTGTAGTCGGCACAGATGGTATACAACACATTATCGGCCGACTGCTCTTTGTGGAACGGTTTCCGCCAGTGGATGCCGGTAATCACCGTGGGATGCGGTAGGTAATAGTAGTCGAAGCGCTGGTCCACCGAGCCGAACGAGACACGCCGCCATATCTTCAGCAATCTGTCGTATGTCCCCGTCGAAGCAATCATCTCCACGTCCGGCGAGAACTGGGCAAATTTGACCGGGTTGGCTAGCGGTTTCGTCCAAATCTGCTCCGTCGCGCCGTGCGTGTTGAACAACGTGAGGGCCGCGCTCCCGGCGAGCAACTCGTCCGGCATGCCCCATGACAAGGTCGTTATCGAGTCGTCGGAGTTGGGCAGCGCCATGCTGCCCTGGAGCGACCACTGCGCCTAGTCAGCGTGTCTCCTGGTCCTGGGATAGCTGTCCCACCTTGACGGCGTCATAATCGTGCCCGTACGGCTGGTATATGTATATATTTCGCGTGGAACACGCTGCGATTTTGCCCGTGTCCTCATCGAGGCAGACGGCTTCGAGCTCGGATTCCTCGTCAATGTAGGTCGTCTGGAGGACGTGGTTCGGGGAGTCAAGGATGACGAGCGCATTTCCCGGAGATGTAGGCCTGTGGCATATGCGATTAGCTTCATGTGTGTAATTATAAAAGATGCAGGCGTACAATAATCTGCTGGCTCTCCCATAGTCCGTGGGTGACAGCTTGCAGCTTTGCCTGCGGCCGCCCGGGCAGAATGTCGCGCATGAGAATTTGCGATGAGAAAGCGGCTACCGATTCCACATGGTCGAAGCAGCACTGCTGAGAAAGGTCGCAGGCCTGTAACAGCGAGCGTTGTGCATTCGCGACTGCAGATGATCGCGTCGGAATATCTTGGATGCAGGAGCTCACGCGCACGGCCCACGTGTGTCGTGAGCGCTCAGACCCATCATTATCATTCATCGCAGTAACAACCATAGACCGACCGTATACCCAGTAATGCAACACTACCGCGACTACGAATCCAATGCAAAAGGTATCAAAATCCGCCAGAAAGCCGCCCACATCCAGAATATCCGCAGGCGCTACCGAGCTCCGCCCGTTCGTCGTCGTCACATGACAGACCCATTCTTGATACATCCAGCTGTCGCCCTTCAAACTTCCGATGGTTATCTCGTAAACCTGACTCCATAATGCCTATCATCAAGCCATAGTCCGCTTCAAACTACCCGTCACCGGGGCCTGCACGCCCTCTGCCTCCCACGTAACCGTCACATCGATCGCCCGATCATCCCTCCTCATCTTCTTATATGTCGCCGTACCCTTCAACGTGCTACCTCCTTTACCTCCTTCTTCCGGTCTTCCTCGCCGAGTAGAAGCACACCGCTTGGTGCCAATGTGTCGGCGTAGAGTAAGGACCCGTCGAAAACCCCAGCCCGGGCTCGCCATTTGCTCCCCACGCTGCCACATCCACCGCTGTCGCATCCTGTGACTTCTCGTGCGGCAGGAAGAAGGTATCGAACCATATCGCGAAGGCGTCTAACGATGTGGTACTGGATCCGAGCTTTGTCGAGAAGGGGACGCTGAAATCTAGGTCTTGTATCTGGATGCGCTTCAGGTCGAGTTGATAGAACGTAGATGCGTCGCCGGAGATCGCTTTTGCCGGGACATCGTATATACGCCGATTTCGCGCGCTCGTTGAGCGTGCCGCCAGCAATCATAGTCGAGAAATCGAAGCCGTACACGTCTTTCCAGAACTTTTCTCCGCTGCTGTCCGCTATCCAGTCTTTGTCCGAAACAGGCGCTATCCGCAGCGTGCAGTGCGACGGCACCATCAATCCATCCTCTTTCAGATACAAGTCCCGCGCCCGCAGCACCGAGTCCAGCATGCCTTCGAACAACAATCCATACCCCATCCACCACTCCGAGATGATAACATCAACCTTCTCTTTCCCAATCATCCTCTGCGTATGGAAGTCCTCCCCACCCTCCCCTGTATAACCTCAATTCTATCCTGATACCCATTCCTCTCCACATTCTCCCTCGCCCGCCTCGCAATCTCTCCGAATTATCCACCGCCAACACCCTCCGCGCCCCCCCGCCCTCGCACAAAACAGCGACAAAATCCCCCCCGTCCCACACCCAACATCCAACACCGTCTTCCCCACAAACAACTCCTTATTCTTCTCCACAAAATCCCGATACCCCTCCGTCCGCACCCGGTCTTCAATCATCATCTCCCGATGAATCGCATTCCCCTTATACGACTCAAAATAGCTCGTATCGCGATCATTCTCCAGACTAACCTTCTCCACATTCTGTCCCACACCCTTCTGCAGCGCAGCTTCGTACTCCTCGTAATCCACAGCTTTGGAATCCGCGTCGGGCATGAAATCGCCCAGCTCGAAAAGGAGCCCGTCTTCTGGTATCGTCGGCTGCAGGTACTTGTCGTCAGCCAGCGTTTCCGTATCGTATCGACTTTTATGTCTTTCGGATCTGTGGTTTTCTGTGCTTCGAGGCGGAGGTAGTTGATTAGCTTGATGATGGTTAGTTCGTCGATGTCTGTGGTGGGCACGTGATTAGCTTCAAGCCCTGTGGACTCCGGCTCGATTAGGAACATTGAATTGATTAGAAAAACCGCGACGTACCCGCGCCCAAATTGTTTATACACCCCTCGACATCGAAGCCGTGCTCGGACCGGCAGTGTGCAAACATGTCCGGCACGCGACTCCATTGCTCGTCGCAGAAGAGGCATTGGAACGTTGTGGTGTCGGCTTCGCTTAGGTCTTCGAAGATGCTGCCTGCGGAGCTGGCGCTGTCGGAGTCGGTGTCTGACATTGTCTTTGTTGTTTTGGTGGTTGTAATGGAGGTGTGAGAGAGAGATTGGGTGCTGCAGTGTAGAAAAGTTGAGATAGGTAATGTGCGTGGTTTCGTGGTGTGCTGGTTTGGGAAAGCGAGGTTTACCGGTATTTGTGGGGTGAGCGAAGGGCGGGGTTGGCTGTTCGTGGCTGCCGTGGAATTTTCTCGACTACCGCGTCGCACCGCACCGGTACTGCACCGACGCCAGTTGCTTGTGGTCTGCTTAGGTAAGTTACTGGTGCTGGCTACTCGGTATGTGCAAAAGCTATCCTTTGTAGAGTCTAGGAAGAATCGAGGAACAGCGGTACAAGCATCAGCAACCCAGCGCTGGTGGCGTGAACACAGAAAAATCAACGACCATGCAGTCCGTCTTTTCGTCGAAGATTAGCCGGGTGTGGAGATGATGATTGATATAAGGGAGGAAACAAATATTGTCAGAAAGAGCGGTTGCGGTGGCAAGCCTACTGAAAGAGCCTGTAGATTAGTGGGTTATTTGGAGAATGGGGTCGGTACCTTACCAGATGGTGCGCGTTCTTCAAGCAGAGGATCACTAGTATTGGGAGGTGAATTCTGCCCACATTTGTCCACATTTCACCATTCAGGATGTCTTTCTAAAGCGGATCGTTCGTTCGCTGAGATTTACCAGAGTCTTCCTACTCCACTTCAACTATGCATGCTTGGGTTAACAAGTTCAATTTTGTGTACGAAAGGATAAAAACTTAACACTTCGAACTGCTTTCACAACAAGATATGCGACCTCACAGATCAATCTAAAATATCTGATAAACCGCCATGTGCATTCAGTGGTTTCCACCGATGTTCGAGGCGGTCCGCCATGAAGGATATGTTAATATCGAAATATCTATAGCACACGAAGCTTCCGCTTGAAATTTCAATTACCGATTTTTATTAATACTTAGTGCCAGAACTACAGTAGATTGTGGGCTTGCTAATATGTGGGTGTTAAAATGCTAATTTATATATATATATATATATATATATGTGTGTGTGTGTGTGTGTGTGTGTGTTTTCCTCAGGCTATTCTCACCGAGAGGGACATCAGCCGGCCATAGTAAGCGTATGTACGCAAGGCTGATTTATAACATAGAATATTAAGGTACTACGGGTTCCGAACGGTGAGATCCAAAATTTACTAAATGCTGAGATGAACTGTGGTAGTATTAAAGCATGGTCTATTCTAGATTATGACGCTTAGGTTGATGGTAATAATAGATCACTCTACTATCAGGAAGAGAAACATCGCAGACCTTTTGGTATACGGTACAACGCTGTAAGGGAAAGCTGTCAAACTCTACTATAAAAATGCTCAAGTTAGACAAATAATGAACGCGACTTCGCGATTGGGATTAAAATTCGCGGTTACCTAGGCAGCCAACTTACGTCACCTTGCATGAACCCCGCCATCGTGTATATTCGCGCATCTGTTCCCCATCTTTCACGCACCTTCATCAGCATCACTTTCATCGTATCTTGGATCATTTGATAACCGCTTTATCTTTCACCTTACCCCGGAAATTACCTTTCTTTCACACAACATGAATATCGACCAGAACATCGCCCAAGCAGAGGAAATCCTCAACCATGTTTTCACCAACAAGGCTCTCTGTGCGGAGGCACTGCAGATGCGTTCTCCCTTCGCCCCACCTCCAATTCGATGGTCAATACCACATGGTTGAAAACAACAAGTGTCTGGCCATCTTGGGTGATACGGTGGCTGCGGTGCCTCTGTGCAGGAAGTGGTACGAGAGCCACGATAGGCTTGGTGAGTCTTCACTGAAGCAAGAATGCACTGCCTCAAGACTCATACGATGTCAATCCGCCAGCCCCGGTAGTGTGGGACGGCATTAGAAAAGACGACCTCGGCAACGTCGGATTGGCCAAGCTCGGTAACGCACTCGGCGTGGGCAAGGCTATCGTTACTGCACCTGGCCACGAGGGTGCTCCTGGCGTGAAAATGATCGCCACCGCGTTGGAGGCACTTATGGGTGGAGTCTACTTGGACGGAGGGCTCGCAGCCCTTGAACGTGTCATCGACCACATCGGGCTCGGTGATTCAGTGGTAACGTTGAAACTCTCCTTTCCACAATTATATGGATTACTACCACTAACTAATATGCTACTTTTAGCTCCGGTGACGTGGGGCACCCTAGCCGCCACTGCGAAGGGGCAGGGAAAGTCCCTCGGGCCAGAGAGCCGGTGATTTGCATTGCATCTTTGGCTTGACCCCGAAGACGAACGATTCAATACGAACCCGTCGCTCTGACCCGAGGGACTTTCCTTGACCCTTCGCAGCGGAGCCCAGGGTGGCCCACGCCTGCTCGGATCTCCGAGCACGCATATACGATGACGGATTCGCCGCATCTGTATGAACGTGCTCTAACGATCTTATGTACAGACAGGAAACTAAGTGCTTCTCGCGCCAAGCGACTGGACAGAAGACATGAAATCCTGCAGTCGACCGAGCGTTGACAAGAAGGGACTTTCAACAGATGGACAACGCTGACTGTATACACTCTTTTTACATGCGATGTTGTTTACGCCTGGGGATTTGCAACACTGGCTGGATACACTCTTTCGATAGGGGGAGCAGTTTGGATTACTTTTCATTGGTGTCGGCGACCAACTCGTACAACGCTCGTTTACTATACAATAAAACGCTGGTGTCAAATATGATACCTAGCATCATCATGTCTTTCTGATTCAGTGATATCCCTCGTATGCTATTGGCTACTACTACTTTGCCATGCCCATAAAGGTCATGGCGCGCTCTCGCTCGCTAAATCAGTTAATACCAACCTTTGTTTGTTATAGAAAGCAGACACGAGTTAGAGTTCTAAAATGCCAAAAAGTAATGTAAATGAGTGTAGATTATTAAAATACCAAAAATGAAATATAAGAGAGTGTGAGTTGCTGAGATACCAAAAAAGAAATACAAATGAGTGTGGGTTGCTGAAATCTCAAAAAGGAATGTGAATGTGGGAGAAGCCCAAAACAATGCAAACTCCAAACCCAGGGAAACCAAAAACACCGACACCCCGCCATCCACCGCCTCAAACCCCAAGACATAGCTACTCGTCATAATCGGTGGATTCGATGTCGCTATCATACGAGTGTCCCGGAGGTGTGATTGGTCGGAACCCAATATCCAATCTGAAATCGTCGGCATCCGGGTATTCTTTGGCCAAGGGTCTGAAATCCACCATGCAGAACTTGACCGTTCCATCGTCGGTGGTCTGGGGTATGCACCACGAGAGAGGTCCACCATAAACACCAGGACACGGTTCATCTTTACCGGCTGGATCTTCTCGTCTCCCCCATTTCTTGGTCTTGCAGCGTAAACTCTCTGGCGTGCCGTCGTACCGATTTTCTCGGTAATACCAGGTGTTCTTGGTAACGTCGAATCTGTTGTCTTTTGGCGCAACCGCTACATACTTGTCGTCGTCATTGCTGTTCACAGACTGTTTCAAGTGTTCGCTGAGCTCCGGGTACTTCTCCCCCTGTATTTTCGTCCGGGCTTGCGGTATGCGCAGAGGCGACATTGCCAGGCCCATCTGTCTATTCGACGGTCGCGGGCCTTTGCAACCCACATATTCACAGGACCGTCTATTGCTTCTCTGTCGAAATGGCACTGTACTCCAGATAATCCTTCATTCTACTGGTTCATGCACTTGTTGGTCCAAGGAGGGTTCAAGAACCAGAATTTGCGCTCGAAATTTTCGTAGCATGCCGGTATTTGACGCGTATGAGCCTTGCCCACGAGTGTCTTCCACTCTTTCAAAATCCCATCTCCGAAGATGTATCCTCTCCTACTGAGAAAATACAGCGCTCCTCGATGTACCTTAGCGGCGCAACATCCCGGACATAGCCACCATCCTGATTCCATATGATGTAATCTTGTGCAGGAAAGAGCTGGGGTTTTCTCCGGTAGGTCGCTGAAGTCTGGGGAGGATTCCTTGATGTACTGCGAAGGTGGGGTCGCTGCTTTTTCTGGTGATTCCAACTCTTTTGGAAACATTTTTTTCCACGCGTCCACGATGTCTGCGTACATTAACGGGAGGTGGTCGAACTTTTCGAACCAAGTTGAGTGGTCCGAAAAGAAAGCTGTGTCGTCGTGTTCGCCCGCACCCGCGTTGTGTTCGCCCGCATCCATGGTGGGTTCGGGGTTTGTATGCTCCGCCATGGGGAATGAAAATGAGAGAATATTGTCTGGTACAAGTGTAATCGTATCGAGATATGCAGTGTTCAACTCTGCGGAAGGTAGAAGAATGAAAAGAAGATGGAGGGTCGTACTTGTGAGAAGGCGTTATACTCTTGCGCTAATTTCAAAACCAGGTGCTGTGGCTCACACAGAAGGTGCGGTTGCTCACATAGCAACTGCATTTCTAACAGCAAATACTGTGTCTCACATAGCAATTGTTATGACTGACCCACAGGACAGATAATGTGGCTCACAAAGCTGATACCTTGGAGTCATTGCTGTTGCATATCAAGTGTTGCGACTCATATAACACATGGCGCGACTCACACAACAAGTGCCACTTTACACCCCCCTCCCCACCAACCCCGTCAAAACAACCGCAAGCCGAAACATCTCCCCACTCGGCCACCCCAAGTCCCCCACCTCAACCGACGTCCCAGCATCCACATACCTCGGCCTAGTCGCAGACGCAGACGCAGACGCATCCACATACCTCAGCCTCTCCGCAGCCGCTCCACCACCACCGTGACATTCAGATCCAGCGCGACCCGAATGCTTAACCTCTCGTTTACCTTCGCTTTGCTGGGACACACACACGTGTGGTCAGCGCCTTCTTTCCGAAAGAAACGTAGAGGGAAGGAACAAGCGGACAGCAAGAAAGAAAGAAGGGGGGGAGGGACGTACTTTTTTCTTTTCCTTTGGGGACAGGTGTGGATGTGGAGGGGGTTTTCCGGGCGCGCTTGCGGGGGGTGGATGTCTGTGTTTGGGTGGGGTGTGTTAATAAGTGTTTTTCAAGGGAGGGAGGGAGGGAGGGAAAGGAGACGTAAACGCACTCTATCTTTTAATTCTTGTTTTCGTTTGCGGTCGAGGGCTTTTTGGGCGAGGACTTGTTTTGCGTCGAGGAGGAGGGGCTGGGTCGGGGTGGTTAGTGTACGTGTGGGTTGAGTGGGTTTGGTAGGTGGGTGGGGAGTTGTTTACCTTGGTTGGGGGAGGGGAGTGTCTGGGAGGAGGATCTTGAGTGGAGGCCTGGTGGGCGTTGGTATGGGGTTGAATGGGGGACAGTTGGATGGGGGTAGAGGGAGCTACGTTGCTCTGTGGTGAGGGGGTATTCGCGCTGTTTGAAGAAGACTTTTCGGCAGAGGGCTGCGCAGAGGGATATGGTGCAGTATCCTTATTCTTGTTAGTGCATGGGGTGCTATGTCTTGTGAGTTATCACTTACCTCCGTCTCACCCTCCTTCGGTAACATCAATATCCCCTTTACCAGCTTCGACTCCGGCCCAGCATTCGACGACGACTCCATCTCCCCTGACGGAACCTCCAACTCCACCCGTGTCCGCCTCCTTTCATTCTCCCCCTCCGCCCTCCCCAAGTCAGCTACAGGAGTCAACGGCGACGCGATAAACTCCTGCAACGCGTTCTCTCTCTCCCGCTCATCCATCAACATTGAAGCACTCGACTGCTCCGTATCCCCAAAATCATCCTCGTCACCCCGCAAACCCTCTTCCTCGCCCGACGTACCGGAGATAGGTTCTCGCACGCGCTCTCCCACCTCCAATCCACCACCGCTCCCCAAATCAAAATCAAAACCCTCACCGAACAGTTCATCGTCGATGTCAGCGTCATCCGGGGTATACTGCAAACTCTGCCACTGCGTCAGTTTAAGTACTGTATTAACGGGCATACGTTTGACTGACGAAAGTGAAGGGGAAGGAGTCTGGCCAGTCTGTGGTATGCGCGGGTTCGAGGGCGCTGAGTTGTGGGTCTGGGGGTGGGAAGATGGTGGTGGGGTTGTATGGGGTTGGAGAGGTGGTGGCTGGCTGTGTTGACCTTGGGGTGAGTACTGGTTTGGTGTGGGGTGGTGCTGGGGATGAGGTACGCACTTCTATCTGCGCGGGTGGAGAGGGGTCTGTTGGGGAGTGCGGTGGTTTGTCCATGCTGTTGTGCTGTTGTGCTGTTGTGCGAAGTGTGCGAAGTGTGCGCGCTGAGAGTAAGTCAACTGTATGGATGCACTCTTGTGCTGCTGCGTTGCGATGAACGGAGAAGCGTGACGATGATGTAGAAGTAATACAAGTGACCAAGTAAAAATGTTAACAATGTTCGAGTACTGTAGAGTGATGAACAAAAGAAGACATCGATGGTCGACCAGAGTGAGTGCGGAAGCCAAGAGAAAGAAAGAGAGTGAGTACCATAGTCACTGTGGGGCGTATGACTATATCCATGGGAGGCAAGAGAGGCCTGAGGTTATGGAACATCCGTGCAGCGGCAAAAGCTGGTGCTTCCCATGAATATCTCTCATTATCATCCTCGCTATTGTTCCGGTGCCGCAGCGTCTCTCGAAAGCTGTATCTGAGGGGTTCATCATACCGTCGTGGGTACGCAGTCGTGCAATGAACGTGGATCAGCTCCGGCTAGGTATGTGCAACTCTTCATCGTGGAGAGGAGCCGCATATTGTGGACAAGTAACTATAGCTCGGAGTATCGTTGGCTCAAGTCCGCAGCAGTATTGAGTCCTACAGCCCAGAATATAAGCTCTGGTAGACGACGGATGAAGGAAAGGGGCGGAGATGAGCACTGTGGTGGAAAGCTGTTAGTCACTTCGATATGACTGGTATAGCGTGTTGCAGCAAGCAACAAGCAGCGATGACTCCAAAGACACAAAAAACACATCAAAAAAGCAGAACTGACGATGGTGCTTGCATAACAGCCTCATGAACATGAAGCAGCATCATGGGAGTGGTTTTTTCATTAGACGAAGAAAGAAACGTGGGTATATATACCATTCCCCTGATGACAATGACTGAGCCGGATATCTCTCGTTTGCCGAACGCCCTCCAAGTGGCAACTCTTTACCACAGTCATACGCAAGATACTCCGAGACCACGCTCCAATATGTCGCAGGTCCTCAAAGAAGACTGCCCCGATCCCTTGCACGCGATCAGGCCTTTGCCTTTCTCGCGCCTGCCCGTTTCTTGGGCGCAGCGCGCTTCTTGGGCTTGCGTGGCGCTTCCTCCTCCTCGTCTTCGGACTCGCCCACGTCATCTTCCTCAATCTCAGCGTCAACCTCGGCATAGTCCTTCGCTTTCTTTGAACGCCCGCTCGTCCTCTGCTTCTTCCTAGCAGCCATCGCCTCAAACGCCTCCTCGGGCGGCTCGTCCACATCCATGGGCGACGGGCGCTTGGCTCCGCGGCCCTTGGGTGCGTACTTGGCTTCCAGGTTCTCGAAGAAGTTGGCGCCATGCCGGGCCTTTTGTCTCTGCGCGATCAATGCTGCGAGGTCTCCCATGGAATCTGCCTCTTTCTTCTTGCTCTTCGGCTTGGTGCTCGCTTTCCCTGCAGCTTCTTTCTTGGCCTCTCGCTTGTCGAAGTCCTCCCTCCTCTTCCTCTCCGCATCCTTGACTTTCTGGCGTGCTGCGTCGTTGTTGTCGCGTTGGTACGCTTCGAATGACTCGATCGTACCCTTGGCAATCTCCTCGTCGAGGATCCGCCTGAACCGGTCGTCGTCGACTAGAATATCCGACAGCATCACAGTCTGGTAGATGGCATCGAGCCGGCCGTTGTACTTGTTGTACGCATTCAGCAGGTCGCGTCTCTCGTCCGCACTATCCTTGTACTCGTTCCCAATCCTATCAATGTTCTCCTGATTAACCACATCCTCGAACTGCTGACGGTAGAACTTGAGCCAGTCGAACTCGTCGTCGTCCTCGAGTGTCTCGGCGGTGCTCCCCGTAAGGTCGTATCGCTTGCGACGACGGTCATCCGAGAGAACAGCGTAGGCGAAAGCGATTTCCTGGAACGTCTTGTTCGCAGCTTCCTTCTCGTGCTGCGGCGCCTTGTCTTGGTGCTGTTAGAGATGGCTTTCAACAAGGATAGCGCGATAGGAAGCATACCTGGGTGATGTTTCAGCGCCATCTTGCGATACGCCTTCTTCACGTCGTCGGCAGTTGCTTCCTTCTCGAGTCCCAGCACGGCATAGGGATCGATACTCGGCGGGCCGTCTTGCTCGAGGTCAGCATCTTCGCCTTCCTCTTCGTCATCGGTGATGAACGGGTCCGCTTTAGCCTCCGCTTCAGCCTTCTCTCGGGATGTGTGGCGGTTGCGCGCCATGTTGAGTGAGCAATGCGCAGTGGGCGAAAAGAGGTGGAGATGGAGTCAGAGCGCGTGGAGTCAGATATACGCGTCGCGGCATCGGCGTTAAGGCGGATATTATCCGATGTGGCGCTGAAAACTGCACCGCCACATACGCATCATGACTCTCACTTCCACGACCCGTTTCCTTCCTCATCACCTCCCCTCTTACTTACTACATACCCCACCATGTGCACACAAGACTCCGACTCCATCCCGCTACCACAAGACCCCGCAGCCGACCCTATAGACCCCAAAGCCCTAATGCAAGAAGCCCTCTCAGAAGCCAAACACTCGCCCCCAAAGCCCACCAACTTCTGCGTCGGCGCCTTACTAGTCGACATGGACACGGGCGAGGTTCTATCGCGCGGCTACACACTCGAGCTCGAGGGCAACACGCACGCAGAGCAATGCTGTCTCCTCAAGATGGCGCAAGCGCATGGCCTCCCTGAAGAGCGCGTGGGCGACATGCTGCCGCCTAATACCGCCATTTATACCACGATGGAGCCTTGTAATTTACGACTTAGTGGGAGCTTACCGTGTGTGGATAGGATTATTAGAACGAAGCGGGGAGATGGCACGATGGCGATTAAGAGGGTGTATTTGGGGGTTAAAGAGCCGGAGAAGTTTGTGGGGGAGAATGAGGGACGGGCGAAGCTGGAGAGATGTGGGATTGAGTGTGTTCATGTTGGTGGGTTTGAAGAGGAGATTTTGAGGGTGGCGACGGCTGGGCATCCGAAATGAGTCGCCTAAGGCGTTTCATTACATATACATGGATCGGAAAAACTACACCACGCCAGCGATTATTAAAGAGCGGAACAGAACAATAGCCCTTGACCTCAGAACTCGATCACACCAATAACCTCCCAGCATTCAGAAGCTTCATGCCTTCAATATATACCTGCCGTTCCCCGGCCATCGACATTGCCGTGTTCTTGCCAGAACCAGATACAGAACACCTCGACACCACACCCAATACTATTCTCTTGGGGAAATAGACGGGTAGGGGAACTGGGATGTAACAGGTGGTGAATATTCGGTGTGGCGGTGCAAAGGTGGGATGAGGAGAATATCCGAGGCCAGTGTCGGCAGGTGTGGGTTTTCTTCCTCACTTAGGGAGAATGCTTCTTGCGAGACGAGGGTGGGTGCGTTCTCCACGCGAGGAATATCGCAGGCCGCTGGTGTGGAGGATGTTCGTGGACTCGTTTCGGGGGTCTTTTGAACAGCTGGATGCTGTTACGACCTCCAAAATAACCGTGCTGTCGAACCGGAGAACGAAGGAGAGGATGCGACCAAGGAAATGACTGTGTCGAGTTCTGCTAGCCTTCATCGTACGCAGCGTCCGTGTACTCGTAAATCGTAAATGCTCCCTACGCCTAGCAAAAAGAAAGATAGAAAAACTAATGTCATATCCAACGAAATACCCGCGCGATCGCCAAATGTGCGAGAAGAAACACCCCAGCGATGCCATACCCAACGGGCTTCAGACTTCTCGAAGCTTCATTCACAATCAATATCGTACCGCACGCTCCTTGCGTGACTCTGGGTAGATCGGGGGAGTTCATCGTTAGAGTCGAGCAGAAGCCGCCTTGGACGACTTGTTGGGTGTAGGGAGTGCCTTGGACGACTACTGGTGTCGTGGGTTCGGGGTGCGGCTGGACGTATACGACAGAGGTTGGGGCTTGCTGGTAGACTGTGACGGTCGAGACGGATGCGACGACGGCTTGGGCACAGTTGCTTCCTGCGGGACAACACCCTACGTATCCGTTCGAGTTTTGTGACGCGACGCACGAATAGCCGCCTGGACAGCACCTAGTTTTTGTTAGACATTATTATATTTCGCGTGGAAGGTGTCGTGTCGTGTTTACCAGCTTGGGTGGCCCTGGTCGCCGCAGTTTAATGAGGCATAGGTCGGACACATGTTGGAGCCTTGCGCCTGGACTGGCTGGCCATTTGGATCGACAATGTAGATTGCGCCTGAGAAGGGCGCATTGTTTGTGAAGGTTTGGGGTTCCGCGATGGCCTCTGGTTCTGGGTCTGCTTCAGGCTGAGGTTCTGGCGCCGCGGTACAGTTCGTCGCGAAGACGAACGGAACGGCGCAAAGTATTCTTCGGAATCGCATCGTATAACGTCTACGTAGATAATGTCAAGAAAGGACGAACGCGGAAAGATGTAGAGAACGAATAGAAATAGAGGCTCCAGCTCTCAACAGCTTCGATAGCTTCTCAGACGAGCTCTCCAAGGTGAGCAGCTAGCTATGGAAGAGAAGGAAGAGGCTCTGTCTGGCCAGCCTTCGCGGCGGCAGCGATAACGTCTTATGACTACGGTCGGTGCGACTCGGTGGAGACTAGAACTCCAGAGAATTGGCAATACCCAGCCGGGCGCTGCGAAATGGAGGCCCAGCCTCGTAGGTCATGACCACGCGAGGCCGGACGCCGGCTGATGCGGGGGTCATCTGGTAGCAGGTTTGCTATCCTGCACGCTTGGGAGAGCTGTGACAAGGCGGTACTCTGCCGGGAGCTAACTACCTGGAGCTACCTGGTATCCGGCACGTTGCGAACCGTGCTACCTGGTAGACTACGTGTTGGCGGCCCAGTTGCGCATCGAGCACCAGTAGTAGTGATGAACATTGAAAAGGCGGTGGTGAGGTGGGTGGAGCTTCTGTTGAATGGGGCCTCGTTCGATAGCTCACGGGGAGCTTTCGTGGATGGCCCGCTGTCCAGTGCCCTGCTTTCGCGTGCCAATCTGATATTAGCCCTCGAAGCGGCTCACACGGACGAACATGGCTGCACACTGTGTGCATGTGCTGTGATCATCATGATGCAGCTGGAGTGGAGCCTCCGACAGCCTCGGGCGTGCATCCGACTAAGCCGAATGTGGCCGTCACGTGGTAGCGTGAAGCCCACGGGCCGCCTCATCGCGCGCACGCGTCTTCCCGCTTCTTCACCCACAGCATCACGTAACGCAATATGACATGTCAACGCATCAACCCACGACGAAGTACCGCCTGTATCCGGCCTATTGCTATCACACATCGCCCACCTTCAACGACTGGGTGAGACTGACAGCGGCCGATGTGCAGGCGCTGCGGAAGGAGCCCGAGTTCATGAGTATTTTCCCCACATGCACGCTGCCGAGATGCTTGCTGACACGTCGCATGTAGGCCAGCGCACCTACTTCTACCTCAACCACCCCATTCGATACGTGTATCTCGTCGGCGTCGTTGTCGCCATTGATGACATCACCCCAAAGTACACATGCCTCACGCTTGACGATGGGAGCGGCGTCACCGTTGAGGTCAAGATCACCCGACTCACTCCGGACCTATACAACCCCGTCGAGAGCCCGTCGAACACCATGATCGACAATCTGAACGTCATAAGCCAGCTCGGGCAGTTTGATGTCACGGTGAATAACCAGATCGTAGATATAGGTACGGTCATCAAGGTGAAGGGCATGATATCAGAGTTCCGAGGCTTCAAGCAGATCGAGCTGAAGAGAATCTGGATCGTACCGACGACCGACGAAGAGGTCAAGGCTTGGGAGGCGACTGCCTCGTTCAAGAAGAACGTGTTGAGCAAGCCGTGGCGCATCACCTCGGCAGAGCACGACAAGATCAACAAGGACAGGAAAATGGAGCGGAGGAAGGAAAGAGAATACGAGAGGCGAAAGGCAGCGCATGAGGCTAAGAAGCAAGAGCAGAGGAAAACGCGTGCTGCGTACCTCGAGTTGAAGGAAGCGAAGCACGAGATCAGACGCCGCAAGGAAGCGGTGATGATGAATGCAGGAGCGTTAATATGATATTATTTGCACCAAGGCTGCGTGTGCCCGATGTGACGCTTCAGATCAAGACGTGCAGGATGATACAAAATCGGACGATACATCTCCTCTCGGCACGTTTGCCGCCACCATCCATCATCGCTCTAACATGGCAACCCACATTTCGAGCGTCTACGAGGACGATCCGCTGGCTGTGTCGCATACATTGCCCCGATTGTTCATCACCGCGTTGCGCTTACTTCCTTAAACGTACATCTCACGCATAAGCGCCCATGTGCCTCCAAAACGAACACGCATATACACCCAACAATATGGAACTCCAATCACTACAGCGCATATACCGCCGCCCCCATAGTCTCTTCAAAAACAAAATGTGCCAACAGCAGCCTCCTAAAATGCATGTCTATTCCCCGTCTCATGTTTCCACCTCGCAGCATTCCTCTCCATGTCGTACCCAAAAAGCACGCACACCAATGAGATCAACAACACCGGAAGCGGGATTCACAACACCCGCTACGACCAAGCCTACCTCGACACCCACCTCGAAAGCTACGCCATGAAACCCGTATCCCCCTACGACGCGCACGACCCAAACGAAGCCTTCTACAACAGCACGGAGCCCAACGTCCCACCCCCAAACGACCCCAATCTCCCCATCGCGTACGAAACGCTCCCCAAACCGCGCTGGATCCGCGTCTTAAAACTAGAGCCCGGATGGGTATACATGAAAATCCGCGTTTCGCTGCTGCACATGGACCTCGAAGACGCCGACCATGTCCCCTACGAAGCGATATCCTACACCTGGGGCGCATACTACGACTTCGAAGCCGACAAGAGCGACTCCCGCTTCAGCGTAATCTGCAACGGACGCTGGACAAGCATCACACGCAGCCTCTTCCACGCACTCTCCATGTTCCGCCGCACCGACCGCGCGCGCATCATCTGGGCCGACGCGCTCTGCATCAACCAAGCCGACGAGAGCGAAAAGGGCTACCAGGTCAGCCTCATGCAGCAGATCTACAAGCGCGCGTTCCACGTGCTGATATGGGTGGGGTACCGGTGGGCCAAGGTGGTCGCGGCGGGGATGCGGGTGGTGTGCGCGATTGTGAATCAGGAGTGTGGGGAGGAGGAGCGGCGCGGCGTGAGGGCCGAGTGGTACGATGAGCCGTCTATTCTTGAGATGGATGATGTGGCGCCTGGGGATCCGGAGTCGCCTTCTTCGCTGTATGAGGAGGATGTTGAGACGGGGGTGCGGGTGCGGCTCGATGCGCGGGGGTTGGAGCCGTTGGTGGAGCTGTTTTCGGCGTGTTATTTTCAGCGGTTGTGGGTGTTTCAGGAGGTTGCGCTTAGTCCGTTGGCGACTATGTGTTGGAGTCAGGCGCGTGTACGGTTTGAGTGGGTGGCACTGGTTGCGGATTTGATTTTCAGGGAGTATATGGCTGAATTTGCGGTTTATGATGGGGCGGTTGATGGGCTGAGGAATTGTGCGAATATGTATAATGCGTGGAGGGGGAAGTTTGCTGCTGATCCTTTTTTTGATCTTCTGCTCAGTACGCGGACGTTGAGGGCTAAGCATGGGAGGGATAAGGTGTTTGGGTTGTTGGGGATTAAGACGCGGGATACGGATCCGGAGAGTGGAGTTGTGTTTATGGAGGCGGATTATGAGATTGGAGAGGACGAGGTGTGGAGGAAAGTCGCGGTGAAAGTGTTGGTTGAGCAGCAAGATGTGAGATGCCTGGCTGCAGTCCAACATCGCAACGGTATACCAGAAAACACTCCATCGTGGATTCCAGATTTCGCAGATTTACCCGCTATTTTCCTCCCGCATCTGGACGCCAACCTGTATAGTAATACCACGGCCAGTGTATCTCTCAATTCGTCTTGTCCTGGGTCGAATTGTCTCTCGGTCAGAGGCTTCCAGGCTGACACCGTAGCCTCCGTCATCGACCCGGGCTTCGCACCTGATGTGCACTGGCGCAGCGCAACCGCTCGCACACAGCTCCAATCTCTGATCCATCGACTTACACCCACTTTCTCCTGGGAAACAATCGCACTATGCCTCACTCAAGGCTTCTACTTCTCCCTAAAAGACGCAGTGCCAAACATCACCAGCCACGCTGCCGCCGCACGCGCATTCTCCCACTGGGACAACGAAGTCCAACCCTCAGATGACGAGCTCGTCCTACCGCCTCCGGACACAGCGAGTGACGAGCTCCGGATGGCGTATAATTTCTTCCAAGCGAGCGGGAAGGCACTGCAGTTTAAACAACTTATCGTAACGGGAAAGGGGTTGTTGGGCGTTGGTCCTGAGACGATGCAGGAGGGCGATGTCGTGGTTGTGGTGTTTGGATCGCGTGTTCCGTTTGTGATGAGGGGTGCAGGGGATAAAGGGGGTGTGGAACATTGGAGGTTGGTGGGGCCGTGTTATGTTGATGGGATGATGGGGGTGCGTGCTGGGACTGAAGAGGCGGGGTTGGTATTTGGGAAAGAAGGTTCCATGCTACATATCATGTGAAAGATTGAATCGTAAAGCAGTTTCTTGCTCTGTTTATTCTAATTTCTGGGGTTTTTTCTTTGGGCTTTTTTGCTTAACAAATTCCTTGTCTGCATCAACTCCAAGCCATGCCCGAAGCGATCCAGCTTAAAAACTGAACCAGAGCGAAATAAGCACCGGCATCCGCTACCACTCTCTATAATACAAGTGCGTTAGAGGCGACAAGATGACGAACGAGTGGATAAAGAAGGGTACATACAGACCAGTCTTGTCTTCTTTCTTCGCGAACTATCGTTCGGATGAAGTTTGGGATCTGCATATCAGCAGTGAGACTACAGGGGTACCATTTCGGTTTCGCAACGTCGCAGACGAGGTCAAGGTTTTGACGTGTCGAGGTTGTTACTTCTTGGGTATTTGTTTAGTTTGTGGCGTATTCAAGGTTAGCTGTGCCTTACGAAACTACTTACCATAACTGTAATTGGCAGTATTGTTGATATATTTATAGTATGTAAGACCGATTTTTACAACTGTGTGGCTATTGGCATCGATCTACGCGGTATAGAGTTGGCCATTCGAAATCGCGTTGAGAATATTGAACGTCGGGTCGTATATTGCCATCCAAACGCCAGGTGCGGGCGTAAGTGAAGCATTCGAACGAGACTCCGTTGTGTTATCTGCGAGTGTATCAGTGTGATATACAGATGGACCTCGGGAGAACCAGTTGCGTTGCTTACATTTGAAAAGTACTTGCAAAGCGAGGAAATGCCCCACTCCTTTCGAAATGATACTGGGACCAGGTACCATTGCATAGTAGGACGTGTTTTTGGTCAGCCATGTCGCGAAATTCCCCTCACGTTCCAACCTTTCCAAGCCTGGCCAGCTGTCGCCACAGTCGCAGGACACCGTACGGAGCGCTTCGGCAATTGATAAGCTGCTACATTGGGCAGAATGGTCGTTTCTCGGGCCGGAGGAGCATTTCAAGTCGCTGGGTACCTTAGGATCCAGTTTTTGGAAGTTTTTTACTGCTAGGAACCGTGGAGTAGGCTGCAATGATAAAATTGTAACTTCCAATGTTCAGGAAAAGATAAATCTAGGAATGCATGCACTTACCACAGTGTCTGACTCCGTTCTGAGTACTATATCATTCAAACCATCGTACCAGATTTGACTATACAGTACCGTCATGACACTAATCGTCAAGATCACAGTGAGTACTGTATTGACCAAGTTTCTTTTGAGCTTACGTCTCCTCTCTTCATAGCGTTAGCTCTTGGAGCACTTTTTTCGCTCACTTTCTGTTATCCTTCCTTACCTGTAGTTACATCCATATGAAAATCATCCCGAGTACCCCGGCGAGGATTGTGTCTACAGCCAGTACCACTCGCTTAACCTTGATGGTTGGGAATGTGATAGCGAATATGGCCGTCACTAGAAACATCAAAAGAGGCAACAGTGATAGCATGACTGTATCAGTTCGCGGTCGACAGTTATGAGCCCCAGAATCTTCAAAGAATGATCTTGCTTCTGACCAACAATACGATGCAGCCTCGCAAGGTCGCCTCCACCAGCTAGTCTTTGGTCGCAAGCAAGCTACTAATGACTTGAGCATGGTTATTCGGGTCGACGAATAGCTTTTCAGGAACAAGTTAGACCATTACCTCCTCAACCCTGAAGAGATACACTTACTTTAACGGTTGACGTCAGTTATGTCTTTTGAACCCGTAAGAGGTGCTTTAGCTACGTGCGGAATTCTTTTTTTCAGCATGAAGAACAGATAAGAGTACTACGTGCACTATATAGCCCCAGACAAAGGTATCCTCACCTGTCGATGAGAGACCCGTATAGGGCGAGGCCAAATTTTTTTCTCGGGCGATAGATGACTACAGTGGTGCGCAGTAATGCTTCAAACTACATGGAAACTGCAGTCAGCGACGGCATTTTCCTCCACCCCTTTACTATATTCATTGTGCTACCATATATGCAAGTATGACCTTTTCACCGACAAAGTCCAAGCTACAGTGCCATAGGGTGTGGTCGGCGAGCTGAAATAGTGACTGCAGGTAAGCTGTCCAGGTGCTGTGGTACTTCAACCATCGCTCAACTCATCTATCAGCCAACCCCAACTTTGGGCTACGTCTTACCGCGCGGAAGTATTCGCACCGTCATGATAGGGATTTTTTGAGACAAAGCACTGCAAGCTACAGTACCTAGGTGGTGACAATACGCGAGCTGCCCGGTGTATAGTCCTTGCTTCATCCCGCCTTTCCCAACCCACCTTACTGATCGAAAAGACGGTAAACAGAAACATATGTAGCTTTGAAGATTCATAGGCCCTGGCCCTTACAATTAATTCTGCATTGACACGTAAGCAAATATGCTGCTGACTGCACATGTGCATAATGCGTGCAGCCAAACACGTCCAAGCTACAATTTAGCCTGATCTACCACACAACCCTCATGTTCAACCAGTTGCAAGAATACGGGCAGTGACGGTAGCTTTCCCAGTAGCTGTCTACTAAAATTAGGCAAGTTGTCTGCCTTCTTTGAAGCCAGTTAATGTCAGCTTAGGCACTGTAATAAAGACCATGCTCAACTACAAACCAAAGGCAGTAAGATAGCGCACTCTTTTTGCACCGATTCTTGCGCCGCTGGAATCTACGTAATCTCAGTATGATAATGGCACAGCGTTTCATCTACTTCGTCAATGTCTTCTTGACATTAGTGTTCGCGCGAAATGTATCCATTCCCTTGGAGTATTTCTGCACACGCGTGGCCCATTCGAGCAAGTCCTACGTTCTGAGTTCGAATCTATTTCTAACAGGACACTGCGAAGCCACTAAAAAGGGCGACATTATCTATGCTTATGGAGGAGTAAGAAACGGTGAAGAAGTTTTCAACGGAACGTACGCATACGGTACGCCCAGGTGTCTAAAGAACCTAAACTTGACTAATGAAGGCACTAACTAATAGTGCAGATAGTCAAGTGCCAATGCTTGACATGTCCTACTCCTGGAACAGCCTGAATAACGAGCAGCCAAGGCTAGTCGTCAGTTCCTTGGATGCACCGAATGGCCCTCCATCCTCTCTCATAAATGGAGGCATCTTCCTTGACGGCGATGATTCTTTCCACATATACGGGGGCGGGTTCGCTGCTCCGAATGCTTCTGCAGAACTTCCCATAACCGCCTTCCCAGTCAACAGTAGTCTATGGACCTTATCAGGCAACAACGGCTCGTGGTCATCGGACACATTAACGATACCGGGGTTGATACACGCACCAATCCAAGGCCTTTTTGCGCATGCGCCTGAACACACGACCTTATTTTCTATCTCAATGGCATCATGAGAAATAACTCGAGCGAACAAGTGTATCCTAGGATGATCGTCGTGAACACACGCACGAAAGAAGTCCGAACAGTAAGTACTAGTAGCATCTCACCTTCGGAAGCCCGAGTTGGGGCTACCCTCCAGTACTTTCCGCAATTGGGCAAAGAAGGAGGGCTAATATTATTTGGCGGAGCAACGAGGCATAGCGACAACATAACCACCGACGAGTGGGGCACAATGGTAAGACACTCCTTCTGGGTACCCTAGAGTTCAATCACCACTCTAACAGACATTGAAACAAAGGTCTCACTCGACACGATCCACGTCTTTGACATCGCCTCTTTGGACAACCACCCTGACGGCTTATGGTACCTTCAAAAAACCAATGGCCGAATCCCCGAACCCCGTATTGCCACCTGCGTTGTACATATCCCATCTCCAGACAACACAAGCTATCATATGTACTTCGCTCCATTCTCACATAGTACTAGATATATCTCCAACAGCCATTCCCCTCTTCAAGTTTACAACTACACATGGGTACTCTCCATCCCGCAATTCCGCTGGACGCAAGTCTTCGCAGGCAAGCGCCCCAGCTACGGCGCTACCTGCCACCTTATTGGTAAGAAGCAGATGATCTCACTCGGCGGCTTTGACGTCAAGCATCAGGATGATTGTTCAATCGAGTCGTACTTGCATCTGTTCGATATGACGAATCTGAAGTGGGCGAGTGGGTTTGTAAAAGAGGATAAGGAGTATAGAGTGCCAAAGGCTGTGTACGAGTGGATCGGCGGGTCGTAAGTCATACATTCCTGTGAGCCGGAAAACACGATTTTTTGCTGACATGTAGATAGGGCAATGGGCGAAGCAAATATAAGAGAGCCAGAGGTGGGGGGGGGGGGGGGGGGGGGGGGGGGGGGGGGGGGGGGTTGGTTCCAGCCCCGAACTAGCGAGGATGTTTGACGGGATGAGTGCTTTGATGAAGGAGAGCAAGGGCGTTAGCAGGAAAGTAAGGAGTGGTTACGGCAGTGCGATGATGGTGGCTGGGATGACTGGGGTCTTGTTGCTTTCGAGTAGCATTTGTTCAAGGCTACCCTTTTCCTAATTTGAACGGAGATAAAACATAGCATGCAAGCTTTTGGACGAAAATCCCGACACAATCAGCCATGTGCGGGAAGTAAAACAAAGTATACACCACAACACCCAACACCAACACTATCCTCTCTATAATGCAAGTTTTACCCAGGGTATCAAGCAAGCCACTAACGACCATATATTACACAGTATCCCCAAAGAATCCTCTCCTACTCCCTCCCCCTCCCTCTCACTCTCCCCCTAACGCGTCCCGCAGTTCTAGTCGCCCCTCCATCCCTAGCAGCCCTCTCCATCTGATCCATACGATCCGACTTCATCGTCCTAACAGGCGGCCCAGGCTCCACGCGATTCGTCTTCATCGTCCTAACCGGGATCTTTCACCGCCTCTTTAACATGGCCATGAGACTTGAAAGGAAAGCCAATAGCCTGTAGCATAGCGAACCTCACAGCATCGATACCCAACCTGCGTCCATCGACGAGCACTTCAGCGCTGCAGCAGAGAATCTCGCCTAGGGCGCCGCCGCCAACCCGGGGCTGAATCTCCATTCTAATCTTATCCATAGTTTTCTTCAAGTCTTTGATTGAGCCTTTTGGTTTCAGTTTATCGAGTCGCTTTCCATCGAAGCGCTTTACTTCTTTTGCGTCGGGTATGTAGAGTTTATCGAGTTTGGAGAGGATGGATGACTTGGTGCTCGATACCACCTAGGCGGAGGGAGGAGAGCAGCGAACGATCTTGTCTTTGATGCCGTGTTTTGCGTCGAGGAGGACGAAGACGCGGCGGAGTTGTTTGCGGTTTTGGAGGTATTTTCATGATTTCTACGCCCCATTCTTGTAAGGAACCTTCGCCGTAGCCTGGCATGTCGACGATGGTGAGTCCGCCTTTGCCAATGAGTTTGTCGTGTCCAGATGGTTGCTTCTTGAAGTTTACGCCGTTATTTGGTCCCACGCCGTAGAGGTTCATCGTCTTCGTGAATCCTGGCGTTGCTGAAGTGCGCGCAAGCAATGCTTTGACATCGGCATTCACAATCGCGTTTAGTAGACTGCTCTTGCCTACATTACTCCTCCCCACGAATGCAATCTCGGGGACATCGCTTTCAGGAAACGTGCGGAAGTACGCGACCGATCGGAGAAACTTGGGCGAAGCGCTCTTGGTGAAGAAATGCTGCGACTGCGTCTTCTCCGATATGCTCGGCGGCAATGTTTCCCAGTACCAGTTCCAATCTTCCATTGTGCCGAAATGCAACGATGCGTGTGTAGCAGGCTTAGCCGGCCTCCAGAGCGACGGCGTCGACGGTACCAGCTCGTCATCCCGTCCTACAGCACTTCCAAACGATCTTCTATGGATGAACATGGGTGTCCTAAAGCTAGCTGACTGCCGGGGTAGGTCCCTCGTTTCCAGACGTCGTATTTCGAAATCCTGTATAGCGTTCGGCGGGTCGGGTAGAACCCGTTTCCGTATAGGTAGCTTTTTTCTAGGCGTGGAGAGGGGTATGCGGTGGCGTGAGCGCGATGGGGGAACGTAGTTGCCGTCGTCGAGATCGACTTTGAGGGCAGAGTGCTCGACGCGTGGTTTGAATCTCCAATAATATACTGCGCCTTTGGTGGAGAGTTGCAGTTTTTGTATGGATGCGGAGGTAATCGGTGGAGCTGCTTGGTCGCTGTACGGCGCCTTTTCGTCACCGGCAAAGTGTTTTGCGATGCGGAAGGAGGACCTTGCGGGCGCGGAGGAATTGTAGCCGCGCCATTGGGCACGTGTATAACCGGATAGGGAGGGTACTTAGAGTGTCTCGAGATGGCTTTTATGCAGTTTTGGCATATATATCGCGGCTTAGCGGGTGAACAAGCCATTGCAGTTGCGGCGCAAAGGGTGGTGGGGGTCGTGATGGTGGTGGTCTCGAGGTTCCGACGTCGAAAGTTCACGATTGGCCCAAGCTTTCTTCCGCAACTTTTCGCCGCAGCACCTCCGCAATCTTCCACATCCACCATCCTCACCGTCAGCTTCCCAGCGCGCATTTCGCCTTTGAACCGTATCTCATTCCACAAAATGGCCGTATCATCCCCCAAAATCCGTTCCGTTCCCTGTACCGCCGTCTCCGCCGTCTCCCTCCGCGAACTCCCCACCACAACCGCCAACCCCTCAACAACGGCCTCCAAATGCCGCTCGACATCGCATCAAAAACTCTCAGCACCCCCTCAACAGTACAAAAGCGAATACGAGCTTCGTTCACCAACCCGTCAACGACAGATGCAGCAAGTCAGATGCAACAAGCAGAGCATTTCATACAATATCTACAGGCGCAGAGGATGTACTGCACGCTGATTGAGCGGTACAATCCTGGTATGGGGGATGAGTGAGGAAGAGCGGGTTCGACTGTCAGCTAGACGGGTGGGTATGAATTTGCCGGCTGAGTTTAAGGTGGGAGAGTAAAGGGTCCTTCAGGATGGGCTGAAGAGATGAATACTGGGCAAGCGCCAGAGGGTCATGGAGACGGCTTAAGAATTGGACCAGGAAGCATGGATTGAAGCAGCATCAAGAGTGTATGAGCAATGTACAATATTGTATGATCGAAGGGTACCAGTCCTTATCCGAACCAGAATCGGTACATGCTTCTATAGCCATCGCAAGACCAAGCGTAACAATACGCGCATGCCGCCAAAGAAAGAAGGGTATGGAGCGTTTTTTTAACACCAACGCCTCAATAAAGCATAAACGTGTCACCAAAGATCTCGTGTGAAGTGACTCCACATAGGACCTGAGATGCCACCAATCGTTGCGACTTCCTCTATTCTCAACCACCACAACGGCGGCCACGACCTCGCGCGTTTCCGCGCCTTTCACCACCTCGTTCGCCACCTTGTCTATTGTCTTTGCCATAATCGTGTCCAGGTCCTGAAAAACAGGGAACGTTGGTCAACCTTCCAACTAATAATAACTCCGTCGCGCAATGCGTCCGAACTTCACTTAGTCCTCAAACTTGATACCTTTGCCACCCGATGTATCAATCAGACCCCCCCGATAAGAACCCCTCTTCTTCTTGTTCTTCTCTTTCGTGAAACCCTTGCCCTTAGTCGGTGCCAGATCGGCGTATGCGCGGTCCGCATAGTCATATGAGACATAGTCGTCGTTGCTGCCGAAACGTGGATCTACGCGAGTATCGGCTTTGACACGCTGGAAACGGTTTTCGATGTGGTTTTTCTTGGCTTTGGCTGGGGCGTCTGCGGCGGACGAGTCGGAGTGCTTGCGCTTGTCGCCAGCGGCTGGAGCGGGCGAGCTGGGACCTACAGTCGCGCTGGAGTCACTGGAATTTTTACGGTCAGCCCCATCAACTTGTGGCTTCGCCTCCGCTTCGGAATCGGAGGAGTCGCTCTCAGACGAGCCGGAGTCACTGCTAGATGATGTGGAATCAGCCTTGGCCACTGTCGCTTTCTTGACGACCTTCTTTTTCGGAGCCACGTCCGATTCGCCGTCAGACGAGGAAGAATCCGAGTTGCTCGACGAGGAGGATGAAGATACCGATGCGGCTGTCTTTGCCTTGTTAGTTTGCGCTTTCGCTTTGCCGTTCACCGCAGGTTTGGCCTCTGTCTCCGAATCCGAACTAGAGTCACTGGAGCTGGAGCTCGAATCGCTGGAAGAGTCCGAATCGGGAAGGGAAGTGGGACATTCGCGGCTTCGTTGTCGGAATCGCTGTCTGAGTCGCTGGACGAGGACGAGGAGGCAGAGGATGACGAGACGGATTTGGCTCGTTTGAGCTTCTTGACGGGAGCTGTCGTCTTCTTCTCATCCTCCGAATCAGAGCTGGAACTGGACTCGGGAGCTGGAGCTAGAAGACTCTGACACGGCCTTGGTTGCCGCC